>JAPMOR010044099.1:0-51193 GCA_026543865.1 Argiope aurantia
TTGTATTAAAACAATTAAACTTACTTCATCATGTTCATTACTGGAAATATGAGGTCTCTTTTAACAGAATCAGCATAATTTTTTTGTTTTGTTTCCAGTAATAATTAGGTATTCATCCTTTCAGCTGATTTATATAAAATATTTTTAGATCTCTGGAATATTCAATCAAATGAATCATTTATATATTATGATTTTAAAAAAATCATATAAATATAGTAGGAAAGTAAAAATATAAATTTGGAAATATAAAACATAATATTTCTCTGTTACTATATTATAATTTTGGACATTACAAATGTTTGATTGATACTATTCCATAAGCAGTTCGTGACATGAGTCAAAAACTTTCTTATTCGTTTTTTTATATAGCATTTATGTTAATTTAAAAAATAAATATATTTTAGAAAAAACTTCCATGAAAAAAACTTTTCGCATTATTAAAAATTAAAGAAAAAATTACAAATAAAAATTAAAAAGAGCAATTTGAATCATTCAATGTGGTGAAAGCATGAGTAAAATTTGGATACTCTTTTTACTTAGCATTCTTTCACATAACTTGTCTATCTGAAATTGAAAGGTTTGCTGTGATTTCATGGCAATGTATCATGTATAGAACGAATATCCGAATTAATACTTGATTGTACCGAATATTTACTAAGCATGGATGTTAAATATATATTAAATCAGTAGTGGTGGTGTTATGATAAATATAAAATATTTGAAAAAAAAGCTGATACATCACCTTGATTATATATCCAGATTGGGAGGGTTTATATTCCAAATTTTTCTTTTGTCTTTAATTTGAATGGAAGTCTAATAAATCATGAAATTAAAGATGTTATTAACTTTATATATCTCTACTAATAATTAAAATGAACATTTGTGTGTCTGTTTGAATGCGTTTTGGTGCTATACAAGCAAAACCGTTTGCCATACAACAAGCATATTTAGCACAAATGTATTTTGAAGAGTGGAAATGGGCACCTTGGAGTGAAATGAGCACTTTTTTGAAACTTTGATTTAATTAATTAAATTAAGCTGAATTTTATCATTTTTTCGTAATAGTATAAGCAAATATTATTGTATAAAAGTACATTTTACATTTTTCCAATATTTTAAAAAAATATTTTAATGGTATTAAATTGTCTTTTTTTAATTTGGCAATTTTTTAAAAGTATTTTTGACCTAATTTCCAATAATATATAATAACAATATTATCTGAAACTCAAGCCGTTTAATTGTTCTATCAAATATTTAATCGCATGAATTTCTTTCATTATTGAAATCTAAAGAAGAATTATATTTAATACCTGTCTAGTTTGTGATAGTAAAAAAGGGAAAATATAATCCGCGAAACTTAGAACAAGACAAAGTATTAATAACGTTATGATATTATACGAATGATATCCATTAGAGATGTACATGTATACAATAAACAGAATTTATGTAAGACTATTAAAATAGCACTTTTTAACGTCTGACGATTTGACGGAATGAATGACATAAAATTATATCTAAACGATTTATCTGGAATTAAATATAACCAGCCTGGACGCCAGAAAATGAATAATAAATAATTAGGATCATAATATGTGTGCCTTCATGGCGGGCATCTTTAGGGTTCATTAAGAACCATTCGTATTGCTGGTATCCCCATCAACATCGAAGACATGAGAATTTATATGACCACCGTGTCATTTAAAGGCAAAAATATTCTCTGTATTTTCCCGAACATTATCATCTCTCACATTTGTGTCCCGAGTATTTCGTAATTAAGCTTGATTCACTTTTTTAGAGAAATTCGAATAAGGAGGAAATATTTTTTTAAGTCATTTGTTCTTTTTGAAATATTAGTTTTAAAATCAAAAGCTAATAATTAACTGTAATAATTTTATGTCAGTTCCCAGTCAGACTTATGCATGAATTAAACTTGCTTTTCTTTGCATCAAATGCAAACTAATTTTAGAATGCCAAAAATAATCTTAAAATCTATGCTGAAAATTAATGGTAAACAGCAAAAGAAATGCAATATGAACCCAGGCGCAAAGAAAGAATTGTTGAAAAAGGTAAATAAGCTGCTTCCCTATGTAAGACTGTTCTGAAAAGATGTAAAAAAAAACATTCTCATTCTCCTGCACTTGTTAAAAAACGAAAAAAAATCATTTGCTTGTATAACCAAGGAATTAAAACTCTTGCTTATGTACAACAGATTGCTAAACTATTTTCATGAGAAAAGCTTTTCTTTTGATATCAGAGAACCATCTCAAATATATATATCTTAAAATATTCAATCATTTTTAAAGACTCATGCAGTTTCTAAATTTTTTCATTATTGTTAGTAGACAAGGACAAAAAGTGCCCTTTGAGTTGACTATTTACATCGTAATACTATGTTAATATTTTGGAATTGCATCGGATGACGTCAATGCTGTCCTCGAATTTTGGTGAAAAGTTTTGCTAATTTCTTCACTCCGAGTCCACGTGGCTGCCATGAAGCTGCTTCTAACTCCATAAGCAAAGAAAGCTGGTTAGTTTGAAAATAGAAATATTAGTGTAAGAAAAATATTTACATATGATGTCATCGTATGCCAATTCTGTTGCTAAACGGTTTTAAGTAAATATCAAACATTTGCGGTAATAAAAAACATTATATGGTTTATAATATATTTCAGTCGTTTAAAAATATAATAGATTCTCAATAATCAAACAGAAATCAAATTTGAAATTAGCCAGATAAATAGAAGTTCAATAAAATTAAGTCTTTCAAAACAAAGCCTAATATACACAGTGTTTATAGCACAAAACATTACAAAACGGAAGGAAATATACAAAAAAATTATACTATATATGGAAGATACATCTACTAATAATAAAGGGCAAAGTTTTCTAATAGAAAACTAATTTTCAAATTTGGAACAAAGGTACATTAAAAGGTGGATAATGTGTACTTCAAAATGTCTTGTCTGTTCATTCTCCTTAAACCACAAGAATATTTTAATAGAATTATGATTTTTTACACCATTTTAAAATTTAATAATTATTTTTTATATTGATAGCAATTAAATTGCTGCAAAAAAATTTTTTTTGGCTAATTGTAATAATTTTTAAGTATATTTACAATACTTTCATTGCTTGAATAAAACCAGAATTTTTTTTAATTTTTACTACAAATATTCTATTTTTTTCCTCCCATTATTATTGATTAAGTTCCGATTTATTTTTCTGTTAAAAGTAGGTTTTTAAATAATTTTTTTGATTACAATTCAGAAAGAAAAGAAATAAAGAAGGATGATTTTTTTTAAAAAAAAATCCCAAGTGTTTTTAAATATTTCGATCTTTCTTATAACAGAAGGGGATTTTATAAATAATTTATCGTTCTTCGGCCTTGAAGACGAATTTCATAATTTTACTTTGCGTTTAGATTGACATTCTTTTGGTTGTTCTTAAGCTGAAGCATTCGTAAGCTGAATTTTCAAAAAACTATATAATAATATTTTCATAAATACTATATAAATAAAAAATCCTCTAACACAACACAAAAATTATCGAATGTAGTCTTTAATACGTGCAAAGGATTTGAATAGTTAATGTGTTTTTTTCTATTTTTACATTTTTCACGACCTTAATAGTAAATGTGTTTTTTTTTCTCTCTCTCTTTACATATTTTACGAACTTTTTTCCATTCAGTAAGCATATTATTGTAGTGATTGAAATTTATTCTCTTCCTGTTTTAAATTAAACTTCAAATTTTAGGTGAAATGACAGAAAATTAGCGACATATAGCACAATGAACATAGCCTTGTAAGGCTTCTAAAGTAGTTTAAAATAGTTGAAGTTTAAAAGTGCTTTGCTGAGAAAACCTTTAAAATTAAGAACAAAATATTCAAATGGAATTATTTTAGAGACTATAATGCTGGTGAATCAAAAGTTTGTAGCAGTAAAATGTATTTCAATGCCATACTGTTTCGCGCAAAGATCAATGAAATTCTCATGCAGTGACTGACTTCCCCTTAAACATTATCCATTCGCTATTCTGAAAAACCCAGCAGTATATTAAAGACCGGATAGTATTACTGGAAGCGTAGTGTAGGAATTAAAATCATTTCTCTCAACTGAAATACACTGATATAACGCATACAACTGATACACATAGAGATTTAATTGAGAAACGGAAAACTGTTTTGTAACTTTTTTTTGCGTTGAATTTTCGAATAATTGCTGTTTAAGTTATATCATTGCATAGATCTGTTCATTAATAACGCAATTACACAAGATTGTTTTCTTAATTGGAATATGACTGATATGAAACACTAAAAAAGTCTATTGCAAGAAAAAAAACGTAGGAATTATGAGCCTTCATTCATATAATAAACATAACTGTGAATCCTATTTAAACATGCATCTGTGGATCTTCTAGTGAATAGGTTTGCTATTAATAGCTTATATTTTATTTTCATTTTGTGAAACCTTTTTTGACTATGAAATTGCGTTATTTTTTGGTTTTGTTATAATTTAAAAGGGAAAGAAAATATAACAGCCAGAATTAATAAAGTTTGAAATAAAAAAAAATCGAAAAGGGGTCTTGAACAGGGCTCATCATTCTTTTTTCTTTTTAATCTAATAATATTATACAGAATAAAGATATCTTTCATATTCATAATGCATGACAGATTTAAAGTTATCCTGTAATGTAGTATAATTAAGTAAAAATTAACTATATAAATAAAAGATAAATTCTGAAATATATTTTCGACATAGAAGCCTAAATTATGAATATATTTCTTTCAAATTTTTCAATATCAAAGTCAAAATATTAAAGAAATTAAAGATTACATGTATATATTACTTACACAAAATAATGAAAACTCAAACAAAAATTCAAATAATACTTATATTATTTTTACTAATTTTAATTTTTCCTAAGAAAATAGGTTTTTGAAAAACACAAAATATCCACTGAATTGTGGCTAAGTCTTGTTCTTATTTTGGGCACAATATTGCCTGAAAATGAAAATACTCGTTCACTAGCTACTGAACTTGCTTATATAGTTTGCATCGCATCAAATAACAAATCTAAGTTTTTTTGTTCTTTTATTCGTTGACTCAAATAATAAAATTTCAATGTCTTTGGATTTGTAAGTTTTTCTTCGGGGTCTTCAAGAAACTTATGAATTGATTTTTCCATGACTTCTTTTAAAAAAGAATTATTCTGATGAGTAGTTTCTTCGATTTGTTCTTCATCAGAATCAGTTTAAGTATAAGAATTTAGAAATATCTGGAAAGATATTGCCTAGAATAACTTAATAATTTCGGTGTTTGAGGCTAAAGAAAGTACACTAGATTTCTTCTCTGAAAAATTTTTGTGGATTTTGCAAATACAGCGTAAAAATTGCTAATTCTACTTGTCTTCTTTCTTGAATTCGTTCTTCTAAATCATATAATAATTTCAAGCTTATTTCAGTGTTTAAATTTTTTAGTTCATTTAACAGAAATTCAAATATACTTTCACTTGTTAATAAATTGATATCTCGTCGCCCTAAGCTTTCAGCTGCTAGACGAATAGGTCCCAAGACTTTATGAAGTTCTTAAAATTTAGGATATTCAGCTTCATGTCATATATAAGAATAACGAATATCATTCAATGTAAAACAGCACATTCTTTTACTGCCAGAGATCTTCCAATCATGTCTTCCATACTATTCCACCTTGTTTTGCAGCCAAGAATTAAATTTAATTCTTAGCTTCCTTTTCTTTTTTGATATAATTTTGAAGTAAGGTGTTTCAAATCAAATAAGTTAAAAATTAATTTTTACATAATAATATGTATTCTTTAAACCGGTTTTCTTACTTTAAAAACCGGTTTTCAAATGTGTCAAAATTTACTTTAAAGAACCGGTTTTATAAAACCAGGTTTCAAAAACCGTCAAACCCTATATAGGACAGTTTGGACTAATTAAATGGCTTCACCAACTAAGCGAATGCGAAATAAAAATTTTATTATATACTATTTTCTTTCTTTCTTTTTTATATAAATTATTGAAATATAAATTACAAAAAAAAAAACATGATGCTGATATTCAAGCCTTGACCACTGAATATTGAAAATCATTGATATAGTGATTTTCGACTTCAGGAATCTTTCTGTGATTATTTCCATGTATATCCTTTCTCTAAAGGACATTCTTCACGGAAATGATTTTTTTAAAGATTCGCTGAGTTACATTTTTGTATACCATGTATTTCAGTAAATATCTAAAGGCTAGAATTAAATGACCAGGGGCCGCGGTGGCCTGGTGGTAAGGTCTCAGTTTCGAGACCCGATTCCATCGAAGAACCGTCGTCTAAGCGGTTCTGGTGCACGTCAAATCCGACGGGGCCAAACGTCCTCCCACTGGTGTAGTGTGGAAGTTTCGAGAGGAGATGCCAGCTCAGGCTTCGTCCTTGTCATCTGACCGCAGTTCAAAATTACGATGTCCGCCCCAAAATAGCACTAATGTTGCTTTAAAACGGGACGTTAATATAACTAAAACACCCAGTTTTTAATTTTATACAGCAGAACAATTTTACCTGAAAAGCGATAAACCCTCGCTTCGCATTTTTCAGCAAATTTATTCATATCATGTATAGGCTAGGAGTGCGGGGGTAATAATTGCTTAACTTTTTCTAGTTTCTCTCATGAATAACAAAAAAATAGCTGACTGGCAATTCAATAAATGATTTTGGCAAACATAAACACAACCATCGCCCACATACTTTAGATTAAAGTCATTTCAGAACTGTGTATATGGTATTCCGATTAGTCGGAATTTCGTTCCCAACCAAGTGTTACAATTTCAAATTAGTTTATTAATTTTGTTTTCAATGTTTGGAATTTGGCTGAAATACGCCGAATATGCAGTTTAAGTACTAATGGGCACTTAAACCTTACATTCAAAACAAGAAGTAAAATTATCAATTAATTTTCAACCAGAATAAGAATTGTTCTTTCTGTTGCAGTTGTGATTTCACTTTTCGAGGTAGAATGAAAATTTTGCGTTTGCAAGGCACATTTCTCAGAATGATAATAAATTATAAAATAAAGGCTTACATTTATTGTATGATGCTACAAATCCTAAATATGTTGAAAATCTGCTTTCATCAAGCAATTATTCACTGAGTTTCCTTTCATAACAAATAATTTAAAAATAAAACCTTCCACGTGAAGTTATTAATACTGTTTTGATGAATTATCTAATTTGTGAGCGTTTTTCTCATTTCGCTAATTTGGTATTTAATTTTTTTTTAAAAATCTTAGTGTTTTACTGTTTTTAGACACATTTTAGTTATGATATTCATTTTTCACATGTTTTTTAGGGTTATCGTATACCACCACCTTTTTTTATTTTTGTTTTGAGTTATTTGACGGATAATCAATTTTAAACTGTTTGATGAATTCTCTTAATTATGGATATTTTGTTTTTTGATATTTAATCTATTTTTTATCTGGTATTTTAATCCAATTTTATTATTTGGTAATTTAATTTTGTAAAATTCTTAAATTTTGGTATTTTACCATTTTTTTTTTTTTATTCTGACTTCCTAAATATTCAAAGTTTTAACTTCCCTTTCTGTATTTTTTTAATTCTTGGTTTTTCCGATTTTTTTACTACGTGTGTGTCTTTTTTTCTGTTTTTTTTCCCCAATACCTTACATTCGTGGGATTTTCGACTCACGACTTTTGTCACTGTTTGGACGATTGGGACGATTCCTCACAGAAAAAAAGGAGAAAAAAAAAACATGATTTGAATCCTCATCCGAAGTTAACACATGATAAAGTTTTCAAACCGAATAATTTTTTTTAATTTATGTTTTTATATTACTTCTTTTCCTTTATAATACTCGGTCCTTTTTTTTCTTCTGAATAAATTAACTGGAATTTTGTTTATGAACTCAAAAATATATGATATACATTTATTTAATCTCTGTGATCATTTTTGACATTTGTGCTGCATTAAAGCATTAAAAGATTGATTGAATTATTGAAAGTTATATGTCGATTTTTTTAAGTAAAACGTTCCTAAGGGGTTGACATCTAATTAAAAAATGTGTGCATAAGAAATACCCTTCGGCAAAATCGTTTTCGGTAACTATAAAAAGGACACTTCTGTAATAAGTATGTTGAACTTCAATGAAAAATTGTTTAATGGAATTGGGAAAAAAATTTATAATTAATTCAACAAACTTTTTTTTTTGATAATACTGAAACAATCTCGAATATTTATACTAATAAAACTAATTCTATTCAAAGAAAAATCGTCACACAAAAGAGCTTTCCTGAAGTGAATAAAAATGTATAATTATATAAGAGGAAGAAAAAAATTCAAGTCCTTCTATGTTTTCCAAGTTCTCTTTATCCTTTTTTAATTAAATCAAGGTATTATAAAAGAAGTGTTCCAAAAAACTGAAAGTTTTTCTACACAAATTTATATGAAGAAGTCCTTATTTTGCAGCATAATGTAAAAGTATTTCCATCTATTTTAATTGTAAAAGAAGAACCTGTTTTAATAACTGTGGATATTAAATAATTCTTTGAGGTAGAAATTTTATGCGGAAGCGGGAGCGGGGAAATTTGCCATTATGAAACAAAATGAAATTCTTCACATTAACATGAGTTTATGAAAGATGAAATTAAAATTGTCACATTAATGCTTTTTTTGTTATGACAAACAATACCATAATTGTTTGTTAATGTTCTTCTCCCATGCAAGTTTTAAAGTTAATGAATTATATTTTAATATTTTAGTTTTGCTTGAGTATTTTGTGTCTGGTTTCTTTTATTGCCATGATAATTAAATTTTATAAATATTATTAATAATATATTATTATTATATTAACTTTTTTATTATTAAAGATTAACTTTTAGATTTTTTATGAGTAGTACGAGATAGTTTGCAATTTTTTGCGATGCTTCTAAAATTTAAAACTTATTTGTACAATAAATTTTCTAATATTAATTAAAGATAAAGTTGTTGACGACAAAGTTTCTTTTAATTATAATGATTTATATAAAATAATCTTATACACTAATAGCTTTGATACTTGATACTTTAACTTATTATATAAAAATTTTTTACTCTATAAACATTACACATTTTGCTTAAAATTACTTAAACATTTTAATAAAAGTTCTGTGAAAATTAAATAAACAATTTTTCTGAAATAAAAAAAGTATGATAATAATTTAATCTTAGGAAAGTTGGGTACATTATATAGATACAGAGTCTAAATTGTAAATAATAAAATTTTCTGACAATATTAAGCATATAAAAATGAAATCCTGAATAGGAAATGTTTTATTAAATCAACATTATTTTAAGCATATACGAAATACTTTTTATATTATTATGAGAATTATATGATGCATGCTAAAAAGAAAACTATTCATATTACCATTGAAGAATATAGGAAAAACTTAATTTGTATTGTTGAATAGGATTTTCGGAATTGGATTTCAATATATTTTAAACTTTTATTCAGCAAGCGAAACTATTTTCTATGAAGTTTCTTCACTGAATTTAAAGAAATATAGACGCAAAAAAATTATAATATAAGTGCATTGGAAATCCAATATTTAATAAGATATCCCTTTCTCCCTTTCTTCGAGTTGAATTGTTCAGAGTTTCGTATAATAAAACAGCAAACTTACATTTCACATAAATTAGATTTAAAATGTAAAATTCCTAGCAAATCGGAATTATTCATAAAACAAACAACAGCTGCCGAGCTTGAACTTCTTTTGTTTAACTGGCATTTCTTCTGTAACGGATCTTATAAAATGAAAGAAAATATTTTTTTTCCTTTTATTTCTAATAAAATAATGCATTTGATAAGGAAACTTTTGTATTTTTCATAACAGTAGCTACAATTTCAAAAATTCAATTTCTTATGTTAATTTTTCCTTCGTATAAAAATATATAACTGCTACATTTCTTATCACGCAAATGGACATCACTTATATATTGCCTTATAATTCAAAAATTGCTTTTTATTTCTTAATTTATTTCTTAGTATATAAAATTATGTTTTTAAAAAAGAAATGTTTTATGCACGTGTTTCTGATATTTTATTTCTGCATGCCTGTTTGATTGCAGTAATAAACAAATGTTTATAACAATAAACAAATAGTCATTCACAATAGCCAATAAATAGCTTCAGTGTCGGCGTTCTGGCCTAGGAGTAGCGCGTCTTCCCTGTGATCTGGGCGTTCAGGGTTCGAGTCCTGGTTTGGGTAGAGTTACTCTTCTTTCTGTGTTCTAACTGTGAGGTGTGTGAAAGAGCCCCCCCCCCCCCTCCTCAGTAAAACTCAGTTGTGCAAAAGAGTGTATGAGTGTCATCTTCATATGAGCTCAGACTTCTACCCTCGGATGCTGAGGGGTCTTTACCCTCAGAAGCTACTGGAACCAATTTTCCGTTGTAACAAGGGTCCCGACATCAAAAGCTTCTATAAATTATATCCACTATTATTATATAGAAATATAAAGATATATTTAATATTTATTTTTTATTATATATTTTTGTATAATATATTGCTCAAATATATACGTGCCAATGTAACCTATTTATTCTAATTATATATTGATTTATACTATTGATTTGCTTTCGATATTGTATTCTTTCCATCGTTTCAATACAGGATAAACTCATCTTTGAAATTTTGAGGATAGTTTAACTGAAACAAGCCATTTTTTACATTAAACATGAGTCGCAAACACGAAGGGCAGTCGCTACAGAAAAACTTTAGTCAATGAATTGCGGGACAATGATGAAAAGTAAATACTTTGCCAAGATACAATGTAATACTTCAAATTTTGAATGTATATTTTATGGTATGCGTTCAAGTATCTTTCGAAAACATTAATTCAGTTCTCCCAAATACTACAATGACAGAATTCCTGAAATTTCAAATAACACATTTCTTTTTTTAAATTAGAGAGTAACCATCACAATAAAAAATTTATAAATGGTGCTACATGGTGATCAATCATATGCTGAATCTACGAATAAAATAGTCTTTAAAGATAGAGAATAATTAGAAAACAAAATTTTTTATCGAGTTTCAAAAAAATTTCAAAGTTCATCGTATATGAAGGCGGGCTTACTACATAGACAAAGCGTTTTTTAATAATCACTGTAACTTAAAAACTAAGGGCCTCTTGTAGTGATCAACCTTAGTGCATTCGATCCCATGCTGTCTTATAAAAATTGTTTTGTTTTGTATTCCTGATGATGAAATTTACAATGATTTTAGAAACACCCTGTATATCCAAGGTAACAACATTGAAGTCAAACCAGAAATCTTCAAAGAATAATAGCACTTCTCACAACACCTACGAATACGCTCGATATTAAAAAAGTCATTTTCAACAATCTATCTTCTATAATGAAAACTTCATAACCATCTAAACTCAATGACTTATTCCAATTTTCCTTATGTTTCAGGAACTCTCCAGTATCACTATGCCTGTCGAGTTCAATGAGCCCCTCAGTTTCCTGCAACGAATATCGGAATACATGGAGTATTCCTTCCTGTTGAAGATAGCCTCCCAGTGTGACGATCCCCTGCAAAGATTACAGGTATTCTGATGTATTCTGATGATGATTAGATGTGTGCCAAAAGCCGGTAAAAGCTCATAAATAAAATTAAAAAAATAGAATTTAAATAGCTATCAAAGGACTAGCTATTAATTTTTTTTTCATAATTTTGTGTACTAGAAGCTAAAAACAGCCAAAAGAATAGGCATAAAAAGAAAAAGTGGAGCGGTCTAAATAGCCCAAGCAGAAGAGTCTATATAATATTCCAACAGCATCATTGAAACATAATTTGTGAATAATAAAATTTACCGAAGATAATTAATTTAAATTTAAAAGAAAAAATAAAAAGAAAAGAAAAAATTATATAAATAAACAAATAAACAATAAGTAAATGAAAAAATTAACAAACAGTAAAATAAATATATACAATGGCTCAGACTTAGGACAAACCTTTCCTATTTTGAGAATTATTTTCATATCAAATCATGTAATTACTGATCTTACAGTAACAAACATATGGATGATTGACGTACTATGATTTATCGATCTATCGACGTAAACTTTTATTGCTAAAAATATAGTTTTGTTCCACTTGTACAATAATTTCAACAGTTATTTTAACAAAGGATACGAAACTATAAAGTATTCAACATGAATTCAGTAGTATTTTTATTCTATAGAAACTGAAATGGTGGTTACACATTTTATTTGTTTATAGAAGATTTGCATTTCAATGAATTTTAATTACAGCTGTATAAATAATAATTATTGTCTATAATTGCATACTACCATTTTAAATTTGCTTAATATTTTTTTTAATTCTACTAGTTAATATTTCTTTAGATTAATGCGGCTACTGGGTTTTCACTAAAAGCAATTTTATTTATTATACAGTGACTACAGTTATTTTAGATTTTTAGATAAGGAAGTGCATTTAACCTGCAACCTCCGAATTCTCTATTTTCATTAAAAAATTTGCTTACAATTCTAATACACTTACTCTAAATTCTATATGTATATGTTTGTACCTCTGAAACATTTGTCAAACAGGTGTTTAATCTTTTTTTTCGAAGCTTTATAAGAGCCGCTTTCAAAAATCCCTCTATTGTTTAAATATATATTTGGCTTCTCAACTGATCTACTGTTGAGGCTAGAAGTTTATCTCAAATTTTGCGGAAAACAAAGAAAACTGTTTTATAACTGAGGAACATGCCATTTAACGGTTAAGATAATAGGCGAAATTAGCTTAACTTCCAAAAAGAAAAACCCGTTTTTAAACAATTGAAAACGGTTTTTATAAAGTTATAATTTGGTAACAATACTTAGATATCTTTTTCTTTAAATGAGTGCTCTTTTTAAACATAAATGAACAAACATAAATGTGACTTAACATTTACTGTGAGAGTCTGATAACAAGAATACTCTCTGACGAGACTTAAAAATTTCTGCATCATAACAATCCAGCAATACTAACTTCCTCATATTAGAAGCAAAAAAAATCTACTCGACAAATTTTCGGTAAAAGCAGACTGAACTCTTTCCTTTCTGAACATATATACTGCATCATTCCTTATTTATCAAGAAAAGAGAACAAATAAAAACCTGGATTTTCCTTTACTTGAGATTTCTATAATATATTTTGAGTTTCCAACTACTTCAACAGTCAAGATTAATTATTTTTTAGATTTATTTTCATGTCGTAAATATTATACCTGGTTTTGATTTCAAAATTGTTTAAGTATTTTTAAGATTCAAAATTAACTCTACGTAGAATCATCAATTGTATTTAGCTTGTTTGATTTTATGAGCCAGTGAATGAGGTCAAATGATTATTATTCCAAGATTTACAACTATTTAAAATATTTTCAGAGATAAAAATGCATATCTACAGTTCTTATTTATTTCTCTTATCTCCGTTTGGACAATTTAGTTTATAGCTTCGTTCAAAATATAGAAAACCAGAAACCAACAATAATCTCTTTTTAGTTTCCTTCCTTGTTTCTTTACAGATTATGGACTGCTTTGTATCTAATTTAATATCTAATTATTAAGATTAATTTCTTTGTTTAGTTCCTTGGGTTTCTGAGTTTTCGAATTAAATACAAATATATTAACATCCAACTTATTCAAAATTTCATTTCAAAATTTGGCATATGGTTAAAATTCTGATGGTATAACGTTGTACAAAATCTGATATAATTTGCTCATTACAGTGTTTGCGTAATCCTTTTCACGTGCATATGGAACAGGCTCCACCAACGCTGGCTTAATCTAAATTTTACTAATAAAGACCGAATATAGACTTTCATTCATCTAATGATAATTGTTTTGATTATTATTGTATGAGGAGGTATCAATAAGTAAATTCGTATAATTTTGAACACAATAAAACTCACTCGTCAAAAATTGAGAGGATTCAATTGGGAAATTTTGGAACATCTAGCGTACAGCCCGGATTTGGCACCCTCAAATTTTCATGTGTTTGGAGCTTCCTCGGCAGTCAGAAGTTTGTCTCTGAGAACAACTTCATACGGACCAACATCATTCTGTACGATTGGAATTTTCAGTGTTTGGACAATTGCCACAATAGGTCAAACTATATATTACGTCGGAAAGTAATAAATTAACAATACTTTCATTTACATTCCATATTGTCATTCATTGCAATTTTTTATTATTATTGTGTTAAAAATTATAAGCGTTACTTATTGATACTATAATACTAAAGCGCTATAATACAAAAAATGCTTTTTAATGCTTTTTCAAACTTTATTATCATTTGGAATTATTATATCAATTACATTCGGAGTTATTTAAATTTCAAATGTATTATTAACAATATTTTTCTGGAAATTTAACTTTTTGACGTCTAAAATTTTTCTCCTTCTCAAAATATCTAAATACTTCAAGTCTTATTTTATTCATTTGTTAATGAGAATTCACAATCAAGTGAAACACATTACATGAATAAAGTCAAATTAATTTTGGAATAAATTACGTATTTTTAGGAGAAAAAGTTTCTATAAACAACATACTCTCTAACATTAATCGTGTGATTGCGACATCACAATAATTGACCCAATTGCATAAATTAAGATTAAAAACATAAACTCAATAGATCAGATATCGTTTGTCAGCTTATTGCTTATTTATTTTGAAAAAAAAAGTTTTTTCAAATACAAATTGATCTGATGTGCTGGAATTTATAGAGCAACAGCCATTCTCAACTTTTCATGCATGTTTCTCTATCTAAAATTGACTTTCACTCGAATTTTGACATTTCTAGATAATGTATTCCTGTATCAGCTTTATGTAGTCAAACTGAAATTGAATGCCTCGTGCAGTAAGAATAGCTAGTTCATTCTAGCTGTTTTCATTCAGTTAATTAAAACCTATACAGCAGATGATATTGATAGCCATCTTCTCACTATCTCAACTAGTTAATAGAAGACATAAGAAGATGATGAAAGGCTGGCTTATTTTAATTAGTCATCTTATGAAAGCAGTTGCTGATGGATTTTAATCTCAAAAGAGTCTTTAAGGCTCGTTTTAATTAACCAGGCGTTTTTAGTGTTTTCTCAACCTAATGGATTTTCAATAATGTTTACAGAAATAATTTTCTTGTTAAAAATTTGCAACTCTCTTGGGTTTCTTACGAATCCTAATTTACCACAATTTTTTTTCTTCTGAAAATGGGTAAATATAGTCGTTCATGTGAAGCAAATTAGATAGTAAAAGGAAGATTAAAATTTCGTCTTATTTGTTTTATAGGAGCACTTAGAAACTTTTAATTATGGTGCTTTAATCTCAATGTAGGAAAAAATATCTCGGGGGTAATTAATTTTTTAATTAATCGATTTTGTTGCTTCATACTTTAGTTGAGCATGATTAAATGTTGTTTAATTAGTTTATTCATTAATAGCTGGATCAGATTTTTGTATGCTTCCTTTTTAAAGACTATGGTGCTAATTTTTCCTATTATAAAGTTTGATATTTCGTTTATTTTTCATTCCAAAATTACACCCCTTTTAAGACCAAAAAATAAAATTTTATTGGTGTTTTTAAATTTTTTTTATATTTTAAAAACAAAAGACAAAAAAAATTTTTTTAATTCTAAGTGTGGATATTTAATTTTTTTTAGAAATAATTTTGAATTAAAAAAACATTTCTTTGGATTACAATGAACGAAATCTTTTCAATTCCATCAGAATAACCGACAGAATTTTTCATCATCTTTTTCTCATATACTTTAAGAATGTGCTTTTAATCCATTCTTAGAATAGAGTTTGCGTTTCGGATCTCTTGCTTTGGATTAATTTCGTCCCAAAATTATATTTATTTGTAAATATACAATTTTGGAATAAGACCAACTACAAAAAATTCATTAATCCTACATTATTAAGCTTTTGAATTATATCTAGTTCACAAACAGGCATACATAATTCCATATATTAATTTTTTGGATATAATTAACTCTAGGAACTATTTCTTTTTTTAAAACATTACAACACTTTCTCATTTCTTATGTCGTACATAAGAAAGCAAAAAGATTTAAAATTAAATATTTTAAAAATCGGAAGATTTCTATAAGAAGGAAGTTTCGAGATTCACAAGGCAATAAAAAATAAAATGGCCAGATAAACGTAAATCTAATCAATACGCATGTTCATATTAAGCTGCAATTTTTCTCGTTAATATGCAACACATAATGAAAAATATATATTGAATACTATACATTCGTATTTGAAATAATTCTTTACAAAATTAATCAATATTAACATAATGCTGTCTAATTTCAAATTTAATTTCTTTTTAAAACTCTAAGCTCCGGTGAAGCGAAATATCTCAAGAATTAGCGGCAAAAGCACCAACAGAATAAAAAATAAATAAAGCTATCTTTGTTTCTGAAATCAATTAAAATATTTTTATTAGAAAGCCTAGAATGGAATTAGGAGAATTAGATAAAATTTAGTTTTTTTACGTTATTGTGTATTCAAATTAGTTTACCTACAATAAATTATGAATTTAATCTCTATCGAATCTATAATTTAGGTCCTTTTACTTTATCGTATACGAAGTATATTTAGAAAAATAAAATAAATTGCAAAGCTTCAAAAGAGTTGATTTTAATTTTTTAGTAAATGTCCATTTTTAGACACCCCCCACCCTCAGTGTTAAATCTTGTATCTGCCTTTTCTTGAGAAACAAACATATGTAGCTCGGGAGAAAACCTGACTTCAGTTAACAGAAAGGTCTATAAATTTTAAAACAGACATTTTTTTCTGGTAAAAGCTTCCGAAATTATTTATAGGAGACAATATAATTTTTTCCAAAATTATTTATGGAAAACATGTATTAATTTTTTCATCCATAACATTTTAAAACTTTTGAAAGACTGGTTACAAAAAAAAAACAAAAAAAAAAAAAAAAAAATGCAGTTTCTATCATGTGAAAGAATCCGATAATTCTTGATTTATTTCATATTTTTATCACTGTCCTCAACTGTTATTAGGAATTCGGAATAAATATGGATGCCTTTTGAAGAGAATATTAAGAAATGTTTATTATTTTGATGTAAATGTAAATGAAATTAATTCGGAAAAAAAAACTAAGTTTAATTTAATCTTCAGAGAAAATAGCTTGTTGTAGTGTAAGATTATTTTTTTTTCTAGAAATTTAACACTTTATATAAGGATACCTTATTGAAAAGTAGCAATATAAATTTTCCGAAAATTTTTAATAGAACGAAGCATCCTGTTAATCGTACTTAAGCTATTGATATCTTTGAGTTGTAATAAATCTGGAATCATATGGGCTGAAATACAAAATGTAAAATGCCAATTAAAAAATACAGGAAGATGAATTGTATTTATTTTAATAATATTTGAGACATTAAATAATTAAAATTCAATGTAATGCTTTAAAATATATAGATATTGTACCTTAACAAGTTAAAGCTATAGTATTTTTAATTTTAGGTTGTTTAAATATTTAAAAAATAATGCAGTATTTTACCTTTAATCCATTCGAAAAATCATTTTATAAAACTTATTAAAATGTAAGATTTTATACGAATTTAGTTCAAAATATTTTACCTGCTTCAAATACACTTTCTCTGTTATTTAGTTCAAATAAATATAACCTATGTTTCCAAATCTAGTTTTCCTACCTAAAAATCATGTGATAAAATGACAAGTTTAAAACGAGTTCGAATCTAAAACTTATCAAAATTCATAGCTACTGGCTACTTACCAATTCTTGTCACTACTAAGTCTTTAGGTATTATTGGCATTAAAAGAAAGCAGCATCGGTCTATCTGGTTGGCGCCGATATGCTGTTTCCTTCACAACTGTCAAGATTTGAAAGTTCTATGAATCTTCATGTACCAGACCCCACGTGGTACGTGCCATGTTTTTAAATAATTTGTCTATTTTACAAACATATTTCGGAGATATATGACCTTTCCTGAAGTTAAATATCTTTTGAATGTTTCCATCCGATGGGAGTGACAAAAAAATCGCTGCTGAATTTTAATCAGGGTTTATATAGAAATCTAAGAGAGTGTTGGGTTGAATCTGCATTTCAAAGATTTTAAATCCTCTATACAATATTGCTTTTAAAACAGATATTCAATGGGTAATTATTTTGGGTGTTCATATAAACCAATAACAAAAGCGAACCGGAACCATTTCAAAATAAAAGAAAAGCTTTTTTTTTTCACCAACAACAAAAGAGAATCGAAACTATTTCAAAATAAAAAAGAATAATTTCTTTTCATTGACTGTTATATTCACTTTTTTATTACTTACGATTAGCGTTTTGTATAAAGCAAATTTAAATGATTTTAGTTAATACCAGTTTAAGAAAATTGTAGAGAAATACAGCATCAACTAATTAAAAAAGTCTTAAACCGAACAGTCACATTATAAAAATTTGTGCACAGTTTTATATAGATTGTGCTATTGAAATAGAAAACTATTTTATTTTTCGTTGAATTATTTTTGATAGCAATTAGAGGATCAAATTTATTCTTAACACTTTCATTCAGTCCTTTCTAATTCTTTGAAAGATTCTGACTCTCTTAGATTTGCTTTATTGCATGCTAATTAATTAATTTAACATTTCATTTAAAATTATGTTGGCTGTCAGCTCGACAGGAGATTATGAAAGATATTGATTCTGTATTAAACATGGGAATCTCCAATAAATTGAGATTTAACATGCTTAAAAACTTTGCTGAGATTTAACAAACTTTAAATTAAAACATGCTTGAAAATTATGAGTGCATTGTTAAGGGGAAGATAGCATGAAGTAATTTGAAATTTAGAATAGACATATAGCAAATGAAAAGAAATATTTAAATAAAAGAGAACATTTGGAGATTGCACATTCAATATATTTTTCCCTACCTGATTGCTTAAAATAACATTGTTAAAATAAGTATAGTTTCCGGCTATATTTACACTATTTGCTCTGATATTGAGAATCTTACATCAGATATTAGCTTGCTTCTAATCATCCATTCATAAGAATTGTGCTATACAATTTTTAAACCTTTCCGTCGCTTTGTTCTTCATAGAAACTACATTTTAGGTGCTTATTGTATACTAATAACAATTAAACTAAAGAAAAATCATTGCCTGTGTGCTTAAAGGGATCTACGGGGCAAACCTAGAGCTTACCAAATTAGGTACAAATATACTTTGGAGAGTGGAAATGTCTGAGCGATTTTTTTTAAAAATTTCTATTAGAATTTTAATTACTTATAAACTAAGCAAAATTTTTACAATTTTCCCACAAAGATTTAAAAAAATATTATTGTACACAAATAATTTTTGCAACATTTTGAAATTTTAAAAATTATCTTTTCAATGATATAAATATCATTTTCGTATAATTTCCTTCTAATTTTAATACATTTAAAAAAAAAGTTCGATGCAAAATTCGTAGTAACTTTTCATTATTGAAATGATATTCAAATCAGTTTCATTGTTTCATCAAATATTTAACCACGTATTTTTTTCATTGTTAAAACTAAAAAATGAAAATTCTATTTCTATATTATTTGATAATTTCGAATTGATTTTTGCTTTTTAATTTTATTTCATTCAATTTTTATGGAATCTATAAATATGCCCCACTAAGATACATAGTATACTAGAAAATGAGCTCAATTTGTGGCATGATTCATTAGCTGCGCCCACAACTCATAAATTGCAGCGGTTAAATGGCCACTAATGAATTCATGTTTATCTTTTATGAGCTTCGCAAAGTACATTTATATGAAAAAAAATTCTATTAGATCCCAACAAAACACTATAAAATATAATATATAATACGACAGAATACGCAATAAAATATTCCAATTCCCAAATATGAGAAAAGCAGTCTGTTGCTTACAAAATAAATAAGAATCCTAAGCCAACAACAAGAATCCTCCAGAAACATAAATGAATGAATACAACCGATTCCTCCTGTTTAGGGAATCATAAATTTAAACATAAATTTCGATTATTTCAGACATTTTGTCCTGCAATTAAAAAAATTCTGAAAATTTTTAACCATAGAGACTTATGGGTGAATTCTGGAGAAGAGATACGAAAATCCATTGTGAAATAACAATGATAAAAATGGATGCATCACCGAATTCCCCACAGGGGTAACTTGGTGAATTTTATAATTTGATTTTAAAAGGGTCCTTTAGGGAAGAAATCATGGTTAGAAACTTAGAAAAATGAATGTCCGATTAACTTTGATCGTAAACTCTCTTGCACATCTTCCACCCGATCTCCGAGATCTCCGAGTTGTTCCTATATATATTTTAGTTAGAAATCATATCTTGAAAATCAACGTTTTTTAAGGAAAATTTATGCTGTCATTTTGCTAATTGTATTTTTTTTAAAAATATATAGAAGGAATGCAAAATATATAAATACACACTGCATTTAGAATAAAAAAGTGAAGATGTAGTACCGCATCAGGCAAAATACGACTGAATCAGATAATAATACTACTGAATCAGAATATGAATCAGATAATGCATAATTCTAATAAGTTATGATTAATAAATTAAGATCGATAATAATTTATGATTATTATTAATAACGTTATGATTATTAATAAGTCACTATTAAATAAATAATTATCAATAATAAGTTATGAAAAGATAAGTTATGATTTCATGAGTCAATCTCACAAAGAAGGATCATACTGGCAAAGAGTAAAATGCTTTTAGAAAAAACTAAAATAGGGCTATTTGAAATTTAAAACTATTTTGACAAAAAAACAATGAATATCAAATTATTTATAAAAGAATTTTATGATACCAAACACAGCTAGTATTCATTCAAAACGAATCAGTTGGTATCGGAGACGATTAATACGAGATCATTTTAAAAATAAAATTTCTGAATAGGAAAACCATTTTTTTAAATCATGGAATCATGTGACCGTACCAAAAATTAGCTTGATATTCTGCATAATCATGTAATGATCTTGAAATGCAGTGCTTGATTACTTAATATTCGTTCATTGAAATAAAAACTCTTTTGTTTCGGAATATGTTGATTAAAATAGGAAACACTCGAACACTTGAAATAATAATGGATTCCATTTAATTTCTTTTATCTTTAAGTATCGAATTATAGTTTCTAGGAATTATTTAATTTTAAATTGTAAGTCTAAGATAACTATAACTTTAAACATGAGTAGGTTTCGGTCAAGTGCTTAAAATAGTTGTTAAAATTACACTTTATAAGAAAATCAAAGTTGAATCTGAACATTCTCAACAACATTTAAACTATCATCATCAGTTGTTGAAGCTTTATCGAATTATTTTAACGCTTTCATACCTATTTTGTTTATTTTTAGTATACATTAAAAATATTCCACTTTCTTCCAAAGTTTTAGTATGAAAATATTTATATATAAATATTTCTCATAAATGAATTCTATTTTCAAACGCTGTAAATACCATTAAGAAAGAAGAAAAAGAAAATTTTGACAAAGCTGCAAGAGAATTGATTTACTATAGGAATCCTTGACTTGATGTCCTTCTTATTCAAAAACAATCTTTTTTTCTTTGGTTCCATCCAGTTTGGAAAGAGGACAACGCCTTTGTTCATTGACACCTGATGACATGCTGGGTCAAGGATTGTGTTATTGTTGCAAAGAATGAATCTCGTTTTGAAAATAAGAGTCCAGTTTTTATGATGAAAAATCCAGTTCAGGGGTATATAACCTGCACTGTGATTCCACCTTAATGATGTCTCAATCGGTCGCTTTATACGCAAACAACTTTGTAGCTAACAAGAAAAGAGAAGTCCCTAGGATAGGAACATGAAGAGCATTTCTCTTGTAATTTGAAAGGTCGAGCTTTAGGAATATTATTGGGTGAAGTTATGTATTGGAGTTCCAATAGTTCCCTCCAACTTTAGTACAACCAAATTGTTAAGATTTAAACTCCTCTGGATGTTTACAAATTATATTCTGAACTTGTTGTTGGAGTATCCGAGCCTCTGTTTTATGCACTGCTTAACATTTGAGGAAATGTTCGTACCGCAAATCATTATATTTCTTTTAAGAGCATATCATCATTTTCCATATAGTATCTGTGCCTAATTAAAAAATTTCAAAAACTTTTAAGAGCATAAGACACAGACATGCATTTATTTTTATTGCTATTAAAAATCAAAATAATATCTCAATTATTGAACAAAATATTTGGGGGAAGAACTATTATATTATCATAATTATAAATTTGTCAAGAACATATATGAAAGAAAATTAGGCCGCGGTGGCCTGGTGGTAAGATCCCGGCTTGTGAGCCATAGGGTTTCAGGTTCGATACCCGATTCCACCGAAGATCCGTCGTGTAACGTTAAATCCGCCTGGGCCAAACGTCCTCCCGCTTGTGTTTTGTGGTGTGGAGAGGGGGTGCCAGATCAGGTGTCGTTCTCGTCATCTGACCGCGGTTCAAAACTACGAGGTCCGTCCCAAAATAGCCCAAGTGTTGCTTTACAATGGGACGTATATAACGAAACTAACTATGAAAGAAAACTATTTAGTGTCTTTGTTTTAATTAGATAATAATCTTATTATTTTTTTAAAAAATTGATTTTTAGTATCTTTTTATTTTTATAGTACATTTCTTTGTTGACTTTTTTTTACTTTATTCTATTCTAAAGTTTGAAGTGTCTCGTGCTATAATCGATCTCGTTCTCAGATTTATAATGATGGATGGCAACGAAATTTCCTTTTCTGATGTTTGTTTTATAATATTTTTACTTACCAAAAGAAAGACATTTTTCCAAATTGTCCTCAGTTGATAAAAATAATATCTTTGGTTACTTATTATGATTTTAGATATTTATTAAGTATAAAAAAATTTTCAATCTGTAGAAAAATTAAACTTTGAAAATGATGAACTAACTTTATGATTCTTATTATTATGTTTCTTGCTATCGAGTATATTGAATATAATGTCAATGATATGCAAAAACTAATAAAACTAAATGTTAAAAAAAAACCTAATAAAAAAATTTTTTTCAGGAAAAAAATCTCGTAAAAACTACTTGAAAATTTTATGATGGCATTTGAGAATTCTTTTTTTGATTTTCTGAAAAAAAAGTATCAACATAAGATTAAATCAATGTCTAAACTGAATAACATCAGTTATTCTAAAAGGGGAAAAGTTTTTCTTTTTATTCTCGCCTTATATATTTTATCAGACTTATTTCCATAAACCCATTACAGATCTATCTACTACCAACTATTGTCTTAAAAAATGGAATGAAGAAACAACTCTTTACTCGTTTTTTCTACCATCTGTCACGTTCCAGCTCCTAATAACTTGTCATTGTCCCGGTAATGCAGTAAACTAAAGTTTTCGGTTCAGAAATTGGTAGGCAGGGTTCTCTCAAACTCCTCATTAGAGGATGTTATTCTCGCCAGTAGAAGATTAGAAAGGTTGAAGACTTCAATAAAAAAAAGAGGTGAGAAGTTCAGATGGCTGGTTCTACTTGGTCACATAGAGAAAATGATAATAAAGTTGAATGTCGGTTTCTCGGAGATAAGACAATCTTGGAGAAAGGAATTACCACATAATTCTTCACTAAACTAATGAAGTCTTTTTCTTTCTACTCCGTTTTGACGATAATAAATATTTATAGTTTTAACGAACAAGTCATATAATAATTTTCACCTAGAAGAAGGCATGAGCGTATAGTAAATCAGTATTTCTTCTAATTGATGTAATGTTAACTCTTCTTTGCTTTCTTTGCTTACCACTTCACAGACTATAATTATTTAATAAATGCTTTGGATCATTTTCCTTTTCGATAATTTGAACATAACTGTTTTTACACAAAAATATAGGTTTTTAAAGTGTTTTAAGTACAATCTTAATGAAATTGAGTAATGGAAGTGAAATTAACGATACTATTTGAATAAGAAAAAGAAAATTAACATCTTTTGAATGAATGAATGGGAAAACCTTTTTCATTTTTGAATATTCATATATCACGCATTCATTATTTTTTCAGCGATTTAACGCCCTATTTAGAAAGTATGTTCGAACTATGCTGAAGATATGCCTCTTATTTTTCAGATATTGACTAATTCGTTAAAAATTTTAAAGTTCTTTAAAAAGGAACAAATGCTATTAAAAATTTACAGTTTGTTTGAATGTACTCGGAAAATAAATGACATTTCATTTCTTAACAAGAAAAAAAGTTGCAGCTCGAACTTCAGTAAAAGAAGGTACTGGAAGACAATAATAGAACACTTTTGCATTACATTGATTTATTTAATCAGCTCTTTCAAGTATAGTGATTCATTTACTAAATTATTTGTATCAAAGTATTAATTAAATTTTTAATTAATAATTTTAATAATTTTTAAGCCACTTAAGGAAGAAAGTATACTTTTAAAGCTTGAAAAATGCACTTCTTTTCATTAAATGGTTTAAAAACTGAATCGCCAAGCATTAAATACTTTATATAAGTGGTTCAGAAAATTAAATATTCAAGGGGTGAGAAGGCCCAGTATGACTTCTACCAAGTTATATTTTACAGTCAATAAGAATCACAATACATGCTCTTCTTAGAATTCACCCAGGCAGTTAGTATGATGAGTCGCAATACGTGTGATATGTCATACTGATTGCTGGATGAATTTCAAGAATGTCATGATACTTAAGCCGTCATCTCATTCCCCAAGATTCTATACTACACCAATAGGATAATATCTGACGCCATGACATTAGCATTAAATATTCTTAGCACGGCTGTCGGTCAGGAAAATAGTAACAGTTTAATGATAATAAACCAAATATTAATAGGTTGAATAACGCATTTTTTGGAGAATTCAAGTTATTATTAGTCAAATGGTTCCTATTAATAATTTAAAGGCACAAAAAACAGAATTTTAATAACTCAAAACTTTCTTTTTCTTATTCCATCACAGTAAGTTAGATTTGAGATTTCATCATAAGAATAAGCCAATGATATTTTTATTTAAGTATTGAGTTAAAAGTACTGTACTTAAGTAATAAATTATTGTATAAATAGCAAAAGTACATATATTTTGCCTGGCTTCTGTGTAGAGAGTTGTTCTGATATTTCAGGTTTTATGTACCTGAGTATGATTAGAATGTGAATATGATTAATATATATGATTAGAATTTTTAATAAAAAGACCGGTAAAAAGCTGAAAAATTCAAAAAACCGAAATCGATTATGTAGCCTACAAAAAAATTACATATACACAAAATATAGTTTCTGGAACAAAAAATTATGTCTGATTCCGGAAACTAGACATAGATATGTTAAAGTTTAGACATCTCGCATCATTTTCTTTATGATCTAGTCATCTACAGTATTTACTTCTTCTTGCCATCGTTTGATAACCTACTTTCACCTCTTCATTCTTTCTACTGGAAACAACAAGTAACTCTTAGAAGCTCTTATGCTGACATATAGTGTGCTACTTATCTTGTCTCTGTAAGATGTCTGTTATTCCCATAAACTCAGGAGAAAAATATAATGGGCATTCTTTTTTGAAGAGGACATGCCAACACCGTAGGCTAAACAAGCCATTAATCGCGTTTGTTTTCTCTCACATACTGACGACAAACCAGAAAGACTCGAAACAAGACTGTCAGCTGGCAATATCCTAGCGCTTCGGCTGCCGAAGAAACTTGAAAAATGTATTAACCGTTACTGTTTTCCATCAAATGAATAATGATTAACAATAATACTATATGAACTCCCTATTGAAACATAAAATTATTGGAAAAATAAGTTATCATTTTTACTGTTCGCTTACCAGTCGCTCAATAGAGTATTCAAAATAATTCCAATTTATTAATAATCAATGGCGTTTTCCCGACAAGGTAGTAGCCTACGGCCACTTGATTAAAAATGATTTGACCACCTGACTTGAAAATTTTTTAATCGACCAATGATGTCGATTAAATAATGTTATTAACTTAGTTATTAAATGAATTAGTTTGTAAGAAATGGAATTTTTTTAATTTTGAAATATTAAGATTACAGTGTGTGTACAGATTGAGTTATTTAAATTATTAATTCAAGCATAAGTAATTATTTTTATAACATAATGAAATTTCAGTTAGAAATGAATAAATATTCTATAATTTTTTTAATTATTTTAATTATTTTTAAGTAAATAATCTTAAAATAAATAAATAAATAACGTAAACATTTTGACAGTTACTAAAATAAAAGAATTGACAGAAATAAATCTCTAATAAATCATTATCAAGTAAAAATGTAGTTTAATGTGAAGTTAAATTGATCAATCAAATGAGATAGCCTCATCATGTGCATCGACTAGAGCCGCAAAATACCAAAATTTTGCCACTATGGTAACATAAAGTCTTATTGGGATATAAATTACAATTCCTTATTCTAGTCGGTGCTTGGGTGCGATTTATGACATTTGTTTTAGTTATTTATTCATAAACGAACCAGCTATTACAAATAAATATGATTCTTATAAGCAGATTGCAATAAATGCTTTACCGAAACATGTGTTTTTATTATGTTTTATGGAAGGTATATTCCTTTTCCCTGAACATACATTTTATTTAAGGAAAACTTACCAAATCTAAGACGACATCCGTGTCTGCAGAGGAAGGCTTAATCCCCCAAGAGAAACCTTAATACCATATATCAGTTGGGATTGTGTTGATTCCAGTTACGCTGTATTGACAATATTGCGTCTTACCAGAATGCCAGCCTCGGCGCTTTCGTGCATTATGATATGTTTGCAGATAACTGTTTGCCTAGAAACTATTAACAATGAAATTAACAATATATTTGGGGTCTTGAACAGCTAGGAGAGATTTTGATGGATAAATAAAGGAAAATATTCTTCTATTCAAATATGAGTTTTTTTTTCTTTGTTTATATCTGGAATCGCACATTATAAAGTCAAAATAATAATAAAAAGCTTAGAGCTTCATCTTAAATATATATTTTTTAAATAAAAGTAAATAATCGTAATAGATGCGTTAGTATATATTTGTATTTCTTTCAACAAAAATTAAATTTTTCATCTACTTTCTCTAAATTCCAAGATTATAAGTCATTTGCGCAAAAATACCTTAAGAGGATTTGAAGCAATATGAGGAAGAGGCTAAAGGAATTTGTATTCTGATTATTGATTCTAAACTGAAAAAAAAAATATTGATAATGCAAAATAATGGTATTGAAAGAAAGTGTATGTGTGTGGGGGGGGGGACCTCAGTTCAATTTCTAAGGTACAATTATTTTTCCTTTATTTTGAAGTAAATTCTTTGAATAGAACTTATCATTCAATTTTTAATATTTCGATAAATTGCATAAGAGTCTTATTGCGAATTCCCAGTTTCAATATAAACTTAGATTTTATTTTTTGGCTTTCAAAAGATTTTAAAACTATGTAGCTTAGAGGTTCTTTTTTAAAAAATTACAGTTGAGTTTTTAATGTTTAAGAAATTACTTCAGAGTTTAATTTTTTTTACAACCTTGCATCTCTTTCTTTTAGATGCAATATTTGTTTCAAAAGAATAGAGATGAGATTGAACAAAACTAACCAAACCAAACTAATTTTTAAAATGTCTGTATTTCCAAAATACTGAATTTCCTAAAAAGGGCCAAAATGTAATTTTAAACTTAAACTACTAAATATATTGACTGCATTCAAGAACTTTTTAAAAATATGTTAGCTCTGACATCGGTTGTGGATAACGGAAAAAAAGACTTACTAATATCTATTTTTAACTAATAATTACTTATACAATTAGTATATGCAAATTTTGCTTCTTATACAACGCTTTACTGTAGAGATTCTCGTTTGAATAATGTGTGATTCTTATTAAGAATCATAATTTTTTCTATGTTTAAACTGGAAATTTTTTAATGAAATGCAATGTTCATTCCCTAGTTTCAAAAAAATTTCTTATGAAATTTATACTTTAAGGTTTTAAAATTTCGACGATGTCAAAACTATATGCATTAAAGGACGTGGAAAAAATATTTAATGGGAAGTTAAAACTTTCTTTTAATTAGTAATACCAATTTAAATTTGCACCCTGTCTTCCTTTATGTCATTTTTGTATGATGGAGAATAATCATATTCCTTATCTTTATATCATGCGTAATATAAAATAATGAATAACAAATGGAAATACCAAAGCTCATTTAACATTTTAAAATCTTCAGTTAAAATTTTTATATTCATACTTGTCTCAAACTTCTATTGAGCATGTCACTTTCCACTTTCTCTAAATAACTATACTTTTTCCTCTTTTTAAATAAATATCAATTTTTATTGAACTTCGTTTGAATTAGTAAAATATTAAAATAATGTAATGAAAACCCTGCGACCTATTGCTTAATTCATTAAAATAATTTGCAAACATTATTTTGAAAGATAATCTGTAACCTGAAAATTTATTGCTTCATATATTTTTTTCTATATTTTTTACGAAAGATTAAATAGTCTGTCCTAAAAATAATTCACAATATTGACATTCATACCGATAATTTGAATATATATTTTTTGACTTTTTATTTATTTTTGATTTACACTGAATTATGAGTTTTTAAGTAAAAGTTTCCTTAAAAAATTTTTATGTTTCTGATATGTTCAAATATAGTACACAAATATCTAACTTAAAATAATATTTAAAAAAATTTTTTAATCTTATTCTTCTTCGTGAAACAGTTTTCAGTCATTAAGTTTATTTTGATACAATAAGTTCCTAAAGAACTCGATATCGAAACACAATGACATTGCTAAGAACATCAAACTAAAGCTCAACCTTAATGACTTTTATAAATATTTCCTCAAGCCGTAAACTGTCGCTACTTTGTAATCTCTCTGAATGATAAAGAAATGCACTCTTTTCTGATCGAAACAGTTTGCATATCTTTACAAATAATCTATATGTCTTAATTTGATAGGTTTTCGACCCTTTACACAATCCAGAAGAGAATTAACCCATGTAGCATTTACAAAAATTTGTAATTTCGGAAAGTGAAGTCAGTTTTTAGTCTAGTGCATTTAAAAAGAAAAAGTGTTCTATAGGTGTGTGAAGTGAGACAACTATGGAAAACTTTTCCCCAGGTCTAATTCATTAAATTTGATATCAAGTAAGCCAATTATTTTACTAAGATATTGCGGTGATTTGTTTATTTATTTATTGCTGTTGACAGATTTGTTTATTGACAGAAGAGGGAAGGTTCTAAGTGTAATTTTGCGTAAAACACGTCAGTAATTGCAATGTCTTTTAAATCTGGTCATGGGCCAAGAATCATCAGTGTCGTTTTTGCCATGTGACCATACTCATAATTATGAGATTCCATAATCAATATTCCTCACTGAACTTAAAAACTGAAAATTAAACAAGCAAATATATACTAGTATTAAACACTTTATTAAGGTATAAAATTATCCATTAATGCCATTTAATGTATTCAGATTAGTACAATTGCTTAAATTTTAAGTATGGTTTCAATCTTCAAAACATTTTCATCTTTCTACCTAAAAAAAATCTTCATTCTTTTCTAAATAACTTGTATATTCTAGTAATAATACTTTTCTCTAAATGGTTTGCAACTCTTTTCGATGCATAATTCAAAGAAATGCATCAAGTGAATGTAACATTCATTTCTAAATTATTTTAATAGTATTTCTCTTGGTAGGTTAAATAAAAGAATTTAAAAAAAAGGCTTGTGGCAAATTTGTGCTAAACCCAATCCCTTCGTGCTCTCTCTTGTTCTTACACCCGATCCTTAAATCTTTTACTATGTCTCTGGGGATAAAAATAGTCAGAATTCATAGCATGTCTTTTCTTATGATGCTTCTTGTCTGAGAACAAGTGTTTGAAAGAAGATCCCACGAAAAAGCCAAGTATACTCCTGATGACAGCGTAAAAACGGTTTTTCAATGCTTCAGAAAAAGAGCATCGAGGTTCAGAAATTGTAAGGAAGTTGAGTGCGAGTTAAAAGAGGTTTGTACGTGCTCCAACTGCTTTTTACCAAAAAAAAGGGTCTAAGAAGCTGTAAAGCTTGGCAACAAAGAACTTGGTGTTTCAAAAGAATGAGAAAGCAAACAAGAAAAAGATGACATCTTAAGAAATTTTGAAGCAAAATATCGGAAAAAGAATCATCAGACATTACAAAATATATATTTTTGAAAATTTCTTGTCTGTAAATGTTGAAAAACATACAATGCATTTTTAGATTACTAAATCATTAAGCAATATTCTAAAGCTTTTCTATAAGCGTCGTTATTTGAAAACGTTGTGTATTTTGCGGTTTTCAGCGGTTTTAAGCAACTACAAAAACGATCACAAATTGTTTCAATTTTTCAAAAAAAAAAAAAAAAAAAAAGGTCAAATTTTGATGTTTCGTCATTTTAAATTTTATCTAGATATGAATTTTTGATTACAGAAAAAAAATGTACGTGAAAAAATAAGATTATATTACAGCTGCATAATACAAATAGATAAGCTTTATATTTGTTAATCTTTCAAAGAACAACGGTAAAACATGCACATTTGGGGGTAATGGTAAACACAATGGTAAACATGCACATCATTAAATGTTTTCAAGTACCTTGAAAGTCAATTTTTCTTTTGAAAAAGCATAGCAGAAATACATTTTAATTTGTCAATTTTATATTTCGAAGTAATATTATTTCAAATATTCTCAAGCACAATCATTATATTTTATTGATGTTGATGGCATTTTATGATGGTTGTATTATTTAGTTTTTGTGATATTTATATTGGGCTTATTTTGTTGTATTATTAACTCTTAACACTCTTCTGCTTTCTATGATCTAATTAGATGCTTATAATGGTTGAATTCGCTCATTAAATTTTTAAAAGGGCGATGCAGATAGTATGATTAGTAACAAAAATTAGTAATTGTAATCTCAGTAAAATTCTGTCTCGATTTCTTGATTAAAAAGTTGAATTATCTGTGTATTAAGCCTAAAATATGCAAGCAACCTAATGTCCCCGTTGAAATGCTAAGGATAATGAATGAATCATTGAAGTGCTAAGGATAATTTTATACTTATGCCTAAAATTTGTATGTATAAATATTTAAACAAGTATTATCGAAATAATTTAAGATTTCATTGCATGATACGGAATTATATTGACTTTATCGGGAGGAGTCACCTTTATCTTTAGGTATTATCATAGAATAAATAACTTTTAATCGCTTAACTGTTTTGCCCGTATGCCATACGTGCATCGATTTATCGGATCTTGATAGTTGTAAGCAAAAATAAACCAATCATAACGATTATAATTCTATATTAAAATTACATCGAATACATAGATGAGTCAAGCATTTAATGGATTTATTTCCATTTGAATAAAAGTAAGAAAATATTCCCCAAAAAATGTGTCATTTTATTAGATAGTCAAGAAAATAAAACAATTAAGTGGTTAATACTTATAAAGCTTACCTTTATAATATTTTCAAAAATGATCAAAAATAAATTAATTTAAGGAAAACGTTGCAATTTGTTTAAGAATGGATAAATATTTCATATTAAATATTCATAAGAATATAATCGATGGACTTTTTCATTTATTTATTTTTCTTTTGTAGAAGAACCGTAAAATATTACAAACCATTTTATCTCTCATTTCGAAAATTGTTCTCCGCTAAATACTTTAAGCTTGATTCCGAAATCGGATCCTTGTAAAATATTAACATGTCTTTCCACTATATAACAAAGATATGAAGCAAATTACTTCTACTAATTATTAGTGATGAATTACAATATTTTTATCCTTTACTAAAAGTATTGCAAAAATTTAAGAATTGTGATTTAAAAATTTGGGTAGAATAACAATTGAATTTTAATAAAAACAATTTAGCTATGCGCTATAAATACTTATGTTCAAAAACCTAAAATTTTAATTAATATTAAGGACATAAAATGAATACTGCCGCGAGCTTAGTAAAATCCATATGAATAATTGATTCTGATCAGTAGATCATTATTTTTTAATTTAAAAAAATACTCCAATGCGAAATAACAAATTGAAATTTATAGAAACAATTTGCACATAGCAATCATATATACAATAAATAATGCTAAATATTTTTTCCCTATCATTTGGAAAATTCAGAAACACTTAATGTTCCGTTATCTTGCCTGACTTTTTTTTTTCAAAAAATAGAAATATAAGGAATTTAAAAAATGTATTAATATTATGTAAGAGCAAATTTTATAAGAAAAAAAACATATATAAAAAATATTTAAAAACATGATTTCATCAAATTATTATTAGTTGTTGATAAAATAAAAAATTATATATCATTCAAACATAAATGATGTTTATAACTCTTACTCAGTAATAATAAAGAAATTCGGTAAATTTCAAGACATCTTGTGTTTATTGAATATAAAAAAATCCTTTGAAATCGTACAAATGAATGAAGTCACAAATGTAATGCTAAATTTCAAAGTATGAAAAATATTTCATGAAGTTTATATAATTTCCTTTTTATACAGGAGCTTAATGATCTGAAGTAATAGAACTATAAATTTTTTTTGTCAATTGTTAAGTAACAACATAATGATATATAAAGTAGAAATCCAATATGAACTATTTGCTTGATATAACTGTGATTATTTCCATTAATGAAGCATTCATTTTTAAACAATTACTCATTATACAGTTATTTTTTTGTATTTATTTATTTATTTTGAAGACAGAAAAACTATCTATCATGCCTTTGCCATTCTGTTGTTGAAATTTAAAACAGCTTTTAATTGCCTCTCTTCACATACTGAGTAATACTTTTTAAAACAGATAATTTTTGCTTAAATATAATGAAAATGCTTCTTAGACTCAATGCTATACTTTGATATTCTGATTATGGCCTTAAAAAGGTGGTAAAAAACAAAGTTGAAGTGTTTTTTTTAAAAATGGCAATTATGCATCTTTTAACAATGGTGTGAGATGGGGAAGAATAAGAATGGGAACTTCTCAAGAATTGACTTTCTGTAATACAGCATTACAATAATCAATTCAAGAAAGCATTTGTTTTCTCTAATATAGGAATTTCAAGAATTAGCTAAATGAATAAAGGTTGTTACGTTATATAACTACTATTAAAATCTGTAGCGAACAAAAATGTGTCATCTTTTCGGGTCATTAAAATGACAGATTCGGAACGTTTAGGAGCTCTCGAGAACAACACTATATTAAAAAAAAAGTTCTTTATAGGCTCCTAAGGAACATGGGATGCAAATTTAATATCAGGAATTTAGTTTTATTTGATTAGCTGAATTGCTCCCTATATATGATAACATTTGAACAAGAAATTATAATTTCTTCTAAAAGTCTTGTTCGTAAGAAGTTGAAGTAACACAAGAATTGAATTTAGATAATCTAATGGCCCTATTAATCATATTTAGTAGAATATTTTTGATGCATTAATATTTTTAAAAAAATGTTTAACTGTTCTAAGGCGAAAACTGTTGTGAAGCTTTAATCCTTTGCATTCGGAAAAGTAATCGGATGCAAAATTATTCACCAAATACAAGAGCTTGTTTATTATTCTGAAAAATAAAAAAATATATATAATTGTTTGAATTTGAATTTCCCCGAAAAGTTAATCTACAACTTCTTACAATTCTGTAGGTATTTAAACAATAAAATATGAAAAATAAATAAATAAAACGTTAAAATGATGCACCATCTTGAATGGTGATCTCGAGTCGCCTCTCGAGTGTAATGGGTGAAATGTAATTTTTTGGGGCCAATGCACGGTCAGTTTGAAGAATTGTCTGTAACTTTTCCATGAGAGATCACTGAAATGCTTTAAAATAGTCTCAAATAATGATATTCAAAGCTTCATAACTCCGGCAAACTTAATGAAACGATTATGAAACTTTTTCTGTTTTAATTTTAGTGTATCAAAACTATTTCCATAAACATGGGTAATAGGAAAGAGGACTGTATGAAAATTTAGACAACGTAATTTTTTGAAGGGCGCAATTATTGACACTAATAAAAAAAATGAGATTTAGAACATTATGTGCTCATTTCCTAATGGTTTTAATATTACCCATTAGGCTTAACTTAGAACGCAACTTTGTGTATTTATATTGATGATAAAAGTAAGTATTCCAATTTAACAGCAAATATAAACTTCTCTGTAAAGTATTGTATTTATTTGTAAGATTTATCTCTAAATATTCAGGAAAAAATATATTTTCTCACATTTTCTCACTTATCAAAAGTCACTTCACAAAATTCGAAAATTATTATAAATTTATTTGCTTTTTTGTGATTATTATTCGATAATATGAATTATTCGATTATTATTATGAACATTTTTTTTACATTCTACATTCAAATCATAAAGTTGTAAATAAGTTCACGTATTCGATATTTTGCCCAAGGTCAAAATGTAATCAATCTACCTTACTGTTTTGCCATAGAAGAACAACATAAATAATTTCAAAATATGTCATGGAAAAAAATTTTTTGACTTACTCTTATGTTCGGTTGTCGTCTTTTTTTTTAACTGCGTCGTTCAATCCACAAGTAACTCTAACGATCTTGAACGGGACATTTCAATAACATTTATGCAATGTCACAGAGTTTTCCATCTTGTTTCCGACTGTTCCATGCATTTTTCGTATTGCACAATGTCAAATAAATCTTCCCATACGTAAAAAAGACAAAGAATGGAAATGATGCAGCTAATTATTGAAGCCCTCTGATTGTTGAAAAGAAAATGTGGCAGATCAAACAGGGAAATTCGAATACGGTAATTACTTTTTTTCTTTTGAAACACATGAAATGTTTGATAATGACGAAACGATTCTGAAAACTGTTCCATGCATCTGCGTTGACCTTCTGGTTCAAATGGGAAGATTGCTTAACAAACACATTTGTAGCGATCGGTTTTCTGATTTCTTTCGTTGCAGTCGAAATAATATCGTGCATGTGATAATCAAGTTGTTTTAAATCTGAAAATCTCAATCAATTGTTTTTGATTCAAATAATTTGCATCAAATACCGATACTTATCGAAAAAGCAACTTACTAGCTAGTATAAGGAAAATCACGGTATTTATTTTTCTTTTCCGTATAAGTGGATATATTATAACAGTAGGAATCATCAGAGTAGTTTGTTTTTATTTTGTCTAGTTGTTTGGATACTTAAAATATTTGACGGACAAGTAGTTTTAGATTTTTATAGTTAATATTTTCATATTTTCACTCTTGCAATTGCATAAATTCTCTTCATTAGGGTAATTATAAATATTAATTTTTTTTTTTTTTTTTTGCTTAGAACCAAGTGTTCTAAGAAAAATGTTGATTTTTTTAATTGCTTTTATTTACAAGGAGAGGACACGAAGTTGAAAATTCAGTTCGGGATGAGATTTAGTATAATGCTAGTATACATTTAGAATATTCACTTACGAAAATATTAAAGCGCAATGGCCAGTCAATTTCGAGAAAATGGCCCTCAAACTTTATGTACAGCTTATATACTAATAATGTGTTGCCGTTATTGAGACACTAATAGTATAGTGGTTAAGTGACTGGCATAGCAAACAGGAGACCCGAGTGCGATTCTGGGGTAACATTTTTTGCTTTTGTTTTAAATTTTTTTCTCATTTATTTCAAATTAATTTAACAATTTAAAAATAGTTTTAAGTAATCTGTTTTTCCTTTTTTTATGTAAAACTAAATGTTTATTCTCCTAATTCTTGGATTATAATTTAATTTTTAGAAGCAAAATCATTTTAAATATGAATGCTTATTAAAATATGAATGCTTATTCAAAATTAGTTAAATTAAATAAATGTTTTAAAGATACTTTCAATTAATATGAAACTAATTTTTATATGGAAAAATAAATGTATTTTCTCTTAATACCAAAATTATAATTTTTTTAAAAAATTAAGCTATGAAAGCGTTTTTCTTTTAAAAAATTATTTAAATAAAATTAATCGACAGTTTCAATTAATAAACTCTTTTATCAATCAAAAATGAATGTTTTAAAAATAAATCTCCCTCAAAAATTCCTTCACATAATACTTGAATAATAATTTTATATTTAGGCAGGAAAAATAATTACATATATAATTTAAATGATGATAAATGCTAATTAAATTATTTACATCATAAAAATATTTCATTACTTCTTTTATTACATACAAGAGACAGAATAGTAATTATAAAAACATTTCAAATAAGATAGATATATTTTGACATCTTGCAAAATTTATAAATAATGATTATCCATAAAAGAAACCCTAAAAGAATCGATTAAAAATACAAATTTCATTTACCTTAAGAAAATATGTTTTCCTTCAGAAAATCTTGCAGCGCACAGAACATATCGTATGCTACTAAAAAGTTTGAACCATCTGCCTATGCATTCCAAAATTTAATACCTATTTCCTACTTTTTCTTTTCGATTATGAACATTTTGAATGTTTGCGGATATAATTTTATTTATTTCATCTGCTCTCTTTAATTCCCGATATCAATACAGCTTCGTTGAGTTATTAGAAATAATTTATCTTTATTAAAATCCAAAAATTTAAAACTTCTAATGATTTTAAGATAAAATAGTTATTTCGAGATGTTTTATAGTTAAAATTATATTTAAAATTATTTTAACACTTACAAATCAAGAACAATGTACATGAACGTGATTATTTTTCTTTTTCAAAATATATTATAACTTATGTATCAAGAGAAAATACATTCATTTTTTCGGTATAAAAATGAGTATCATATTAATTGAAACCATTCTTAAATTGTTCATTTAATTTAAGTAATTCTGAATATTCAAAAAAATGCATTCATATAATTATATTTCTTCAAGTCATTAAATTGCAATCCATGAATTAGGAGAATAAATATTTATTTTTGAATAAAAAAAATAAAAGAACAGATTAATTAAAACTGTTTGTAAATTGTTAAGTTAATTTGAAATAAATTGGAGAAGGAGAAAAAAAATGCTAGCCTAAGCTCGAACTTGGGTCTCCTGTTTACTAGGGCAGTGTCTTAACCGCTATATTATTAGAGTCTCGACAACGGTAGTACATTATTAGTATATAAGCTATACAGAAAGTTTGTGGGCCATTTTCTCAAAATTGACTGGCCATTGTGCTTTAATATTTTCGTGAGTGAAAATGTATACTACCATTATACTAAATTACCATTTGTACCGGTTTCTAACACACTACCATTATACAAATATATTTGTTCCGACGTTTTATTTCATTTGTACGTTTTTCATTATTATCTATCTATACATCTACTGGAATTTGTAAATTTCATGTATCTTTATTAATTTATCTAGTGCGGTGTTTTATTTTATTTTTATGGATAATATTTCAATAACTATTTGTAAATCTCAAATAGTTATTGGAATGTTATAACTTTATTGCAATAAAAAATATATAGCTTAGTAAATATAATTTTCTCTTTGAATGATTTCAGCTTGAATGAAACGTTATTAAAATGCTGTTATGATGATTGATCACACATAAACTTTAATTAAAGGATTCATCCATGTTGACATAAGAGTGAATGATTCTTAAAAACCAGCTATTATCAGTACGTTCTGTTTTTATCAAATAAATAAACCTCACATAATATTAATTACTTCTTAATACAAGACAAAAAATTAGTATAAAATTTGCTGTCATTATTTTAAAAAAATAATGAGCTTGCATTCCCCGACAAAGTGTCTGTATGTCTGATATTTATCTCGTGATTGTAATTGAAACACGATTTTAAATTACCACCAGTAATTTGAATAATCAGAAAGTGTTATGAATGTGTTAGAAACCAGCACAAATAAACTGAAAATATATCGAAAATTTACAGAATACATACATACATTAATAACACGTTTATTTTAGTAACATATTATTATTATTTTAACATACAAGAATACATTAATAACATGTTTATTTTATCGTGAAGGACCAAACACTTGAGTTGCGGAGCTTTTCCGATTGCTGGATGTTTCCATTTGAAACAAAGTTGTTTAAAGTAGTCGTGTGCAAAATAAATAAAGTAAAATAAAAGTTAAAGACACCTGTGTCTCTCGATATTTTAAATCTATAAAAGAATTAAAGCCACCTATGTGTCTTTAATTCTTTTGTAGAGGATTAAAAACTCTTGACGGTATAAAGTTATCAAGTTAAGTGATTAAACGTTTTTTCGTTTAAACTGTGACAACTTTATATTGTTTTAAATATTACTTGAACTCAGTATTTGCCTCCCAAATAACATTTTGGATAAAGACCTAGCTTTTATATTTATAAAGAAGAGTTTGGAATAAAGAATTAAAGTCTTCTTGCATGGGTAAATCGATGGTCGGTCATACCCCAGTGGAAATTGAATGCATCTCGGTCATGCACCCAGATCTGACAGGATCATCAATCAAGTTATAAAGAAAGATGAAATATTCAAATAAAAATATACAAAATTATTTAAGTCAAATAAGGTTAAATGAAATACGATAAAAAAGATTCAATAAATGATATAAAATAATATATTTTGAAAACTAATTTTTTTTAACTTTGCTGGGGAATAGAGGATTAAAAAAAGTAGCTTTATTTCAGTAACATTGCTTAACAGTATTTTCAGCTGTGCTGCGAATCATGGAATTTTGTACATTTCAAGATTTTTTTTTCCTTTCTCATATTTAAAAAATTTTATCTGAACATAAATCTTATTAAAAAAATTAGCATTCGGAGTTCAAATCATTTATTCCAATTTTCGCTTTCTACAAATTACTAAATGATGCATAACTATACATAAATGGAATTGTGAGGATTTTATTTCATTCACAATTACTTTTTTTATTTCTGGCCTTTCAGGCCAAATTGGAAAAATGCATTTTGAAGTTTTAAGGTGAAAACATGTAATTGTTTTAAATAATTATTCTTAATAATTAATGCACAAAGTAGCTAATGCTTAAATAATTAATTCTAAATACAAAAAATCCCAACGTTTTACAGAAATTATTGAGCAGAAATCTTTCCTAATGAAAAGAAAAAACCCGAGTTTCTTAAGATTAATAGACTCCGCTAGACTTGCTGCTTGGAAAGAAAAAAAAAAACTGTACTTTCAGAACAAAGAACTAAAAGTTTCATTAGTCTTTTATCGTTCTATTTCTTATAGCAATTAGTTGTTTATTTTGTTATTTTTACTTTCAAAACGATATTTCATGTTTTCAAAAATCCTTCAAAATAATTTGAACCATGGAAATATTATGATTTTGTTGCAACCAATCATCTATTTGTTTTATCTGATTAGGGAATTACTAGAAGAAAATGAAATTGAGATCAATAATTTTTAATTAAAATATAGAATTACGAAAGAAAGATTTTGATTCATTTTTGGAAACATACTGTATATGTTTTAAAATCGTTTCTCGGTGTTTATAAATGCTGGCATTGTAGTTAGAAATGTTTTGATACCGTAATCGCCTCAATATTACATACCCAAGGCAGTGAACTGAATGCTTGATACGAATTGCTTGACCTTCAGTTTTGTCAAAATTCATTCTTATGGGTTTATCTTAAACCATTCGCTTGTGCAATACCTATAAATCGGCACTCGTCAACGACATGCAATCGTCAACAGCATATTAATATTTTCGAATGCGTCCAGAAATCGTTTTACGTCTTTATGGACGGTGAAATGACGTCAGCGGTCGCCCCTCGTTCCAACTTTTGTAATAATTAATCAAATAAATATTTTTGTAGTCATTTGGTATGCCACGTTCCAGCGTGGCGTCGAAACCTGCCAGGCGGTTTTTGTGAATTTTAACCTCTCATTCTGGCTTGCTATACCATGTTCCATTAGTCTTTGTTCCCTTGATTTCTATTAACAATCCTCTGAGCTTATCGGTCAATTAACAGAACATTCCATGTATAGCCACAATGACTTTTTTCGTATTTAGATTAGAAATAAGAAAAGACAAATTAAAACAAAAAGGAAAACTTTTGTTCCACTTCCAAAGTCTGTTTTGTTTGACATTCTTGCGAGAACTTTCTACATACAGTTTCTTTGCAAATGTTCATATGAATCGCAGATTACAGGCATTGTTTTTTTCATTTTTCTTTATATTCTGATCGTCTCTTGTACAATCAAAATTTTCAGGGAAATGTTCTGAATAACTGTGAAAGCATATGCATATAACAATCAATGTCACTGAAATTATGAATCATGCTATTAATTAAACCAGCATAATTTTCAACCTTGTAACTGCACAGAAAGCTCTTGATAGTAAGCATAAATAAGATCATGTTTTTCGCTATGCCTTATTCATGTACTCCAAAAGGGATTGTTTATGAAGAATCTGATCTGAAATCATAAAACATTCCAACTTTCGATCAATTTTTTTTTGTACTGATTCCATAAATTCCCCCCCCCCTCTTATGTATACGAATCAAGAGCTATCGCACTCAAAAGCTTTGATGCAACTGTTTTATTAGCTCTATATCCATTAATCTAATATTTCTTTCTTCAACAACCTTGTTATCTTTTCTTATCTATAGTATTTATTGGCTCTGCTATTCCATAGAAGAAAAGGTACAAGAGGCAAAAGCATATTTCGTGTAATTGCTTTGCAAATTCGGAAGTTAGTTCTCATAAATTCCCTTTTCATATTAGTGAAACTAATCTTCTTTATGGTCACAGTCATGTTTTCATGCACTATTTTTATTCATCTCCTTACTTCCTCTCTAAAATATGGGCTGCCAAAATTCTTCCTTTTCATCTAGTTTATTGATTCAAAGAAAAATTTGCTCTTAAAAGTTTTGTACAAGGGGTATTCAAATAAAAAGGTACGAAACGTCGTAACAATGTAACCGTTAACAAATTTACCTATGCCACTTTGGAAGAACGTAGCGAGACATCTAGGGATGCGATTGGAGTCCCTGGCGTAGATCGGAGCATGCGCAGGAGAGAGCAGACGCTCTTATAAAGAGCGCCGTCCAATTGATTCTACTTATTGAATTCCTCTAGCACAGAAGAACTATTAACTCCGATGTGTACTGTGAGACACTCTGAAGACTTCGCAGGCTCATAAAGAAGAAAAGACCGGGTCTACTCACGGAGGATGTGGTTCTGCTCTGTGATAACGCGAGCCCATATGTCTCCAGGGTAACACACGCAGAACTGGCCAAATTCAAGTGGGAAAAGCTCGATCATACGGCCACACGGCCCGGACATGTCGGCCTGCGATTTTCATGTGTTTGGTCCCCTGAAAAAACATCTGAAAGGGAAGCGCTTCAACTCGGACGGCGAACTCAAGGACACTGTAAATGACTGGGTCTCGTCACGGCCACAGGAATTCTGGGAACAAGGAATCCTTCGGCTCGTAAATCAATGGGATCTTTGTGCTCAGGCCTATGGTGTATACTTTGAATAAACTCTTCATTTATACCCACAGTGCCGTTTCGTACCTTTTCATTTCAACACCCCTTGCATATTTCATAATTTTATTGCACTGAATCTCCTAAAAAGAGCAGCTGATAAGGAAAGATTTTTTCATATTTGAAATCAGGATGTTAAATATAGCCAAAATCCATTAAGAAATTCCAGTCACTAAACAGAACAAAGTAACACATTATTGTTATTATTACGCTGAAAGAGAAACACTCCATTGTCATTTAAACATTCATTTCGGAAAATTGTATTGCTTGTACTCATAGAAAACGATATATTACTTTTAAATAGTAAGCTAATATTTACTTACTTAATATCGCGGAACGCCCTTTTCAAAATATTTTAATAGTACGAAATATGTAGCCATATGTTCAAAAATGCATGTGTTGTGACTGCTCCTTCGTCTATTTTCACTGACATAAAATTCTTGAATATTAGGAACGATGCTGACTTTTCACAATAAGATTTTCATTACAAAAATAACACACATATGTGAAATCCCTTTAAAAACACACAAGAGCCCAATATCGTATGTGGTTGAAATAAAACCTAAATGCTAAAATGTTTGTGAGTGGCTGCAGATTTTCTTACTAGTCATTGCTGAATTCTTATTGAGTTAAATATTTTCTTAACTCTTTGTCAGGGAAAAATCGAACTTAGAGCCATGATCAAGGAAATACATATAGTATTCGCATAGAAATTGGATTGGAAAAAAGTTACTGATGTACTTATACTCAAAATATTATCATTTTCTGTCTCAATTTTGGAAATAAAAATTTCTCTTAATTATTAATGGCTAATTAATCCCACATTTATCTTCATTGCTGCATCAGTGTGTTTTCTTTTAATTTGAGAACCGATAAAATTGATATGAATAAATATAATAAACTAAATAGATTTAAATGGATAAGTATTGACATACATGATAAAATAACTAATAAACTTTCTAAGTGCAGTACATTTTCACATGCGTGGCAATGTCAGTAAAATGCCTTCTCAATTAAAATAGAAAAGTGCTTTGTAATCATATCTATAAGTTACAAAAAAAAGAACTTTCGTAAATATTAATGGAAGTGATCACAGAGCACGTAAATGTACAATTTTGTACACATTGGGACATTTAAGATGTCTGACTTAGTGAAATTAAAAGAATTAAATCTACGCTAAAAAAGAGAGACTGTTTTTTGATTTAATTGGTTCCCTCTATTAAATTAAATGATATTTAAAACTATGCAGGACTTCTTTGACAACAGTGTGCAAAATTTATCGTTTTAGAAATTTCTAAAATCGTCTATGAAATGTATAAATAATATAATAATATAGACGCGTGCTTTATTTTTTTAAAAAAAATCGTTATCTCTAAATTTACAGTTTAATAACTTTAATTTGTTTTTACTTGTTTCATATTTTTAAAGATGAAAATTTTGTATTCAGTTTTTTACTCTCTTCCTGGTGTTCTAGAGATTTGAAATTTCGCACACTTGTGTATTCTCAATGATTCTCAAGATTAAAAACAAATAATTAAAATAAAAAGTTTGCTTTTTTGCTTAAAAATTACTAATAAAAGTTTGTTTTAAAAAACTGTTTTATCTCTTTCTTGTGTTTTATAAATTACTTTGTTTGCAATAAAGTTGATAATATATGTGAAATGCTTTATTATTGTCTGTGATATTATTAATAACGGTTAGACCATAAAGGAGTCACTACTATATTATATGATTTTATGGATTAATTTATATTTTATAGCAGCCGATAGCAAAATGAATCTCAAACTTTTACTGCCCTAATTAATCCAAGATTTTGAAGTCAAATATTTTTACATTCATTTTAGATTTAAGTATTTCCTACTTTTCACATCAAATCATATTTAGCTTAGAAATTTTTAATTATGTTTGCGTTAAATTGGAAAGATACAAAATCGAATAATTAGAATTTACTCCCATCATATAAATCACTTCTTTTATGCAAGTTATTGGTATTTTTGAAACTTAGAAATATACCGACAAAATATTCTATATTAATGAAGGAAGGGAAAGATTGCTACATTAAAGACTTCTAAGGGAAACCCGACTTTCTCCTCATTTCCTTACCCGTTAATCGTTATTCTCGGGAGCAATTTACGAAATGGTTAATTTTTCAAAAACTGGGAAGTTCCTCAGTAGCTTCATCCATCTTAATTTTAAATCCCTGTTATGTTCGAGCCGCTGAGTCTAATTAATGAGAGAGCCGTTTCCAGGAGAGCGTCGTGCTTTATTCGGCAATGATCCTCTCATTATAAAACCCTGAAGTTGAAAAAAATTTAGAGATCCTATTAGTTTTAAGCATGTTTTACACTTTCAGTAGCAATAAAAAGTCTGTATGTAAGAAAACGAAAAAGTTTTATCTCTTTAAGTTATAACATTGTTTAAAAAAAGTCATTTATTAACTTTTTTAGTCACTAATTTCTTTCTTAAACCCACCGTGCACAAAGACATGCTTAATTGGAAAAACAAAGAGAAGCAAATTTTTGATATTTATATATGTTGTTAAGATAAAGCAACAATTAATTTATCTGATGGAAATCACTTGAGTATACCCAAATATTTTAGAATTCTTTTATATTCTCGATGGATTAAAACATCAATAAATCACCCGAACAAATTCTTTATTTTAAGAAGTTAGATAAATTTGTTCGTTAAATGGCTAATTGTTTACCATTTATGAGTGACATTCAAAAAATTCGACTCATTTTGATAATGTATTTTAAGTGCTAAAAATTTTTATATTACATAATTTGTGTAATTTTATTTAGCTAATAATATTATATAATTAGAGTTTAAAAAAACTTTTAATATTTGAAATTAATAGCCCATCCTTTTATTTTCGTCATATATATTTATCTTTAAAGTTTAGTTTTCAACACATTTTTTAAAGATATTCTAACTGCTAACCGCTATTTACACGTTTAATTGGAATCGCCGAACACATAAAAACATAAGAAAACATACCCATGTAGGTAGTTTCCTTTGTGCCAGTTTAATGAGTGTACTCTCTTTCGTATTTTTTTTAGGTTTGATTTTTTAAAATGATTTTTAAATTTCAATTCTCTTAGTTAATGTTTTATATTGACTTAATAAAAATTTTTATAGGCATAGTCTCATTCTGATATGGTTATATTGTCTCATTCTGATATGGTTTGAGCATAGGCCTAGTGATTTCATGGATGCTTCTTTGGCTGTAAATCATCAAATCGTTGGTTCTAGCTTAAGCGAGGACTGTCAGTTTTTCGTATTTAATTGTCTTCTTAAGAAAATTTTTGTAAGAATTACAGTTTATGCAAAGTTAACATAATTTGATGATTAAGTTGTAATATCTGGAAAATAAAGCTTCAATAAGCATTTTTTGGTGGTAAAATCGGGGGCTTTTTAGAGAAAATATTTAGATACGAATCACATACTTATTGCATATAAATATTTTTTAATCTTACCTACATATGAGATGGTCATTTAAGTAAAAATAAAATCATGAGTGCACTTAGTTTAACATGTTATTAGAAATAATATGCTATATTACAGTATTCATTGTACAGTTTATCTGTCATTATTTATATTTTTGAACTTACACACAAATTTTACCTTTCTGAAGTTGGGTTCAAGATTGCCTTCATAATATTGTCAGCATGAGATCAGATAGAAAAAAATCTCCAATATTTAGTTATAAAAATATTTTTGTCCGTGTAAAATCCCGGTTTTTTTTTTAAGGAAAGACTCCTATATAGATGAACTTATAAGGATAAACCTTATCTAAATATAAAATTTGATCTAAATCGTTAGAGCCATTTCCGAGAAAAACGATGTATAAGAATTCTCGCTTAAATTATAAGATGTAAGAGACTGCTGTAAGCGGGTGGCAGCTCAATTATTTGATGGCTTACTGCACATTTATTGAATAAAAGTTTCTCCCTTCCCCAATCTGAATTTGATTGTGCATAATTCTATGTGACATACTTGGTGGAGACTCTGTGTATTCCATTCATTCTGGAAGAAGAAGAAATTCGACGGAGTCGCAGTTTTCGGCATTTCCCTCTGGAATACGGATTAACGAAAAAATTGCTTAGAGAACAAAGAAAATTTCAAAGGGACCAGAGATAAAACCCCAAACTGTCTTATTTACTTCAGCACAATTTTCGGAACCTTGAAAACCAACAATCCTTAAAGGCGAGCCTAGACAGAACCTAACGAAGTGGATACAAGATTATCTCAGAATGTCAAAATTTAATCATTTGGGATGATACTCTTGCTCTTATTCTTTCTTGTAAATGTGTACTTCTTTTTATATGGAATTGCAAAAAAGTGATATGACAATAATCAGGATTTGCTTACATCGTGTGAAAATATATTTCCCATTTCATTTCAGTGTTCTAGAGAAAGACGCTTTTTTTTACATTTGTTTAAATTTTACCGAAAATATAAAAAGAAACGTTCGTTCAGGCTTTCTCTGCTAAAGAAGTTATTTGGATGTTTTAGGAATAATGTTTTATTTAAGTATAATCTAAGTGAAGTATATCATAACCAATTAATAGATAATTAATACTACCTTATATTTTTAAAAATTATTTATATTTTATTTGGTTAGGATGTAAATTATTCAATTGAAAGCATTTTGCAGGCCTGATCTTTTATAAACTATATAATTTGCATTTTTAACACATTTATTTATACGACAATAGGCCGAAATCAATTTTAATTGGCCTATCTGCGACTGCTCTTTTCAGTCCCTGAGCTAGGCAACTGTCTAATAGCAAATCTCCACTGGAAAAGGAAGTAATCATTTGGAAGCATATCAGACACAATGGGGAATAACCATATGAAGCTTCCAATCAAATCAATGCCAGCGCAAAGGCATGCAATGCTATGCTTAGCATTATCAGAGAAAGAATCAATACTTAACATATCTCGTCGTTTTCATTGGCTGATTTCATACAACCTTGTTAAAGAGATAAAATAAAATCCCGAAATAAAGGTTCACCGATGTTAAAGGAATTCTACAAGTAGAAACCTTTATACCTAACAAGACTCCTAATTACTCCCATCCTACTCCTAACTTGAATGAGAGAATAATTTTTAACGAATCTCATTACTTCAATTGAAATAACTCATTAGAGAGTAAATTAATTTTGCTTACAATAATATTGGCCTGGCTAATGTCATCCATTATGACTTTAAAGAAAAAAAAACTCGGCTACAAAATTATTTATTTTTGAGTAATATTTATGGTAACTCTTTTTTTATATCGAAATTCACAAAGCTCACGGTATTAAATCAAAAAGCTTTTCTACTCATTTATTTCTTCGTTTCGGTCGATGAATTTATAGCTAATCTAAGATTCTTTAATTTTTCATTGCTTTTCAAATTTTATCATACAGAATATTTTTTCGAGAAGTTAAACCAAATATCTATCATTATTAGACTTTCAACAAAGTTTAATTACGTTATAATATTTAGATATTTACGAGCATAACGTTATGTGGCAATTTTCTGTTCACTTTAAAAGGATTGTTGTATTTACATCCCTCTCATTCTCTGATATGACTCGCTGTACAATGCATCTGCAATGGAGTGTCTGTGGAGAATGATAGGGTATTCATTAAAAATTCAAAATCTATTTGGATCTTTCCACCTACATTAAACATTAGAAAACATGCTCTACACATTTCTGTTGTGTTCATTCTCTGACCATAGTTTAAAATTATAAAGTTCTTCCCAAAACATCCTTCGTACAGCTCTTTTCGACATTCTCTTTGGCCTGGTGGTAAGGTCTCAGCATTGGAATTAGAGGGTTTCAGATTTGAGACTGGATACCACCTGGTGCGCTTTGAATCCGTCTGGGCCAAACGTCCTCCCGCTGGTGTGGTGCGGAACTTGCCAGCTCAGGTGTCGTCCTCGCCATCTCCCTGGGTTTCAAAAATACAAGGTCCGTCCTAAAATAGTTCTTGTGTTGCTTGAAAACGGGACGTTAATATACCTGAACTGAAGATTCTTCTGTCAGTGAATTCAAAATAAACTAATTTTCTTACATTGAGACTTATTTTAACAACTAACAGCAGGAAAAGTGAAATAAGTTAATTTTATGCCTAAATCTGTCAATAAATAAATTACATATTCAAATAACTTTTCATTTCTTGATCAGGAATATTTATTATAAATGGCAAACGTATTTTCTAGTATTTAATTTCTCAAAATCAATCGTAATTTGATTTTAAATTGGAATTTATATTTAATTTATACTTTTCCAAAATTTTCAGTCTCGGTGTGTTAACAAACTATAAATACTTCTAAATTTTGTCCAATATATTTCTGATTAAATAATTTCTAAAATAATCACAGAGCAGGACCTAATGTATTAAAGAAACTCATCCATGAAGATATATTTATAACTGTTAAAAAATAATGCGCGTTAAACTGCTGTTATTATCAGTCAATTTTTCTGCGTCGTACAATTCATCACATCCGCAAAACGGAACATCATTGCGTTATTGGAGATAAGTAGTATGCGTTTAAAAATAGTGCTTTATTAGAAGCGTATGTACTGCATTGTTTTCTTAGCAAAATTTCGCAATATCTTGTTACTGCAAAAATCAGAAGCAAGGAACGAAATTTTGTTTTTTATTATTATTGAATCTCGAGTATATATCTCTGTAAATTGTATTCTATGTATATCCTAACATGTGCGACAAACCGAAATTAAAAGACAGTATTGAAAAGGTCAAGTAATTTTTCTTTGTAGAGGATTTTCTTTCTTTCTTTTTTTGGTTAGAAATGTTGTCCAATTATCTGTTTTAAAAAGTTGAATTGAAGGGCAAACAGCAAACGACCATCCAATATTAAAAACGCAAATTTGTAATCCCTCTTATTAAGGGAAATTGTCTCATTTTTTCCCCAGGATTATGTATCGTAATACGTTTAATACGGTCTGTGAAAGTTTAGTCTTGAAAATAATTAAATCGGAATAACTGTACTAAATATTACAAAATACTTTTTGTTAGTTTCAAAGCAATAATTAAGCGGTTTTTATTTTAAGTAGTAGCAAAATAACAAGCGGATTATGTGGTCTTAATTAAGGTGGATTACCGTGGAACCTTGTTCATTAAAGCGAATGTTGTCGGTAGTTAGTTAATAAACTTAATGACCTTATTAATATCATCACACTGTTATTCTTTGCACAGATTTGTAGGAAATAAAAATAAATTTCTTTTATACTTTAAAAATTTTAACACAGTCTAATTAATTTTGCAAATACAAAATTTTATAGAAAGGTATTGAATATTTTTATTTGATAAGAATAAATCATTTCAGCTTAATGAAAGTTAGAAACTTGAAATAATCTAAATAAATATATAAATTATTAAACTCGAAGCTGTATATTAGTTCGTGTGTATATTAATAAATGTTTAAATTAAAGCAAAATAATCCGATCTTCTTAAATTTTGAGCCTTGTAACATTCAAGGTAAAAGGTTTCAAATTTATTAAGAGAGCAAAAAAAAAATTGGAATGTTCAGGCTTATACAGACTTTATATTAATATTATTACTTCATATTATATTATCACTATTTTTTCGTGACAATTTTTCAAAATCTTTTTTTAAAATGTATCCAAGTTTTCTCTTGTCAAATCTTCACTATGAACTTTTTTCGAAGGAGCTTAAACTAGTGATATTGGTCTCCACAAAACTTTTATGCATATTCTCTAATAAATTTGTCACACCAGAGAACACCTTACATGGTATTAGCATAAAATAATTAGGAAATTTTAACTTTTGACATGAATTTAGCATCTTTACTAAATCCATCATGTTACTTTTGGCGAGTTTTTTGGCGATTAATCCCCGGTATGCGTTAATATTATCCGAAAATCGAATTTGCATTTTAGATGCGTATTTCTCAACCGATCAGAGCTAAAATTTGCACAAAACTGCATTTTTTTTTCACAAAATCCCATACCAAATTTGATATATTTAAGTCGCTGCATTTTTGAATTATCCTGTCTACTTGTGTCTGAAGATACAGACCGACAGACAGTTAACCAACAGTTGAATTTGACTTAGAATTTGGCTGATGTCTACACTACAGATGTTAAATATGTGTACCAGATTTTATCTATCTAGCTCTCTTCGTTTTGTAATTATCGTGTTAACTTATATTCGAACATCCAGACGGACTTTCTCTGAATATATTTTATTCAAAATTTGATGGAAATCTGCAAATTCAGTATAAATATCGTATACCAAATGTAAACCGTCTAGAGTAAAGCATTTTTGAGTTATTTTTTATCACAGATAAACAGACGGACGGATTGACATTTTCCAAAAATGTACTTTCCTTACTTAGGGAGGTCTATAGCGTGGAGATTCGTCAAAATCTAGTTCAAATTTTTTGAGGATTATTATACTTTCTCTATACTACATATATGAGAAAATAAAAAGACAATAAATTCGAATTCTAGTCAAACAATTCAAAAACTGATCCATCCTGTTAAATCTGAATGTACCATCGCTTCAGTTTTGAGGAAATTTTTAAAAGAGAGATAGTCAGTAACATTACAGGCCGCAAACTATTTATGAGTTTTAAAAAAAAAAATTCACTAGTATATTAATAATTTTTAAACTATATTTATTATTTTCAACAATTAGTATAAAATATTTGGTCAATTTCTACTCGAAAACATACATTTTTTACATTCATTGCTTTCTCTTCCAGTATCTGTCTGCATTTGCCGTTTCCGCTTTGGCCTCCAATTGGGAACGACTTTGCAAACCTTTTAACCCTTTGCTGGGTGAAACATTCGAGCTCTGCAGGTAAGATTAATGCGTTATTTTTGCTGATATTTGAAAATATTGTACCTGAGATGTATTTCGCACACATTAAGTAGCCTGTGGTTTTAGCTCTTAGAAAAGGGAAAAGACTGCATAGAGGGAAAGCTATTTGTAAAGAATTGTTATTTTAAATGAATATAATAATTTATATTCCACCTATTTTTAATCGATTCCGTGTAAGAAAAAAAGGAATTTTAAAATTAAGATTTATTTGTGCTTTAACTTGGATAAACTGAAAAAAGCGGAATTTATTATATTGCTTTAACCCTTTAAAGGGCCATTTTTTTCTAGTCATGGTATATTAAAGTATTTTTAGGACGGAAATTGGTTTGAGAAAAGTGATTCATTTAACTTATAAGATAAATTTAATTTGATTAATTAATTAAATCGGTTAATTAATGATTAACTAAATTTAATCATTAATTAATTTAATCAAGATTTCAGTTAATTAATGATTAACAAATCAAGACCCTCCATTTTTGTGTGAGATAAGAAATTGAAGAACTTGTCAGAACTTATACCAGCCTACATATTTTCATACAAAGACTGATGAATTTGGAGGGAAGCATACTTCCCATGGCCCTTGAAAGAGTTAACTTAATTAAAACTGAAAAAAGTATATCATTCAAAAATGCATGGTATCGAGTAACTAATCAAAATACACTTGATTTCAATGCGCAGTTATTCTTATCATTAATATTAATAGTTTTCCTTGAAGACTAAACTTGGAAGGGTTTTACATTAAATTATAATTAAAGAGTTTTTCATATATATATATATATATAT
>JAPMOR010044099.1:51293-117499 GCA_026543865.1 Argiope aurantia
TGTGTGTGTGTAATGATATTTTAAAATCTAATTTAAACTTAATTAATTTCATAATTTTTAGCTCAATTCAGCACATATTAATTTCATTCTAAAATATTCTTTTATTTCCTGATCCCAATCCACTTTTTCTATTTAGTTATCAAGCGGTTCCCACGCTTCGAGTGAAGGGATAAAAAAATTGCTGACCTAAACAAATTCTCCTAAAAAATCCCTATGATTCCCTTACCTATGATCGCCACGTGTAGGAAATCCCTGCCAAAATTTCTCAATATATATTCACAGGGATAACATTTTCATTAGCTTTTCCTCATTTCATTTTGTGTCGTTCTGTGTTGTGCTCATCGTTTCTGCTTGTACATAAATCATGCCACCAGGAATGAAATAAAAATTCAAAATGCCTTTTCCGTCTTTGGCCACGATTCTGTTTCAAAAAATTATATATATATATATATATATAATAAACCCTTTAATTATAATTTAATGAACGTTTATTATATATCCAAAGAATAAAAAAAATTAATTAATATTATTCGAATATATTCATACACGAATCTTTTACATTACAATAAATATAAGTATCCCAAATATAAGTATTATTGAGAATAGTGGATAATAAGACAAAACAGTAAATATTAAGATTTATTATTGAGATTATTAATGCATGAATGAAATCATCGGGGTTGCCTCAGCTGAAGCTGAGAAGCTTGAGATATGGTGATTGGTTCTCACCACAGAAGTGGCTATAGAAATATTGTGAGGTTTTCTAACTTATACCAATGATGAGACGTATCCCCTACAAGTAAGGTTGCATATTGAACGGTGATGGAACTGAGTCATATTTTTTCAACCTTAGAAACCCCTGGGGGGGGGGCGGTAAATGAGGATGAGATGATTCCGGCATGGTGGTTTGATCTCGCCACCCTGGAGGGTACACAAACAGGCGGGGGATCTGACTCATTCCATCAATGACGGTACGTACTTCCTTCGGGGAGGGTTGTACCGTGGCCGGTGATGGCCCTTAGGACTCAACCACAGTTCCCGCCAGTGTTGCTGTTGCGGCAGTCCGGTAATTTTTCCGTGTGCCTTCGTGACGGGTCGGAAGTCAGATGTATGACTTTTTCAACTTTAGAACTCATTTCTCGTGTACATTCGTGCTGTCCCGATTATTCTATTTGATCTGTGTGCTTACGTTCGGGTATGTACTGAGAAATTTCTAATTATTTGATATTAATTTAACTGCTAAATATCCACAAATCATTTCTTGAACTGAAATATTATCTAACAAAATTTCCGAAATAGAAAGTAGAGCTCTTATAAACTTTCAATTTCAGAAATATTCATTTAAATGTTTTTCGTAAAAATTGTAGTACCGAAAATAATGCAATATATCATAATTTGTGAAACTGTGTTCTAGGCTGCAAGACATTCAGAATAAGTATTTAATCTGGATAAATAATAGCTAAAAAAGACTAAAAATGTAAAAATAAGCTGTTTTTGAAAATTAATCTATAGGAAAAGGAATATATATGTTCGAAATGAAAGTGCAATTAAGCAATATGTTGCTAGAAAGGATGTGAAATCTTTTAGTAAAATTTATTTTTATTTTTTACTATTAAAAAAATACTGAAAGATATTTCTAAATAAATTGCTTATTGTCTGTCACAAGTTCATTTTTTCTGCCAACATAACACTAACTTTAGGAATTATTTTCCGTTTGACGTCATAATCTTGTCTTTTTTATGAAAATTATAACAGAAAGATACATAGAAAAACTTGAAGACTTAATGTATATAAGAAATTATATGCAAATATATTTGAAAGAGTGACTTTCATATTTAATGGTCAATTAAAAGGACTGCAATTTTGTGAAGTGAAGGATTATAAGGACACCTAATGTATTGCAGCTTTCAAAGAGAATACTTCCGAATGTGAAATGATCTTTTTCCGCTTTGAATGTCAAGGTGATTTTGTGCGTCATTCCATGTAACACTACGACACATTCTCTATTTCCCAACTGCTGTATTTTTAGAGTTCCTTTTTAAAGTGTTTATCTGGTTTATATATTGTCATAGAAAGCATTCAAATTAAATTTCACACTATGTAATTTGACATACAGTGAATGACCAATCATTTACAATAATTAGTATTATTGCCTACATTTAAGTAATTGAATTTTATGATGCTATTATTATGCTGATTTTATGAATTATTAAAACGCTATTTTTATTCAAAAATAAACTCATAATTTATTAGATGACCAAGATTAGCCAATAAATTTCAAATTTTGATTCCTTATCCTAAACTGAGAAATTATTATATAACAATTTAATGTACTAGGTTATTTCAATTTTCAATTATTTGTTATTAAACCTTAATAAGCAAGTCATAAATTTATTATTCATAATAAATTTTCTGAAGAATTCACCATTAAATTTGTTCTATACAAGACTATAAGAAATAACTAATTTGGCAGAAAAATGAGAAATTCTTCATGTGGTTGTGTTTTTCTATTTTTGATATTAATCATAAAATAATTAATTTTATACATATAATAATTGGATATAAAAAGCTAAAAAATAATCAACGCTGGTGTTTTAAAAATCGTTTGTATATAAAATTGCTTATCTTTCTGGGATGAATTATGTAATTATGGACCAAACATGCCGGAGTTGAATTAGATATTCGTTTTTTTTATTTCTAAAAAATTATCCTCATTAAATATTAAAAAGACTAATTAAAAAAATTAATTTGGAAAAGTAACCTTTGAGGAATTTTCTTTAGCAATATATACATAGAATATTATATTTATATGCATATTATAAGCTATTTTACTATAGTTTATAAAGGTAATTTTTTATGGTAATCTATTTTATCACATCTAAATCCCTTCCTCCTTCCCACTTCAATATATACAGTCTTCCGGATAATAATCCAATTTCATAATACAGTTCGGTTCTTTTAAAAGAATCTCTGTGCTGATTACAGTAAAATTCGGTGTTATGTTTTTAAAATTGTATAATTTTAGTTGCTTTTAAACTGTTTTTAATCAACTATTATTGATGAACAGTAAATATATCCTATAACAGAAATAATATTTGGTAATAATATTAGAAACCAAAAAAAGAATTCAATAAATGATTTTTCGTTTCATTTTCTCTTAACTGTATGCTTACTCAGTTTTTAAATTGCGTAATTGCTTATATTAAAATAAAATTCATATTAAAATTTGTAAAAATTTCAAAATTTCGGTTTTTTTTATAATTAAATTGTTACTCCCTATTAGTTTTTTTAAATGATTTTCTAGAATGTGTACATGTTTTAAATAATAATTCTTGCGAGAATTCTTTCTCCATTATTTTCTCATTTGGCATGAATTTTACTAGGAATTTTCAAGTGAATCAACTTATATTCTCATTTGAATGCAAAATTAGAGTCTATCTATTTATATAAAAGATATTTAAAAAAGTTATTTTTGAAAATTTCTTTAAATAATTACTAGGTGCGTAATATCATTAGTTCAGTGAATATCGATTTATAATATAAAGTTATACATTCTATTTTGCATCATGAGTTTAAGACTTTGGTTTCACTTTCAAAAGGTATTTACCAACTCGATTATTTAAACCAACACTGCTCTTTCCTGTCTTCTGTCTCCCTTAGAAATTATAAAAGCGATTTCGACTTATTTTTCGAAATGATTCAGCAAATGCAAGTGTTAAACCTTTTTAACCATAAACGTTCATGTTGCTTTCATCAGAGCATTTGCAGTTGAAAATAATATAAACAAAAATGAATGGGGGGGGGGTGCAATTCAGCAAAAAGTTTTGAATTCAAGCAATTTATACAACATTTTTCCCACCGGAGACATTATGAAGTTTTTTGATGAGAGGCTACAGTATAAGTATTTATGTCTCCCTGGTAAGTAAAGAGATGTTGTGGAGACAAATTATCTTCATTCCTAAGACAAGACATTTCTTCTAAGGGAAGGAATTTATCACATACGGTAATGGCCCTTAAGATTCAACCTTAGATCTGCTGTAGTAAAGACGGTCATTTAGATTACCTGGACACTGCTACGGGGGGGAGGGACTCCTTTGTGATAAATTCAATCTATTTTCATGCTTTTTATTTGCTTTAATGCCATGCATTTCCTTTGCAGAAAACTGGCGAGAGAGAATTTTAAAATTTAACCATTGGAATCATAAAAGTACCAATCGAGAAGTTTACTACGCTTTTAAGACACATCTAAGTCTAAGAATTAAAAATTTAAAAATGAATATGAGCTGACAGATATGAATTAAAATTTTAAAACTATGGATATTTTGCTTTTTTTAGCTTAAAAGCTTGCCTTTACATGTCAACATTCACGCTATCATTGCATTGTCAGAATTGCGAAAAATTGTTGAGATTATAAACATGAATTTAAGAAGGTGTATTTCGCAAGGAAAGTGCCTTTCATAATTTTATGAAGAATGGGTACAACGACGAAAACTCAAAAGCTAACCGTTGAATGAAACTACCCATTTATTTATTTACATTGCAGGGATCGGCGCAGCACTGCCGCTGCCAGATGATAAATGGTTTCTTCTTCCTCCTTAATTGGGTTCCTAAATGAATCAATCGACCTTCTGATTTTCGTGTTGGCAATGACTTCCAAACAGAGGCGGCGGCAACGATAAATCAAAACACTACCTGAATCATTGCTACAGTGGCTGATCGGCACCAGCGTGTACATTCGTAGCGTGAGACAGTAATTCTTTATATATACATCTTTTTCTGTTGATGTTTTTTTTTTTCCTTTTACTTCTGGAACGGTGAGAGTTGGAAACCTGTACCCATAAATTGCTTCAACGTCCGTACACACACAATAAAAAAAAAGATTGTGTAGTGTTTTTTCATTCTTTGTTCTTTTATTGCTTTCATGTCATTGTTTTTCTCTACTGGGAAAAGACCTAATAAGCCAAGAAGAGCTTATTTTCGAGAAATAGCGGAAATGATGAAAAGGGAAACCGTGCTGTGTGATTCGTGTTTATGCCGTTTTGGTTGCGTTACATTCTGTTTACGCGTAAGTTGCTTTCGATTGCGATTGCTCTCCTGAATGCTAGTGGTATGTTTATGGGAAGTCTAATTTCTCAGCTGTGTAAGTAGTGGTGTAAAAAAAAAGTTGGCATTGAAAAAATATATTTGCAATCCTTTTCTTTTAAAAAAAAATTTTTTTTTTACTTTCTATTTTTTTTAGAACTTAGTTGTGATGCCACGATTTAATATTTTATCATAAAAGTAAATACTTATATTCACAAAGTTTTTATTTTATTTCTTTCAAAAAAAAATTTTGCATTCATAAACAAACTATGCGCGTATTATGTGCAATATTAGAAAGTCAGACACTTTATTGAATATTCATTCAATTTTACTTTTATATCTTCTCCTTAAGGTGACAAGATTAAGGAGTTATTTCAAAGAGCCGTAATAATTGTTTCCAAGTGCAGTAGTTATTGTGATAACTATCAAATTTTTCTTTTAGCTCCAAATTGTTTTTAGTTTAGATAACAAATCTTTCTCTAGACAAATTCCAAATTTTCCTTTTTACAATTTTCATATCTCTTTTCTGAACAAAATCTTTTTCACACTTTTCTGATCTAATATTTGTTTTATTTTATAGTTTTTAACACATAATACATCACTAAATACTCAGTGAAACCATAAAAAATATGAAGATGGTACGTATTTCATACTAGGCATCTATAGAATATTCTTCAGTAAAATAAAATTAGTCATCCAAAAAATGAACATTTTAACATAAGATAATACAATAATTCTGTAAACAAAAAAATTCGTTTTATAAATATTTCTTTTTTCGATTGCTTACATCTTTACAATACCAATGGTACTTACCATTCCAATCCTATCATCTATAATTAATGAAATAATTTATAACCTACTTTTGAATTTCCGTGAAGCATTGATTCATGTTTAGTTTTTCTTTTTCTTACTGATGTTTCAGGAGATATTTTAAAGTAATAAAAATAAAATGAATTTTGAAAATAAAATTTCATTAGTGTATTAAAAGTTTATGATAATATTTTTTTTAATCAAATATCAGGTGATTTAAGAAAAACGATCATAAGCCCTCGAGGAAGCTTATAGATGATCTTTGAAAAATTTGGAATTTTAATCACATTCTTAATACATTTTGATTTTCATTTAATATTAGGAATTTTTCTTTCTTGTGATATATATTACCTGTTTTATTATTACGTTTCATTGATACCTCATGCCTTTATGATTTTTTTCCACTGGCTACTTGATTTTTGACAAAAAAGGAGTTAAATTCTGCTTTTAGTATACTGATTTAATTAATTTTTGTTTTTCCTACTTCTTATTTTTTTTAACAAATAACATTATTCAATATTCTTAAAATTAATATGAAACCACTCATTAATTTTTTCTTGTGCATGTGACTTATGGTACTTTACAAGAGCGCTGACAGTTATCTGTCAACAATTTAAGTCGAGTGAGCGTCTCTTGTTTTTTCTGTAGCGCCAACTAGGGCCAAGAGTATGACTTAGCTACTTTATGCGTCACATTCGCTTGCACAACCCCTTTTTACAGGGGGACACACTCACACACCTCACAGATAGAATACAGAAGAACAGCCATGCCCGAACCGGAAATCGAACCAGGGACGCCCACCTCACGGGGAAGACACGCAACCCCTATGCCAGGACGCCAGCAATTTTTTTCTTAATGATACAATTCAATTTCAATCAAATTTCATTAATATTGTTGTATTTACTGACAAATTTTGAAATTATTGTTATCTTCACGAAACAACATTACTTGACATATTTTGAAATTATTGTTATCTTCACGAAACAACATTAATTGACATATTTTTAAATTATTCATATTAAAAATTTACATTAAGAATTAAGAATTTACGGCCACATAAAAATCGTGAATTCTATGTTCCATGAAGTAATAAAGTCTCTTTTAAAAAGTATATCTTTTTAAGCATAAAATAAATCTAGTTAAATAAAAGTTTGCTAAGAGAATTGATCTAAACGATTCTTTGAACAACAGTTAAAATAACACTATAAAGAAGTTTCTCATTTGTTATGGATGGTCAGTTTGTATTCAGTCGTGGTAGACTTAATTAGAAATTAAGATGGTATGCTTTTAAATGAAACCATCAGCAAGCGAATACAATAAGTACACATATGTAGCATCACATTTTAGATTAGCAACGAATTTTTGTTTATTTTAGAATTGTTTTTATATATTTTTCAGAATTTTTTTAAATTGAATTTTTAATTGAATAGTGCTCATATATTTTTTCGTTTACCCACAGTACAATTTTTGTAAAATTTTAGCTATTGATGCTATTGGGAAAATTCAATGGCGAACATAATTGTGAACTTCATCTGAAAAATACTTACATTGAAGGCAATTAATCACACACCAAGCTAGTAATATTACTTTGATTACTATGATTGCAATTTTTGGCAACATTATTTACATTAATATTCCTGATTTGAAAATTCACTATTTTGAAAGATTTCGAAAAACAAATAATATATTTATGATGAATTAGGTTAGAAATAGTGTTTATTTCTGCTATCAAAAGATTATTTTTCGGTTTGGCATTGAGATGCTATTCAAACTCTAGTTTTTCTGTTTGTTTTATATCTGATTCTAGATTCGCTAGGGGTCTGATTTTGTTATTCACTAGAAGTTTAGGAAAATCTTATAGCTCTAAAAAATAACAAAATAATATTACAAAAAAAAATTATCACATGAAGTAGAAATTCTAATTCTAGGAGAATCATAAATCCCTAATGAATAACAAAAAATATTACAAAAAAATTATTTTATCACAAGAAATAGAAATTCTGCATATGAAACTAATAAAAAATATGTATGATTTCAAAGTATTAAGAAAACACACACTAGCTTTAGTTGACAAGAGAGGAATTATTTTGATTCCACTAGATATCTATACTCTTTACAGAATGCATATTGGATAAACAACTTAAAATAGCAAGCTAGATTATTCTTTCGTTCGAAAAATTTTCTTTCATAAAAATGTTACTTGGTATAAAATTTTCTTCTTTAGAAAGATTTCAGCTTTAAAAGTGTGAAATTGCATTGAATTCGTTTATATTTTTAACTTTAATTTTAAAAAATTCTGTATATCATCTATTTTCTTTTTTGTTCCATTACCACTCAACAATGCACTTTAATTATGATAGTAAAATGTTGAAAATCCTCTAAAGGATTTCGATGTTTTTAAATGTATATCAGAATGCAAAAATCTGGCAAAGCATAATTTAATTCTAATAATAATAATAATTGTATAAACACATTCAAAATGAATTTATAATAATATTTTTCTTTGGCAAGCAGTAAACAAGATCTTTTTCATAGCAATTCATCAGTATTTGCAAAATATCCCAAGGGATAATAGAAAGTCTTTGTTCCTAAATAAAGAGTAAGCAATTTTCGATACCCAGAAGTACCTCTAAATATTCACCTTCAAAAATAAAGATTTATATAAGTGTACTTTTAATTATTCGGAAATTCATTTTGTATTTTTTGAAAAATAAATGTCAAATCTTATTAAACATAAATATTTTTATCATCTAAAATTTCATTTTATTTATATCTTCTCGTATTTCTCCGTATCCGTGTATACATTTTTATTAGCTATTTTAACTTGGAAAACATCTTATGGTTTTTTTTATCATGGTATGAATACAAAAATGTTTTTAACTGTGATTATATTGTTAGGATGCATAGTCCATTTTACTTATATTCGTCACAGTTAGCAATTCTATTTCAAATGGGGCAAAAAGATTATTTTGTAACACGCAAGGAATAATATTAAAAACATTTTCTAAAAAAATTCACTTAAATACTTAAAAATTTTATTTTACACTCAATTGCTTTGATAAATATATCATAAAAACCAATCAAATGCCCAGAATTTACCTTAGTGATTGATTCATTAATTCAGTACAAAAAGTAACTAGCTCAAACGTTATTTTTAATACATTAACTAATCTTCCTGGAGCCAGAATGAAAGAGGATAGCAGGTACTAAGAAATTGCGTGAATGAATCAAATTTTATGAATGATGACATGAATCAAATTTGAACTAAATACTGCAGGATTACAGCCGTTTTACAAAGCAAGCAGTAAACTATGTCATTTACCTGTTTAAATTGTTACTACTTAAATAGTGCAACTTAAAATAGGTGGATTAAAGTTACAGTAGTGCTAGTCTGTTGTTGTTCTTCAAAAATTAATGTGCGGTTAAATGTATTGCATTATACAAGAAAAAAAATATTGTAATGTTAGCATTTTAGAAGTAGTTTGAATTCAATTTTAACAAAAAAGTGAATTTGTGTATTGGTCACAATTTTATGATTCATTTTATTTAAAGAGACTTACATCCTCTATAACTTGTCGAAATATAACGGAGATTCTGTTGAATTAAAAAAAAACTTTTATGGTTAAAATGAATTAATTATAAAAGCGCAGCTTATTACAAATAATGAGAAAGGGCATAACCACAATCGAAACACAATACGGCAAAAATACAGTGAGTCAAAAGGCAAAATATCCAATTTATTTTATAACATCGAATTTTAAATGTAAGAAGAATAAAATATGAAATAAAAAATCGGAATACAAAGTCCAAAAAATAAAATAAGTGTAATAAAATAAGATAAAATGAAAAGGCTTTCTTCGTTATTGGTTGTTTAATTTCCGCATTGCAATTTTTTCGGCTGTTTTTTAATTAATGAATTCTTTGTTTAAAAATAACAATTTAGCAAATGTTTTTTTTTGGCAGTGTTCAGGATTTTTCACTGGTCTGGCTTAAATTGGCCCCGAAGAAAAAAAAAAGAAATTACATGAATACTTATAAATAAATTGTATTAAATTGTATCAAGTTATTTACTAATAATTTACAATTATTATAATAATTGTCCATTTAAATAAATTGATAAAATAATTTTCTGCAATTTTGTAAGTTCAGAATAATTTATATTTTCTCCTTTATTTACAATTCTCGACAAATGTGTGAAGCTGTCTCTTCCGTGTTTTTTCTTCTAATACAGACGCCACATCAATTGTTTATCGCATGCTATTGCCGCAATACAGTGAGAAATCTGTCGTCGTTCATTCTAAGACATCTTAATACAAGGCAAAGACTAAAAATCGTCATCGGCTATTCTGAGGTTGTTGACATATCCGAACAACTACAAATTTTGCACAGTATAACTTACTACGCTTGGCAAATTGCCGTGTAAAATGGAAGAAAAGTGATGCTTTCATCCAATCCAAAAAGAGCCGCCAAAATTACAGACAATGAAATAAAAGAATACCTATGGGAGAACTTGCATTTGGTTGATCAGCTCTCTTTTTCGCTCTACGTTAATTGTTTTCTTTATTGGAACGATTTTTGTTAAATGTGTTTCTTTTCTTTCTTTTTTTTCTTTTGCTAATTATTAAGATAAAGGTAATTGGAAATAAACCTATTAAGTTAAATTTTCAGGTCCTTATCCAGGATTCACTTAGATATCAAAGAACAAATGTGATTGAGAAAAATTATAATGCTGGAAAATAGTTCTTTTAATATTTATCTTGAAATTATGACACAATGACTAGAATCAAAGTTGAGAATACACGGAATACTACATCATTTATTTCCTGTTAAAAAATACAAAATATGATCCTATTGCATTGATTAATAACTGATTATTTGAAATGAATTCATTTTCAGATAATAAATATAATAATGAAATATTTATTATCTCAAAATGAATGAGTTATATAATGAAACTCAATATTTGAAATGCAAGTTGTTCAATTTCATGGAATTTTGTCTTTCAATTTAAGTCAAACATTAATAACATCATAAATTTGGAATTTTCATGTAACGCATTAAATTCTTTTAAGCAAATCCAGGAATCGAAAAGATTTAAAGCAAATATCTTTATTTGACATACTACAAGCAGACTCACAAAAAAATCATAGAAAATTCCAAGTAAACTTTTAGTTCAGGTTCAGATTTCACACTATTTAAGTGTAAGCAAAAATTTCTCAGTCAATGACGTTACTGTGATATAACTTCATTGGCTGACAAATCTACTTCATTATAGTGCCTTCGTTTCATTTACAATTAAGATATGCTTCACATCAATTTTCTGTAATGATGTAGTCATTTGTATCTTTCTACATACTGTCAGCTCGAGTTGTCACTGACTATAAGCTGAAACGAAAATTAAATCCATTAACGTTCATTTTAATCAGCTACAATATTTAGTCTTGAGTTTAATGCAAGAATTTCGGTTTCATAAAAATAAAAAAATTTTAAAATGCTTTTTATTCTGATGACGATTGTGACTCAATCCTTGAGATTTAAATAATACCTTTTGCTGTACTGATCAGTTTCAAGCAAAGCAATTCCATTTCTTGCAGTTAATTGAAAAATTTCAGCAACAAATTTTTTCATTATTTCATATTTCTTTCGGATTAGGAACTCTGCATCATATTTTTGATACTTTCTTACAAGTTATTTCATGAACGAAAACTTCTGAACATCTTCTGAGTGTGAAATTGATCTTTTTCGATTTATTTGACAGAAATCCATTTCGTACAGTCAGATAAAACAAAAAATTAATTCCTTATTTCTTTCGATTTTCTCTAATTATGTTTGTCAAAATAACAACTTGATAAAGTAAATAGTTTTGCAAATAAATCAATAATTTCAGACATATAGAACTCTTTTACGTCAAAACTTTTAAGCATTTATTTGTGCAATATTTAAAAGGTATAAAATCAAAAAATATCATGAATAAATAAATATATTTCTGGTATTATATAAATTATTTCCAAATTAAAATTGTTCAGTTTGTTTTTACGTTTGAAGAGAGGGGAAAAAAATGTGTTTTTGATAAATCGGCAAGTAGGAAACAAGAAAATAATAAAGTAGTCTTATTTTTTTATTGAAGGAAACACTTAATAGAAAGAATTAAAGAAGAATCAATCTTGTTATCAAAGGAAAGAAACATAGGGTAGAATAATGTTTAAAAAATGTTGATCTGCTTAAAATGTTCGAAAGCCCTCTAAATAATCAATGTTATCGCTATTGCACTTAATCGTATTTTAGATAAAATACGGGTATTTTAGAACAGACCTTGTAATTGACAATAATTGAGCTGTCACTGTCCTCTCCAAACTTCCTCACCACACCAGTGGAAGGATATCGGGCCCCGATGATTTAACGGGCTTCCACAGCGGTTCTTTGGGGGATTCTGCTTTCTGTATTTCAAAATCAGTTTCAGTTTTCAAGATAAACTTTGCAACGTAAATATTATTGATTGAGTTATCTGCTGTAAGAATGTATTATATTCTTTCAATTTTCTGAATGTGTATATTTACAGTAAAATTTTCTGTTAAAAATTTTCATTTGTTGCTTATACAAACTTATTAAAATATAAATATCCTGACTCTTGTTAAGTCCGTATTATAACCATAATCCTTGGACCATATTGTTATTAAGTACGGTAAGTATTGTTTTATTGGAAATTCGTTAAATAAAGTTTTTTCTTTTCTTTAATCATTTAAAAAAAATTTTAAAGCTGAGACATTTTTTAAACTAAGATAATTGTCATATATTTTAACAAGTTATATCGTTTTTTTTATTGACTTTACTTCAAATATAAGATAATTATTCATTTTTTTATTATTTGTGCGAAGTAATTTCAAATCGCTATTAATTTTTCAATTATTTTTCTAGTATCGATATTTCCTTTATTTTATTAGAAATGTGTAAATAAATTATATGCTTCTTTTAGGTTTTTCCAATAAACCTAAATTTGAATAACAGCTCTTGAAATCCTTATTTGAATCTGCAAAATTTTTTACTAAAAAAATGCGTTCATGAAAAACAAAACTTAGTTCTAAAAAAAATACACGTCTCTGTTTTTATCTATTTGTCGCAGATTGGTGAGGTTTTTTTTTTCTTTCTTTCTTTCTTACAAATAATATCTAATAATATCTCCTGAATATCTAATCTCCATATTAATAATTTTAAGAAAAACATTTTATGAAGTAACAAAGAATTTTTATTGGCTTTGAGAAAATCTATGCAAATTCTACTAAGCACAAAATAAAGTCTCCTTGATACCACCAAAGTGTATAAATCAATCTCAGGAAACAGTAATAAAGGTTTTATTGAAATATCAGTAAAGTATTTTCATTTTTTCCTGCTTTTATTTGGAATTTTATGATTTATATTGTTTTATTGTTTTTGGAAGTACATGCTTCACACACATCTCGAAATTTTACATTCTGCAAAAACCATACTAATTTAAATATTTTTTGTAGCAAACCTTAGGAAAGTGTTGCTGGTCCAATTTTCCTTTGTAAGAGTAACAACATCGCTTTGAAATGTAATGCTGTACTACATTTATTTTCTTTTTTCCTTCTTGAAAAGCAATTGTTACAAGCTATTCTTGGTGCAAAGATTAAATTTCATTTTGGCTGAAAAAGAATTTCACAACTTAAGACTTCTATTGTTTCGGTGAAGATGCCAGTTTGATAGTTTAAATTTAATTTCGCTCTACTCGTCATTTATTGGTAACTTTTTTCCTTGAAGCTTTAAAAATCGTTTGGGGTTTTTTTATTTATTTTTTTTTGTTCGCAATAAACACATAAAACCTATTATAAGATTTTCTATTTAATATTATTTTTGAATAGCAACTATGAAAATTCAGGAACCATTTATTTTCATTTTCAATCTTTTTCACTCATTTATCCTACAATCGGTACACTTTACGCAAGGAGGCATCATTTATAAATATTCATTTGGAGAAATATTTTTTTTCCCTCACTACATTGCGATAAATAACCCGAATGTATCATTTTTTCCAAAATAAATATCGCATTATCATATCTAATTGTGCAATGTATTAAAGTTTAATTAACGCTTTGCAATAAATTAAACACTGTTCAATTTCCAAGCCCGAAAGAACTTGGAAATTGGGAATTAATTATTCATTCTTGATAGTTAATTCCCAATTCCATAATTGCTTAAAATATATAATCCAATTCAGCTTGTTTGATCATTAAATAATTTTTAACATTTATTATTAAATGGCAATGATGTTATTAGTTAAAAAATGTTTTTTAATTATTATTTAAAAGTCTAACAAAAATGTGCAAATATATTTTTTCCCCATTTCACTAATTTATATAATTAATATTATTATAATAAGAAGAATTTTAGCTTTTTTATAATATTAATAATTTATTAATTCACAATTTTCATCAAACATTTTTTCAAAATTAAATTGGAAATGTTTTTTAATCTGAAACTATTTCGTATGCATCGACTCTTACCTTTTTTCTTCTTCCTACATTTAGAACATTTTATTTTCAATAAGAAAAAAAAATTAGACCAGTTACCTAGTTTTATTTCAAAGAATCGATACAGACATGAGAAATTTAATGCTACTTATAATAACAAGCAATCAGTTTTTATTATAGGCATATATAATACTAGAATAAATAAAATGATCATTATATGTATGACAGTTGCTTATAGTTGAAGACAAGAAACGGCTTTTGGTAAATTTTCATGAATCACATTCTTGTGGCTTGATTTATAAACAAATGTTAAATTTCTAGTAAATTTCATAATGAAAAATTTGATATATCTGAGTCTGCTCTTTCAAAAATCTGTGAAATGATTTATAGAATGGATCAAGTAAAATATGACTGGTATATAAAGGTAAAGGAAAAGCGATTTATTGTTTAGATTAATGAAGCATGGACAACATATTCCTCAAAAATTAGTGGCATTAGAACTTTGGAGAGGAATATTGAAATTCAATACAGTGAAATTTTTTATGCAGCTTATTAAATTATGTCACTGCGTATATCAATGCTCTCATGACAAGTCCTAGTAACTAAATGATCTATTGTTAGTTTTGGACATGGGTCAAGTGGTCATCCACTTACTACTTTTTTTTATATTAGACAAAGAAAATAAAGAAGTTAAATAGAAATTAAATGTCTTTAGTGCAATTTTTAAAGAAATTTACTTTTTTATGATAACAAAAACAGTATTCTAATAAAAAAAACGTGTATCCGATACTATTTCAAATTATAAGCAGAAAAATTTCTTTCTTTTATGAGCAATTTCTCTTCTCGGCTGCTCGGCTATAATACAAATAACGATTTGAATGCTGTTTGTTTTGGAATAAAGGCATATGCACTGATGATACAATTTCCTTTAGTCATGTTATTGAAAATTACAGGATATCATACACTAATGATAAAATTTTCTTTAGTCATGTTATTGAAAATTACAGGGTATCATGCACTAATGATAAAAATTTCCTTTAGTCATGTTATTGAAAACTACAGGATATCATTATTTTCATTATTACAGGGTATCTTGTAATCCTACTTTACCTCAAATTTTATAAAATTTATTATCAAATGTGATGTTAGATTTTAAACTGAAATTTTCTGATTCCTGCTCATCCACTTTGATATAATATTCGTTTAGTTATGTGCTAAAAAATATATAAAATTCTTATTATGCTTTTTAAATTTTCAGGTGATTTATGATTTATTACAGAGTAACAAATGACGATATTTTCATAAAAGAATTTTTTTTGTAAAAATTGGAAACAGTTACTGAAAATATACATAATCAAATTCACATCCTCTATATTCTACAAGATTATTTTTATTGCATTTAAATTATACGTATTAATTTTAAAATGCCAACATTTGCAGACTTGTATACTTTTCGAAATTTACGTAATGTCATGATCATTTGATGTTTTAAAAGAAATCCGTTGAATTTAAAACTTCCAAATTTGTCAGTTATTTTGAAAGCAGTTAAAGCTCAATAAGAAAGTGTTTTTTACAATTCGAAGAAAAAGTGTTTTTTAATCAGATTTGTAATTAACAACTAATCAAGATATTAACGTTTTAGTTTTAAAAAATCTAGATTATTGCACAAAATCTGCTTTTACACCATTTTGAATTTTTAAAAAAATCAGTTATTCTGTTTATATTTCTGTACAAATATACTCTAATTTTAATAAATGCTTAAAAATATTTTCTAGTATATTTTAAATAATATTTTTCAAATTTCTAGTTACTGCACTTATATACATGCGCTTTACAACAAAAATATTAAGCATAATATTTCTGTTTATCTTATCTGCTGTTATGCATTATAATTCAGGGTAAATTTTAAAGAATAAAATGTAGGTAGATAAATTAGATCTGAAGCTTTACTATGCTATAAAGTTTCATATAAATGGATCGAATCTTTTAAAAATTTTCTTTACCTAATTCTTTCTATTACAGAGAAGATCTGGGCTTCCGTTTAGTGTGTGAACAAGTGAGTCATCACCCTCCTGTGAGTGCTTTCCATGCTGAATCCGAAGACTTCCAGTTCTACGGCAACATCCATCCCAGACTCAAATTTTGGGGCAAGTCCCTTGAGATCAAACCAGAAGGAACTCTTACGGTGCATCTTCTCAAGTAAGACTGGCAACCAGACATTACACAATACTTTGAAAGATTATGATTCAAATATTAAAAAAGGAGTGTTCTTCCTTTACGTTCTCGTAAACTTCCTATATGCTTTGGACTTAGCACCAGTGCATATCTTTTACCATTGATCGATTTAATCAAAAGCTGCAGTAGACATGCAATTTTGACGCGGAAACACATAAATTTTCAAAGCATATTAATTATCCTAGCTTGTTGTGGTTTTGAATTATCGTGTTCTTAAACAAACAAGAGGCTGTGTGGACAAGTTGATTAATTGATTTTTTAGTTTTAATGGCACAAGGTCTAGGTTTGATTACGATGCGCCAAACAAAAGTTAAAGTAGATGTTGATGCTAAAAATAAGTGATAATCTTTAATTTTTTTTAATAAATTTGGTATAAAAGTTAAAAGCTAGAATAAAATTCATGATAATACAAGATTTGAACGATAAAATGGCATTAGGCTCAGGTAAAGAAATTTTATTTCGAATATCTATGTAAATCCGAGCATAAAATTAAACATTCAATAAACATAATAATACATAAAAATTTAAAAAAATCAATAAAAAAAAACAAATGAATATGCCAATGTATATCATAAATGACATTTATACATTCTTGAATCTTCAGAAAGATTTGCACAAAAAAAAAAAAAAAAAACGAAAATTAAAAAAAAAAAAAAAAAACCAAAAAGAAGTGATGTTTTTACTTCTCTGGGATAATGGTATCAGTTTGGGTTTTCATTCGGTAGTGGAAAGTGGAGGTAGAGTAATATATCTTTCCTAATTTCTGTAATTCTTCTGTTCTGGCCCTCTTATATGGACTAAGGGAAGGCACAGGACAAAGTATGACAATGTCGTGCTTCCACAAACGGATGGATGCAATAGCAAAATTGAGCTTTTATCGTCCTCCAAGTGAATCAACAATTCCTATTTCAGATTCAGTTATCTTTCCATAAGTGGACTATCCATTTTCATAGAAGAAATAATTATTTTTCTTATATAAGTGCATTGTCAAATATCATTATGCTGTTATTAAATTACTCTAAACGTTATTGTTAATTATTGAATCAGAATTATGAAAACTTATCCTGATACTTCTCGCATTGAATTTGCTGTACTACAGAATGAAATGTAAAGAAAATTCGAAAAAATAAATAAGTTTATTAGAACTTCATTGTTCCTGGATTTTTTAAATATTTACTTCTATTTATTTGAAATAAAAATTTTATTTTAGGTAACATTTTATGGGTTATTGTTTATTTTTTTACACATGTAGTCCACTCAGATCGTCAAAGAAGTTTATGATAAAAAATATACCTGAAAAATTGAGATTATTAATTCAATAATAAAATTGCCGTCGCATTACTTAAAGTGAAGATTTTTATTTTTAAAAAAAAGCAATTTTCTTTGTTCAACTTGCCTTAACTCTCATTTTTGTAAAATCTTATTTACTAATGTGTAATTTTCATGATTTAATAATTTATATGAATTCCATACAAAAATGTATTGTATTATTTTCAGGCACAAAGAAGTGTATTCATGGACCAACGTCCACTGCTGCGTCCACAATATTATCATAGGAAAGTTGTGGTTTGAACAGGTGAGTTTTCTATAAATGCATTTTATTCCCTCAAAAATATAATGTAAATATCGTTACCTTTTCCATAAAATCATCAATTATTATTCTTGGTAATAAATAATTTATTAAAAATAGCATTATTTATAATCAAACATTCATTTTGATTTTATTTTATATAGCAACTGTTTTTCAATAAAAAGTAGATGATCATGTTTCGATATGAAATAAACAATAATGTAGAGAATATAATGTTACGAAATTTTTACCGGGGTTCGTTTGGATAGTGGAAGTTATATGGTGTGGAGAACGCTCAATCAGCAAGCAGAAGTAGAATAAGAACAACGACGTTTATTTACACGAAGACACACAGGACAGCACAAAAGCGACAACTATATACAGCACAGAAGACGATTATCTTCTCCCGAGACGCGTAGCATACAACCAGAATCTACTGCAGACAGTAGCGCACAGCTCAGTCCAGCACTAGCTTGACTCCGTCGCTTCCGACTACTCTGTCTTCGACTTCTCCGACTCGGACTCGGATTACTGATTTACTTCTCTGGCAGCTGAAGCCCCTTTTATAGGTGTCAGGAGGCGGGGCTAGAAGCCTCTCAACCAATCAGGAACGTTCGAGGCGTATTTCGGTTCCTACTGGACGGATCGGGAAAATTCTCGAACTTTCGGGTATAATCTATTTTGGCGCCAAAGTCTCCAAATGGTCGCCAAGTTTGTCGCCAAGCTCTGGGACCCCCGACACGACGCCCAGACTCTGTCCCATACAGATGACCGTAAAATATTCTTTCCAATGATGGAACCAACTATGCTGGGAAGCAGCATTACGGATTCGTAACAATAATATTTTAATATACATAAAGATGATTATTAATGCTCATATAAATGATGATATTCACTCTATGGTGATAGTGTCTTTTTGGTTAATTCAAAATAATAGAAATCTGTAATATATCATCTTTGAAAAATGTGCTATATAAAATATCTCTATTTTCTCTTGAAATATCTATCTCTATTTTCTGATCTATTTCTTAGTGTGTTTAAAGTATATTGAACAATGAATCAAATTTGTCTTAATATAAATTCATCGTGTATTTAGGGTCAAAAGTAAAAGCGAGCAAAAATAAAATTCGTTTTAGAGAAATTTCAAATTTGGAGAACGTTTGTCTTGTTTATCAACTTAATTGTGCCATTTAATGTACAGACGTTATCAATTTAAAATTTTTATCTGTCATGAAATATTTTGTTATGCATATTGCAACAGTCAACAAATTATAAAAGTAAAATCTGATATCTGATGAGTTTTAAAAAAACAATTTCTGTATTTTAAAAACTCATATATAATAAATTTAAAATATTGTTACGAATTTTTAATATAGCTTTCAGGCGTATTATATTCCTTAATAAAGAAGGTAGTTTTACAGATATATTGATGGATGCTGATCAGATACTGAAACAATGGTCTCTGGCCTTGACGAAAAATTTGGGAACAAAAATGGAGGATCTAGAGTATTCAAGAATCTTGGCGTTCACTCATATTATGAAAAAAAGTTCCAATGTTTGTTCTAGAACATTCGATGCCTTTCTACGGATGTTATAAAAAGTAGAGAGACGGAGTCAATAGTAGATGAATCGAAAGATTTGAATATGCAAACGAAGTCTTTCTTGGAGTGCTCATCTTCTGCGGGGCCTCTGAGTTTCCTTGTGTTACGGGCATTTGTTACAGAAATGCTGCTGCTGTTTACTGCAAGTGCTATTTTGTGTACTCATTGTCTGTGTTTTATTTGTCTTTTGCATTTTCATATTTAATGAGCGTTCGTTATATGTTACTGAGCTTATTGGTCATCTTAATGCACACTCACCTAGAGGGAATCGGATTTTTTCATAACAATTTGATACGTTAAAGAAGAAATTCCACTTTCATCTTATTGTTTACGTTTAGGTTTTATATACTATCCTACCTTGACAATATTAAACTTTCCCCAAGCATTACTGAAATGCTAGAAGTTTCCAGTCCAACATATAACCACATAATAATAAGTACATTTTCTTCAGTCAAAAATTCACTTTACTTTTCCCAAATTACATTTATCGTGTCAAAAAGTAACATTTTCCTCATTAATCCAAGCAGTGTTTCCATAAAGCATGTAATTAAGCAACAAATTCGCAAGCATTAATAATAGAATTCATAGAAATGAAAACATGATATGTCTAAGCATTCCTTTTTCGCTGGAAAATTTATAGAAAAAGTTTCATTGAAAAATTGCCTGTATATATGACTTTACAGATCGAATGATTTATATACAACAATTTGTTATCGTTTTTGTTGACCGAACTGAAATACGCCATTGTGCCCAAAAAGGGTTTAGAATCAAGAATAAGATAGAGCCAGTGCACAGAATTACCCGAAAATATTCCTAACTGAGACCAATGAACTCATTTTTTCATTTCCGAAATTATCGTGATGATTTGAAAGATTTTGTAAGTTTTCAATTAAGAAATTAAGTTTTTTAAAAAGAAACCTCAAAAGACTGACACAGAACCTAGTTATATCTAACTTGCTAAACAGCATTTTGAATTCTACCTATTGCAATTACTTTCAAAGTTAAAAAAACTATTTTATATTGTACGTGGGTACATACATGGAATGGCTTATACATGGAATTTTATAGATATCTCTATTTCATAGACTATACTGACAGTACGACATTACACAGACGATGCAGTTTTATTGATTAACCACATTACAAATCTATCTAGATAGAAGCAAATTAATGTCATGTAATCATAGAAATATAGATTTTCAAATGTACAAGCAAAAATTAAAATCATTCAAAAATGCAAACACTAAAATATGTATAAATCTACAAGCACCTCAAGTATTCTATGTATTCTAAACTGAATCAATACGATACGCACATTTCCAAATAGAAATGTGCTTTCGTATTGATTCAGCCATCGTACCATTTAATAAAATAACAAAAGAAGGCAAAATAGATAAAGGTTTAATTTTTATTAAAAATTAGATTCGAAATGCTGAAATCAGAAAATACAGTAAACATAAAATAATATTATTTTATAAGATATTCCTGATTTTAATTGAAATTGTACAGTAAAAAATGTTTCAAACATTCAATCTATATTGGAATTTTTACTTTTCGTAAATAGAAGAAATATAGTAATCGTCAAAAAATTCAAACTCGATATTTTGATGAATCATCACATTTTAGACCTCCTTGAGTTCGAAAAACACATTTTTGGAAAATATCCGTATGTCTGTGACAAAATAACTCAAAAAGCTTTGAGCAAGACAGATGAAATTTCTTTTCACCAAATTTGAATATTTCTATCAAATTTTCAATAAAATCTGTTCAGAAGAAATCTATCTCTCCGGCTATTCGAATATAAGTTAACACGATAATTACAAAACGAAGAGAGCTAGATAGACAAAATTCGACTCACAGATTTAACATCTATAGTGTAGACACCGCTTTGAGCCAAATCCAGCGACGGGCTGACTGTCCGTCGGTCAACGCTTTCAGAAACATGTGAACACGATAATTCAAACACGCAACGACAAATATATCAAATTTGATATGTGATTTTGCGGCTATATAAGTGCAGTTTCGAGTCCAATTTTTGTTTTAATCGATTGAGAAAAACGTGTCTAAAGTACAAATTCGACTTTCGGATACTATTAACTGCATGTCAGGAATTAATCGCCAAATAATTCGCCAAGGATTATATTGCAGATTCAGTAAAAATGTTAAATTCACGCAAAAAAGTAATAATTCTTGACTATTGTATGGAAAATGCCATGCAAGGCGTTCTCTAGTATGACAAATTTATTAGAGAGTATGCGAGCAAACTTTGGGAGACTACTCCTGATCCTTTCCCCATTTACTATTCATTGATTCCTTCAATTGAATGGTTAATGTATTTAATTATCTTATTATTGACATAATTTAAAATTTAGCCATTAGTAGATATATTTCAATACAAAAATGACAAGTTATCCTTTAATAATTTAAATGCTCTATGGACTCTTAGTTGAATAAACTTAGTAGCATATTTTTCAATCCAGAATACATCTTCTAATTCGACAGTACAGAAAACGATACAATTAGAAGGTTAATTTTACTGGAAAAAGTATTCCAAATATACCTGAAGTTCTAAAACTTTGCATCTTTATTATGTTATGCTCATAATTTTCATACGCAACAAGGAAAAATTCCCTTTTATTAACCGGAACTTCTATTAATCTTGAAATGTTCTTTTTATTTCTAACTTTCTTGAGAGTTAATTGCTTTCTTCCACTTTTAGGAAACGGAGATAAGTTCAAAAATAATTATTTGAATACTAAACTAGACATTTTTAATTCTGCCAGAAAGAGATAATTATCTGTCTAGGGAAATAATGAAAAAGTTTTTCTTATATTTCGGAGAACCATTTTCTCTCTTCGTTGCCGAATTTGATTAGTGTCGCCGAGAAATCCCAGTTTGCATATTTAAATAACTTTCACTCTTCCTTTTCTCTTATTATGGTTACCCCTTCTATTAGCATAAAATAGAATAAAAGTTAGCATCACTAATAACCATTGGATTATTTCATGTAAAAATACACATTTGATGTAACGTTTCTTAATAATATAATTAAATACTATTTTGTGACGCCGTGTCATTTTTCCTTTTAGAAGATGCAATGAATTCAAAATTAAATAGGTGCTACGAATCGATAATCATCATTTCAGCTTCATTAATTGAATTAAAAACGAAAGTAATTAGTGCATTAGAGATGATCCAAAGCAACGTAATTAAGGAAAATTGCAGTAAAAATTTTAAATTTTGGCAAAAAAAAAAAAAAAAACATTAAATAAAACAAAATATAGAAGATACTTTAATAAAGTTAAAATGTATATGAAAATATATAGAAATATAATGTATATTTTGAGATGTTTTCAATTTCGAAACGTCAACAAAAAAATTGCTTAACAATATTTTAAAAAAATATTTCTGGGTTTTAATATTTGGAATATATAAACCCAAATTATAAAAAAAAACGAGAAAAAAAATTGGATTTAAAGTTGTCTGATTTCCAGCAAATATTTTTGGAAGATGACTCAGTTAAATTTCAAAGTATTTTTTAATGCTAAGTTTATATTAATATTATAATCTTATTTTTGAAAGTTTTAGATGAAAATTGAAAAATTAAAAAAAAAGATGTTAAAACTTTTAAAAGTTAACTATAGAATATTGGAAGATTTTCTAACGGAGTGGAACTTTTTTTCAAAGTAAATATATTTTTGCTCAAAATTCAACATAATTTGTCTAAATATGTTTTTATTTTACTCTCCTCTTACATCATATTTAATCGCTTCTTATTTAAAAATTTTCAAAATTTCAGTTTTTATTTTCATATCTGCAGCTATTCAGTGAACCAAGAGAAAAAATAAAAAATCGTCTTCAGCAAGTTTTCCTGAATTTTCATTTGGTAAATTTTAATTTTAAAAGAAACTAAATATACGCATTTATACTATCGCTTTGAAAAAGTTAAAGTTAATTTTTAGTTTTACTAATTAAATATTCACTTTATAATGCTTTACAATGAATTTTTTTTTATCCCTTTTAAGCTGTAGGAATTATACTTACCGTAAAATGAATTAATCTTTAATGTCCATGGTATGCTATTTTACGCCTTTGACTAGAGCTGATATCTTTTAACAACCTTGAAAAACACAAACAATACAAATAAATATTTTAATCCCAAAATGTTGCCTTGATAACTGAATTAATTATAAATTAGTTAATAATAATATTATTATTTTCTGATAATAATTGCCAACTCCTAATATTGAAAAAAAGATTGGTGTGAGTTTTCGATACAGCAAATCTTTCGACCTCGTATCCCAAATCATTATGGTTTAACCATAAACAGTTAATTAATCAAATTGATTAACACTAGAACGTTCGGGATTTCGATTACCTTTAAACGTCCGCTGGTGTCGTTTCGACATCACGGTATAAAACATATAAAATAATTGCAGGACTACTGTTCAGTAGGGTTTAGTTTTAAGACATTTTAATATTATTTCATGTAATTATCATATATGACCCTTTATATCATAAAAAAACTGTAAGAAAATAAATTACTCGCTTTCACGCACTCTTATGTTTTCATCGGAATCTAAATTAGATCAAGACAGCTCACCACCATCCGATTCATTCTCTGAAAACTCTCGCAACAGATAAGCAATTTCATTAGGGCGTACCAGACCTTTTCTACGAGTCATCGTTTCAGGGTGTCTTCTCTGAACAAGATTCGAAATGATTTTTTTTAATGAGCAGATAAGCAAATGCTCTGTAACGAAACACTTAGACACAACAGTTTTAGAATAATTGATTCATTTCCGCTGTAAACCCAATAAAACTGCATTCAAGGTCAAACAAATGTGCGGTAGTACTTTGGGAAGTTTGTTTCATTTAACGAACTATCGTTTGTTGAACGACAGCTATTTATAATGTTAAATTGCCTTGGTGTCGAAACAACACCAACAGACGTTCTAGGTATATTCAGTTGTAAAATCTCTCCTAATTAACCTAGAACCACAAAAACGTTTTCTGTGTAATCACCATGGAAAATGATTAAAAGTCACGAAAAAGTTTCAAATTCCCTGCTAACATACGGAAAAGAGAACAAACTAGACAGTCTCCAGTGTCCAATTCTCACCGACGGACGTTCTAATGTTAATAATTAATTTTTATCAAATTAGCTACATTAATTGGTTTTCTTAACCTTCTAGCGGGCGCGCATATGTAAGATATTCTCTAGTGAATAGTTTCGTTTTATGTATTTTTATGACAGGGCTCTACGAAAACACGATTTTGGTTATTCTGCCAACTTCTTTTGATAAATTCTGATCTAATACTAAGAGTTTGAGATAATAATAGCATTCTGCAAATCTGCTGTTTGTATTTCAGAGATAGCGCGACCATTGACGTAAGGTTTTGCTATATCTTGTTGTAATTTTTTAAAAAATTCGGAAATAATTTAACTGCAATCAACAGCCACATTATCCATTTGACAAACAAAACAGCTGCAGTGGTCTTCCCAAACTTTCTCGCATACTCTCTAATAAAAGGTGTTATCCCAGAGATCGCCATGAATGGCATTGGCGTACAATAGTTACGAAATATTAACTTTTGGCATGAATATGACATTTTTATATTCACGCATAAAGTTGTCCTGTAGGCTTTGGCGAAGTTATTCCTTGGCATGTGGTTAATGGTATCCGAAAATCAAATTTTCGTTTTAGACACATTTTTCCCAACCGATTGAAATAAAAATTTTACGTAGAATTACAACTGTAGCCACAAAATCCAATATCAAATTTGATATAAATAAGTCATTGCATCTTTGAGTAATCACATTTATATGTTTCTGAAAATGCAGACAGATAGATAGTCAATCCCTTGCTGAATTTGGCTCAAAGTTTGAAAGTTGTCTAGACTATATATGAGAATTCTTTGTATCGAATTTTATCTATTTAGCTCTGTTCGTTTAGTAATTGTCATGTTAAATTATATTCGAACAGTCGGGCAGACAGACTTCCTCTGAGCGGAGTTCGCTCAAAATTTGATAGAAATCTGTGAATTTGATATAATGACAATATACCAAATTTCATCCGTCTAGATCAACGTATTTTTTAGTTATTTTTGTCGCAGATAGACAGACAGACGGACATTTTTCAAAAATGTGCTTGTTGAACTCACGTGGAGATTCGTCAAACTCTCGAATTCGAATTTTTTGACGATAACTATACTTTCTCTATACTTCGTATATGAGAAAGTAAGAAGAAAGAACTGTCTATTTCGAAAGAAACATCTACGAAAGCAAGCAAAAGCTGTTATAAAAGAATATTCGTTTGGTCAATAGCAGCCTTCTTTCTTTCTTTTATATATTTACTTATTTATTTATTTATTTTGACAAGGCAAACTAAAAATGTTGAAATGAAAGGCAAAATAAGGTATTGAAGAAGGTAAGAAAAAAGACATAAAAAACTCAACTACAATTTCATTTTAATAATTAACCTCTTAAAAATTTATACTGTACATTAGCGCATCTAGGAAATAAACGTAACTGTCTTAATATTGTAGAAATTTTAAATGGAATACAAACTGAAAAATATTTTTCTAATACATCATTACAAAAAAGTGACTCTTTAAAGTATTAATTGCTTTTGGTTAGCAGAATAGCATTCAGTCGTAGTGAAAAACCCAACCTGAAATTTAAAAAAAAAAAAAAAAAACTGAAGAAAATCATAACCTTGTAGGAAATATTTCGGAGCGAGACAGGACTGCCGTGGAATTATTCAATGAAAATAAAAACCTAGATAAAAGCAGATTTATGATTGTTGTTCATTCTTTCGGAAAGCATTTGATCCTATAAATCATTTCGACGCAGCATTCTTAAAGAGTCATATTTACGACATCTAAAACGGCCTTCTCTGGTCAAACGATGTAGATTTTCATTGAGAAATCAAGTTGACTTTAATCTGACTCAGGAGGGGGAATTATGTACGCTCTTTCTTTTATTTTATTTTCCGTATAGAGTTCAAGCAGTGACATAAATTTTAATTGCTCTTTTCGTACAATGGTTAAAATCCTTTTTATTACATTGTTTCATCATGATGCTGCTTTTGGGAATGATACAGCGATGCCAACTATAATAAATATGTTAGTGAAACAATGATTTTCTTAAAAATAGTTTGACTGGTGAGTGGAGTTTTAGAAATCTGGTTTATCTCCATATAAACAAAAAATACGTTATCGAAAGATATATTGGTTAACACGTGAAGAATTTTTCCAAAACTTCGTATATTTGGTAAGCGCTGTTTTTTTACAGGTTTTGTTATTGCACCAGAATTTCAAACATATTTGTTCAATATATTTGGTAAACGAGAAAGAATGTTATACTTTTCCTTTTTGAAATTCTTTTGGTTTATCGGATATAAAATGAATAAAATGGGTAGCAATTCTGTTATAAAAATTTTTCGAACATACTTTAACCATTTAGTTTTGATTTCACTTTGCTAAGTTTTTATGAAGAAAAAGCAATTTTTTTTTGTTTTGACTTTGCTTAAATGTTAGAGAAACTAAGTAATAATAATAATAATAGTAAAACAACGGTAAGTGGTGGTCTTGCTGAGGTTAACGCCGCTTAAATGCTTTTACAGTTTCCAGTAGGTATCTTCTTCCTCTATTCAGGATTAATATACATTTTTAGAAGGTAAAAATCAATAAAAGGTACTACTTTCATATTCTTGATTTACCAACACTTATCAATTAACTGTGAAGGATTGGCGATTAGTTAGCTAAAACAGACAGCCAAACAAAATATGCATTAATTAAAGTTTTGAACATATATACGGTTTCAGCAAAATGTTATGCCTTTGAAAGAAAATGATAACATGAACTGAAAGTCCCATAACCCCATGATCGAAAATGAAATTTGCCAATAAAAATTGAAATCTTCTTTCGCAGATTTCAAGTTATCATGTGAGAAAACATATTTTTTTTTTCTAATCTAAAATTTTTTTTTCTCTCGGTCAGATTTTTTTTCGTGTAAAACAAGTTTAAAACGGTTAGAAACAATCAAGTGACTATCAGATGCGCAATTGTCAACTTTTAGAAAAGTGATGGCCTTTTTTTCATCTCAAAATCCTTCGAGATCTAAAACTTGTTTGCCAACTAAAAAGTTAAAAATTAATATTTTAAAAAACTACATTATTATTATTATATATACCTTTCGATATCTCTTATCGCTGTTTCGCGTTGATTCCAGTTTTTTTTTTTATGCATCTTTGGGCGATAATTTCTTACGACCCATGCCTTTTATTTTCTGTGTGTTGTGTTGTTGTGACTTATGGCACTTTACAAGTCCACTGAGCCGACAGCTTAAGGCTGTTGTTGCTGTCAGCGATTTAAGCCGAATGAGCGTCTCCTGTTTTTTCGGTAGCGCCAACTAGGGCCAAGAGTACGACTTAGCTACTCTTTCGCTTGCACAACTCCTTTTTATAGGGGGGCCAATTCACACACCTCACAGATAGAACACAGAAGAACAACCATACTCGAACCCAGGACCCTCAGATCGCTGGGAAGTCGCGGTACCCCTAAACGAGGACGCCGGCTTTTATTTTCTACCTACGCATTTTGAGACTTCTAAAACTTCAAAGCAAAATAACATTCTAACATGATAAAAACCATGCATGAATTCAATAAAAAAAAAGTGATAAGGTCATTTAACCCTTTCTAGGGTCGTGGGAAGTATGCTTCCCATCAAATTTATCAAACTTTGTATGAAATTATGTAGTTTGGCATATGTTCTGACAAATTTTTTTAGAAAGGCAGAAACTTAGATGCTTTAGTTCTTTATTTTACACAAAATGATATGTCTTGATTTGATACTTAATTATTAATTAACCAAATTAATTAAATAATCAAATTAAATTTATCTAATAAGCTAAATGAATCCCTTTTCTTATTCTAATTTCAAGCCTAAAAATATTTTAACATAATATGACTAGAAAAAAATGGTGCTTTAAAGGGTTAAATAAAAAGTCGAAGTCATAAAATATAAAATAAAATCCGGATATAAAAGAAGGTATTATTTATTTTTAAAATTAATCATTATAGTACTTAATACATGATTATACTTATTTAATAATTAGTTCTAAATGTAATAATGAAAGGAGTGTAATAATAAATTAAAATAATATCGATTTTAATTTAAAAGGTTTTTAAATAATATTTTAATTTAAAAAATTAAAATAATATCGATTCTATTACTAAACGGATTGATATAATTAATTGACAAATATCTAATGGAATAAAAATTCACATTTTAGACTCCTTTATCATTTATATCGTTCATGTTATCTAAATGTATCTTTTAATGTAAGAATTTATTATGTATCCAAATGCTTGAAAATATTCAATCTTTTTTACATACTTTTATTTCACTCATTTTTTCAACAGTTTTCTACTCTCGATGAACACTATTTTAACATTTTTAGAACTTCTTGGTTAATCGATTAATTTAATTAAAATGGATACGAGTGGCACCCTTTGGTAGAGAATTTGTGAAAAACTGATTTCAATATTTCTTAACATTTGTAACAATAAATTATATATTAAAGACTAAAGATAAGAAAATAATTAAAACTAAAAAATCTGCTTAGTATCTTTATTTCATTTATGACAAGTAGTTTTTAAAAGATGTTATTTATAGATAAATGTTTATAACAAGGTAAAATTTTAAAATCCTTTTAAATATTTTCGTTTGAATAAAGTAAAAGATTTTACTCGTGATTTTTACATTTCCTTTTCCACTTTTTTGTATTTTGTATGAAGCAAGAGGACCAAGTTCATAAAAAATTAAATTAGGAATAACACGATGACTCATCAAGACTTTCTGAGTGTCAAGCTGTTTTTGAGAATTTGACAATGTGTTGTAACCATAATTCGAATCTATGTCCTTTTTTGGCAATTTAAACGTCATTTTTGTTGAACTTAGATGAAAGTTCTGTGAAACATCATCGCAATTATCGCTTATCATTTTGCGCTTATTTCGAAAAAAAACTGAAAATGTCATCTTCCTTTGCTTGAGACTTCCTTGATTCTTTTATATTGTGCCATAACTAAGGTTGTATGAAATTTAAATATAAAAAGAAAATTTCAATTTTAACTTCTCACTAGATTAATTGAAAATGAAATAATCGCTATTCCGATTAAAAGCGATGTCAAGGTGGAACACATTTCTGTGGAAGAGAGCTCTCTAGGATTGTGTTGTCTTGCAAGAACTGTACCAATTTATTATCACCGTGCTTCTTTGAAAATAACAAATAAAAAGTGCGCACTGTATATTATTTTTAGAATCACCAACCAAACAGCATATATAACACATTCGTTGTATTGTATGACGAATATTTCGAATAACAAGTTATAATATTTAACTGCAATACTTAATATTATTGACATAGAACAAATGATTTCAAAGTGGCCAATCGGTTAATGAATATAACCTATTCAAAGACGATGTTCGTTCAACTGCTTCAACTTACCCTAGATATACATATGGAAATTTGAATAATTCTTCTTGGAGAGACTAAAAATGGATTTTAAAATTCCTTTTCAAACTATGATTATTTATATACTTAGTTGCCTTTGATGACCAGGAAGTTCGTTGAGAATTTCGGTTGCGTTTATTTTGAATTAAATCTCTTATGCAAAAAAATAATATTCGTAATTCCTTGAAGAAAATATCTTTTTGAAGGAATCAAATTGTGACATATATAAAAGCAATATTATTTTAATAATATTACTTTTATATTGCTGTTCTATTCATTTGGCATATAAACCATCCTAAGAAAGTCTAGCCCCATAGCATCGAGGCTCATGAAAACGTAATTGTTCGACCACGACCTTTGTAAAACAAGGCCTCACAACTTTTTTGTGACATCACACGGGTAGGATGATTGGCTGCCATGCGCAGAATCCCGCTTTCTTCCTTGATGTTTAGGTTTATTTTAAATCACTTAAAAATAACTTACTATTCCCAACATTTATCTTGCATAAAATTCAAGATGATTTATTTTTTCCCCGTATGAATAAAAGAAACGGGATGATAGAAAGTCTTAAGGTCCTCTATAGCTTATTGATCATTTAATAACATTCAAACTTTCGAAGATTTAAATCACAATGGAAATTTATTAGATATATACATTGGGGTATTATTGTTCGTTTTCTTGTTTTAATGGAGGTTTTTTTTTATTTTATAATAAGTTCTTAAAAATCGTTTCATTTTTTCCCCTGAAAATATTTTTTAAAGCTTAAAATTAAATTAATCATTAAGACTTTTTAAAGCTTTTGGTGATTTTTTTTTATTGTAGTGACAAGTAATACATGTATTTTATAAGTTAACATATAATTGCTTACTCCTCAAATTACTTATGAACTTTCAAATAAAATATTAATGTATTTAATATATAATTTAAATTTTAAACCAACTACTTCTGTTGTTAAAAAAGAATTACTTTCACAGCTTGTTTTTTAACATTAAGAATTGTTTTCATTTAATATATTAGTAATTCATACAATTTAATAAACTAGCTTTTATTATATCTGATTTTACATTTCAATGCATTTATAATTATTTTCAATTCAATCTGTAGAAACAGTAAAAGAAAACATAAATAAAAAAAAATCACACACAATTTGAATCATAACATTTTATTTTCAGAGAGACTATAACAAAGTACATTTTGTTTTCCAACTTTATTATAAATTTCACTCAGACAAATGAAAATAATTATAATATTAAACAAAGTTAAAATACAAATTTACAAATAAAAGTTAAATACAATATTAAGAGAAACAATTGTGATAAAAGTCAATAATAAAATTTAAAATCAACAGAAACATTCATTCATCCAAAATAAATAGTTCAATATTAGGTTGGAATATCTAAAATAATTATTTATTCTACCATTCAAATAATACAATAATCTACATGAGTTAATCAATTAATTTTACAAGGTATGAAAAATTGATTTAAAAACAGTAACTTTTCATTACTTTTTTTAAAAAAAGTTTAAGATATTTTGTAAAAGTTGCATTCATTTATAATTAAAGATTGTGTATAACTAATGATATTTAAAAATAATAATAAATATTAATTGTTTTATATATAAACTGATGATCTATAGATAAATAAAAACTACGTTTTCTAAACCTATATGAGCATGCAATTCACATTGTTTTACAGCTATATCTAACTTTTTTACATAACATTTAGAACAAAATATAAATTTAATTTTCTACAATCTATAGTCATGATATATATAATTAAAAATTAAGTTTTATTATTCATTAGATGATTTTAAACTTTTTTTTATATGAGCATAATAAGAATAAATCACTTAAGTACTTTGTAAGATTTTGGTGATAATTATTAAACATTTCTAAAAAATTTACTTTTACTTTCTAGTGGTACTTGAATAAGTTCCCCTATACTGGTATTAAAAGCTTCTGTAACTGTTAAAAACCGATTTTCTTGAAAATGTTTAGCACAGACCTACATATATGAAACAAATATTAGACCTAAATCAGATTTTTAAAAATATGTATGAAGTATAATCAAAAAGATACAGAAACAAAACATTTTAAATATTAAGAACAAATAAAAAAAGACTATGAGAAGTAACAATAAAACAAATAAATTTTTTATTTAGCTCAAGCTAACAATACTAAAGTAATTGGAAACATAAGCAACTAAATGTAGCGCAAACAAAAATGACAGAAGATAAATGGAAGTTATACATAATTTAAAATGTTTCGCAGCTCAAAAAAATTATTGAACAAAAAAATGTACAAAAAAAAAAAAGACGTACCTTACTTTATTTAGTTGGCACGAAACTGTCCGGCTTTATTGCAGAGTTCCATGCTCTTCTTGTGTTTTCATCGCTTGGAAACGAAAGTACGGGAACATTGGAGCTAATTTTTGTGTAATTAATTGTTACAATTGGGAACACAGCACGCACTAGGCATCTTTATTACGATAAATTAAAATTAATATGAAAAAAAAAGATCAGAAAACTTTTAAACAAAGCCAATAACACATTACCTGACACGACTACCGTAACTAACCGCACCTTTTTACACCACTTGCCTTCAGAATTTTCTGAAGAATTCATCCAACCTCATGACGTCAGGGGCTGAAAGCGTTGGGAGTTGTGAGGACTTGTATTACGAAGGTCTTGGTTCGACCCATCCATTTTCTAACTTTAGCTGTATTGTAATTTCACTTTCTTATCATGTTTACTACGCAGGTATGTAACAGATTTTTACTACCTTAACAATGGAAGAAAATCACGTGATTAAATATTTGACGAAAAATTATTATGATTTCAATTTCTGAACTATGAGCTATTGCTTAAAATTATGCAAAAAGAAAAATGTTTTTGAAAAATCGTAAAAACTCAGGAAAAATTGGCGCGATTATTAAATTAATATCATTGAAAAGATATTTTTGGAAGTTTAAGTTGTTTTGAATATCATTTTTGTTCTCTAATATTTTAGAGACGTAGCATAGCATAATGAAAAAATTCCGCTTAAGTTTTAATTAATAATTTTGAAAAATCGCCCAGAGGTGTGCATTCTTGCCTTCCAAATTATATCTGTACCAGTTTGAATCTCTAGATCAAGCGGCGTGTCCTGTAGAGCATCAACAACGAACATTTTTCTTTATTATTAGTCGTCATTTTCGATCGTTTCTTTGGTAAGCACAATCATTAATAGTTATCTTTATTTTGGCCATTTATTCTTTTTTTAATTGTTTGAAATTAATAAAAAAAATTCAAATAACACTTACAAGTATCTGAGTAATTATTAAATAATCATCGTTTAGAAATCATTTTATACATACAAATGCCAAAAAGAATATCATGCCAAAAAAACATGTTTAAATATCTAAGAGTTCACACTTCGACCATTTTATCATATCTATTCATCTAGAAACTATTCTGCTCACATTCATCTATTAGCAACTTTTAGGTATTCCACATTTGTCCTATCTTCTCTCTTTCATCGTCACTTACAGAACAGCAGTGAAAGGGAAAAAAGCTTATACACAACATTTTTCTTCACATGCTTTTACTGCGATACTTTCGTTTTCCAAACTCAGTGGAGATAGATCAACACTCTAAAGAGGAAATTCGTGAGTTTCTGCTTTTTATAGTTCCTATGATGGAGCATCCAATGTTCTAGTACAAGCACTAACTTGAGCCTTACTGATAATATCACCAAAATTCTTGAATATTCAAGATTTTTCATTTTTAACACCAAATTCGTCGCCAAAGCTGGAAGTCATTAACCTAATATCCGTTCAGAAGCCATTAAAATAACAGTAAAATTTTCTTCCTTACCATGAAAGTAAGAGAGAAAGGGAAGAAAAATGTTACATAATTGGTGAATTATGGAACTCTTATCAATTACTTTATATTTTTACCAATTATAAATTGTTAAAATTATACAGAATTCGTGTGAAATAAAGGAATATGTTTAGAATTCTGATGACTGCCTTTTTTCATCGTTACTATGCTTTCTAACCTTTATTTTTGATTTCCATCGATGCTCCAGAACAAGATAACATTAAAAATAATATTAATTTTCGTAAATAGAAAAATATTGTAGTTTATCTCACGGAAAAGTTGAGACCCAGAGCTTTAAAAATGAACTCTAAAAGCTTAGAACAAACATGAATGCAAAATTTAGATCGAGCTTTACAAAAATGTGTTAATAAAAGATGTAGAGTGAGAACGTTCGAAAATTTACCGATTCATTCGCGTATAGCTTCTTCATGCGTGCAGGCTAGATATTTTAATATGAAGCAATGATTACCTTATTTGCTGATTATGCAACTTTTATCATGCTTTCATTTATTTTTGTTTTTGAAGTACGGGATGATGGAAATCCAGTGTCACACTACTGGAATGACTGCTCAGTTGAATTTCAAACCAGCAGGCTGGTTTGGTCGAGATCTCCACAACATAGAAGGCTTTATCACCGACAAGCAGTAAGTACAGATTTTTCCATGAATTAATTTCAGTCTTTTTCTGTATTAGATGAACAAAGGCATTGCGGGACAGATATGAAGTTGAGAAACTTCAGATGATAGGACGTACTTCCTACAGGAAGGGTTGATTCGTGGTTAGTGATGGTTTTTAGGGACTCAACCTTAATTCTCGCCTATAGCTTTCACGGTTTCCTAAATATTCTGTTTAACTGTGGTTCTGGGTAGCTTAATTATGCTGACTAGAAGACCAACACGAGCATTAATTCAAATCCGATCTATTCGCATGATATCCATAATTATCTATAAAGATATCTGGGAGATACCTATTTTGGATAGATAATATAAGGAAGAACCTGACATTTTTTTAAAAAAAATGTCCATTTCTTCATATTAAGGGAGATATTATTATGTCCCTATTCAAAACTAACTGTTCAATGTAACATTTTTGAATCATTTTTGCATCATAATAGATGAATGTGCCCGATCAATTTTAATTTTTTTCCATGTCAGTTATATTTTTTTAAAAGATGGAAGATGAAAGCTAATAAAAATTGTTACGATCCTCTATTTCTAAATGGTTGTTTTCGAAAGGTGCATCGTACAAAGATTTGAAGTCTTTAATGATTTTAATACTGATTTTTTTTCCAATAATATTTTGTCTCTTCTACCTTGTTTGCAATGCAGAATATAATAAGGTCGATTGTACTAAAAGCATCGTAATTAAAATCTGGCTTTGCTCATATCCGACTGTATTAAAGTTTTTATTCCAAAAGTGTGCTTAAACATGTTTTTATATATATAAATGCCGATAGAAAAGCTTTATTCATTAGTATAATAAAATGAATGAATTATAAAAAATTACCGTAAAATATTTTTTGTGTGTATTTTATTGAGAGAATTTTGTATCCGGAAATTTGTGTTTTCTGGTCACGTACGAAAAAAAAGTAAATTTTGAAAGAAATTTAAATCTGCTTTGAACAATACTTTTTTAATTGAGGGAATTTGTATATTGCATACTTTAACGATTTTTTAAATAATTTTCTGATATCAAAAATTAATTTTAGTATCACTCACTACAATATTTGAAAAAAAAGTAGTTTTTCTTTTAACAGTTATTTTGAGGAATTTATTCCTATGATAGTGAGGGGGATTGAAAGTTTGGAAACAACGTACATGAAGAATAATAGAAAAATAATTTTCGAAAATTGTCTGGCCTAGACGAAGTTCATTTATAAACTATTGTCGCCAACTTAAACTTATTTTTTAGATTAATGGAAAAAATCATTTTTGTATTAATCTAAATTGTAAATTCTATTGTTGCCAAAAATTATGTGGGTTTTTTTTTCAAGATATCATTAACAGAAAGTTTTTCTTTCTCTTTTCAAATCTTAATTGATTTTTTATAACTATATTCTAAAGAATTCTTAAAATATTTAATTCTAAAAATAAAGATTTAAAATATAGATTTTTTTCCATAGTTTTGTAACTAAAAATATTAATGAAAACTAAGAAGTCATGCTGTCCTTACCGCTGATTCTTTCGTGGGATAGGAAAATCATTGGTTTATTTTCATCGAAAATTAAATTGTACAATTAATTCGTTATCGTATATCCTACGTTTTCATACTATTATAGAATGTAATCTATTCAGATATGGTACTCATCTCCTGATCATGGCTCAAATTTTTGAGTTTCGTCTTCAGTAACACTCACTTTGTATGTATTTATATTAAAGAGTTAAGCTAACATTCCAATAAAAATAAAAATTTTATCAGTAATTTACATCTAACCAAGGGAAGGGAAATTATTAGTAGATTTTAGTTTGTTTATATCATTCATACATTTTCACATAAAAGTGATTGATAATTTTAGAAAAATATTTTGGCTGAAGATTTTCTATTCATTTCCTAGTAATTAACATGTTTTTATACATATATATTGTATAATCAACGGATCTTTTGAAATATTGTATTACGTCTGTTGCATCTTAAAATTATATTATTTATGAATCACTTTGTCACTTTAAGCAGACGATTCTTTTGTGCTATGCAGAAAGAAGAAATTGTGTTTTATCTATGGAAAATGGACAGATTATCTGAAAGTCTGTTCTATGGAGGATTATGATGAATATATGAGAACTCATGCTGATTCTTTGAACAAACATAAACACAATACCTCCATGTCTGGTAAGTCAGATGCTTCATCATGGAAAGTAAAGTACATTACAAATCATTGTTTTTGATTTTTATTTGAATATAACATGATTAATTTGATGTTTAAAACCTTTATATTATTTTTAGAATATTGAATTTATAGTATATATAATGTAATACAAAATAATAAGGTTATTCAAATTAAATTTAGAAGGTTTCGGAATTTTTTTTATTAGTTCAAATGGCACATAACAATTGGATAAGAGATACATCATACAATATTCTTGATATGTATAGAATACAAAACAGTACAAAATAGCTCTGATAGATGACATTATAAAGAACGAAATTTACAAAAATGCAAATAAATTATTTTTAATTGTACAGTGCAAGCTTATGTCCAAAATATTTCAAAATAATTCAGAGATTAAAAAAGAAGGATATAAAATTCTGTTTTAAAAAGTAGGCCCTATTATTTTTAAAAGTCTACTTATTCAGGAATTCATATCTGTTTTATTATTACGCTGTGATATTACGACATGCTGATAAATTATATAATGACATAATTTCAGCAACGTCGGTTCTTTTAGAATAGAACATACTTATTAAAAGGAACAAATCCTCATATCATTCGAATTTTTGACATTTGTCAAGACGAAATTTCCCAGATAACCAAACATTATTTAGCAATAACTTGGTCTGTTTGCTAACTTGATCTCATGCCGAGTGATTTTTAATTATAGGGTTTTTAAAAAGAAAAGTATCTATAATGTAAAACTCTTGTATCTCTTTTCGCATGTTTTTTTCTCCCAATTTTCGTATTACTTTTATTGCTTTAAAATAATTATATTATAGAATTAAAATACCTTTCAAATTTCGCATGATTTGAAGTAACAGATCTTCTACCAAGACCACCAAGTTTTATTCGAGCAACTGCGTACATTAAACAAGATTTAATCTCAATAATAATGTGGCATTTTCAGATGGAGGTTCCACAGATGAGTCCAATCACGATACTCCTACAAAAAAGTTCTCCAATAAACTGAACGTTTTGACCAGATCTTTCACTGGAGGAGGCAGGTCCACTTCTCCCGAGCCGCCAGTTTCTCCACATGTAAGTTAGATTCAAAATCAAAGATTCATCTTAATACTGAATTGGTAAATTCTTTAATATAGCGTATAATTGGTTAAAGCCATAAAAAAAGAGAATATTTTGCAATTAATTACCGTCTTTGCATCAGTAACTGCTTGTGATTCGTGAAGTACATAGTCTCCAAAAGTAAAGTAGAATTTTTTTAATTTAATTTTCGAATAATGATAAATATAAACATCATTATTTGATCCCGCTTATTATCTTATTGTTTATAGCATTTTAGGCTATTGTTACTCTTGCTAAATTTATTAGTTGATGTTTACATTTATTCATAGCAGATAATTTCATTAAGAATATCTTCTGTATGATATAATTCACGTATTTCGAAAAACATAAAGTCCACTTCTCGACCAATACCACGTTCAAAGTCCGAATCTTGCTTGGAGACTATAATTTTCCATTGTTATAAACAGAACTAGGGGCTGTAACTAACGATCTAACAATTTATACAAATAACTATTTTAACTTCTTTATTTATTACATTTATATTAAATATATCAGCAGTAGAAAATTAAATAACACGACTCTGAATGCTGTGTTTAAAAAATTTCCAGGTAACAAACATTTAAAATAAACCATACTAAGTTTTATCATTTATTATTATGGAAATGTGTATTTATTTGGCAAGCTTTAATTTTCAGAATAAAAACAACAAAATTGACCACATTATGATAGAATTTTTTTTTTCCTTTTTAAATTGAAAATCTTTAGATTTTTAATTTAAGAAGGATAAAAGGACTCTGCTCATATTATAACTAATATGAGCAGAAGGTCTTAATAATTTATTGATAATAAAATTTAAAGAAAACTAGTAAAGATAACTCGGGAAAATTTTCCATATAAATATATTTAACTTATTATTAATTAATGCTCGATTGGCCTACTTGATTTGTCGATTTAACATTTATAATCTCGGAAAACATTTTTATACATAAATATTATCAATGTTATTTTTTATAAAAAATATTTTTAAAATTTTGTAATAGACTAACAATATAATTAGTAGCAAGTTGTGGCTTTAAAAATTTATTTTTCATTAAAATGATCAAAATGTTGAAATTAATCGGGAATTTTAGATCGAATGTAAATAACTTATTGAGCGATTTATAAAGGCTGGTAAAAACAAGTAATTCTAAGCATTATAAAATATTTCAAAATGAGTTGCATAAAATAATCATCAATTACGTACGAAATAAAGGGTCTTAAATTGAAATGCTTAGACTTAATTTAATCAAATAAATGTTAACATCTTTTTATTAACTTTATAGTTTGCAGCTATACTCGCGAAAATGATTTTTGATTTTTGTGCTGTCAATCCTTCAAGGATCCACCTGTGGACGACAATGGCGATATCCCTAAAAGTGATAACAGTACGTCCCTCGACATCCCCAACTCAACCACCCTGTGGCAAGTCCAACAGAGGCCTGATGACTCTCTTAAAGTAAGTTCCCATTATATTGGCATGTCACATTCATACAATGCATTCTAAAATGGAAATATAGTTGGACAAAATTGCTTTGTTAGTAAAAACTATAATCCGTATTATTATTTGGTTAAATGCATTCTAATGCTATTTTTGATTCTGTTTATTATGAATTTCATATTAAGAGTTTGTTGTTTTTTGAGATATTCGTTAATATCCTGTTATGCAGTGATTCGTAATTTTTAAAATATTTTGATCCAGTTATTTTTGAATTAATTTTTATTTTGACTGTTTAATATCTAAATTTTTTTTGTGTATCTTTTAAGCATTTATCATATTTTCAAATGAATAGCTGTCTGCATGAGCATAATGGAATGTTTTCTTAGCTCACTTATTGATATTAAAGATGTCAGATTCAGTATTGAATTGATCGAATTCTTTGCTTTTATGTTCAAATCTTCTTAACTCTTCTTCTTATTTCGTGGCGTCTGAAATAAGCCTCCCTAATATATAGAATCACCAGTATTTTGTATGCACATGTTTAATTTTTTTCAACGAAGTTATCTCGATTTTACAGATTTTGTAGTAAATCATTTGTACAAAGAAGTTCTCTTTTGGCAAGATGTACCCGTCTGAACAGAATATTATACTATTAACAATATCTCAGATATGAATGTCAAAGATTAATGAACAAATTTATAGTAACTCTTAAGAATTAAACATTTTTAGATGCTTACAATCAAAAGATTCGAGAAATGTTATAAAACGTTTTAGTTAAATAACGGCTCTTTAGAAATAGAGAATATAGTCCCAAACTTGTCTTATATAGAACTATTTTCTTCTTCTTCTTTATTTTTTACTTTGTTATATACAAAGTATACAGGAAATATTATAATCGTCAAATAATTCGAACTTTGATATCTTTACTTTCTGTCTGAATCCCAAAAATACATTTTTGACATTATTCCTATCTATGAACATGATAACTCAAAAACACTTTGAGCTAGAAGGATGAAATTTGCTGTATAGACAGTTGAGTTTTTTGCTGTTTGTTGATTCTTATAAAATTTTAAATTGAAATCTATTCAACGGAAGTCTGCCTATCTGGCTGGAGTGCAATTAAACTCGATACATACAAAATATTAAGAGCTACATAGATGAAATTTGGTACATAGATTTACCATCTAAAATACAGATTCTAATCAAATTTTGGACCAAATCAGTTTAAGTGTTGATTGACTGTCTGTACTTTTGCATGTATGAAGAAGAATAACTCATCATCAAATTGACTTAACCCTTTCTAAGGCCGTGGGAAGTATGCTTCCCAAAATTTATCAATCTTTGTATGAAATTATGTAGTTTGGCATAAGTTCTGACAAATTTTTTAGAAAGACAGAAACTTAGATGCTTTAGTTCTTTATTTTACACAAAATGGTATGTCTTGATTTGATACTTAATTATTAATTAACCAAATTAATTAATTAATCATATTAAATTTATCTAATAAGCTAAATGAATCCCTTTTCTTATTCTAATTTCAAGCCTAAAAATATTTTAACATAATATGACAAGAAAAAAATGGCCCTTTAAAGGTTTAAATCAATAAAATTCGGTATGTTATCTTGTGACTAAAACTGTAGTTTCGTGTCAGATTTTGGTTCCATTTGGTCGCAAAAAAAGCTCCAAAATACAAATTCATTAATATATAGATTCATTAAAAGTGCCAGATTCATAGCATAGGTCTATGTCGCTCAACTATTGTTTGTCAATGTCAAGCAATGCGTGCATGGCCTTATCCACGAGATAAAATTTTATGAGAGTAGAAGGAGATAAGACCTTCCTTAGAGAATTTCGGGGAGATCACTTTGCTGGTTTAATCCTCCATTAGATATATAAAAAAATTATTTTCTAAAGATTTCTTAATCTTTTTTCAAACGGAATCAGTTGAGCTAAGTATTCGGAATTTAGTGTATGCCAGTTAAGTCTTTAAACAACTTTGGTCTTTTTCTTTTTCCTCATATATTACAACATCTTTCTCTTATTATTTCAATGTTTAGTACTACAATTTCACAAGTTTTGCAATGGCTCTGAATGAATTGCAAGATTGGATGAAGACACTCCCGAAAACAGACAGCAGACTGAGGCCGGACATCCGAATGCTGGAACAAGGAGACACAGGTACTTTTTTTTACATATTAATATTTAACATTGATTTGTTGATTAACATTGATATTTAATTTGTTTCTAGCTTCTAAAGATTAAAATTTGTTATCAATTGTTCGCTTACATCCTGATACGATAAATTTTTGCAATATTGTTTGCACTTTGTGTCCTTGACAATAATACACCAATTTAATATTTCCGAAACTTAATTGCTAGTTAATCCATCAATTTGATTAAATTTTAATGAAAAACGAATGGCCTAAATTTACAGTGGATTCGAGAAAAAAAATAATGTATTTTAAGATTCCATGGTACTCATAACAATGTAATATGAATCAATAATGTTTTGAGAATAGTAAATAATAATTTGAAAAATAATTTCTACTTTTGAATAAACCATTTTTTTTTTTTTGTCGTGGGACTATTTAAGCCAAATTTTGCTCAGTAGCTTCTGAGGGTAAAGACCCCTGAGCACCCGAGGGTAGAAGTCTGCCTTCTAGCTGAACTGAAGATGACACTGACACAGCGCTTGCACAACCCCTTTTTACAGGGGGGCTCATTCACGCACCTCACAGAAAGAACACAGGGAAGAGAACAACCATGCCCGAACCAGGACTCGATCACGAGGAAGACGCTCTACCCCTAGACCAGGACGTCGGCGAATAAATTAATAAAAACATATTTAAGGAAAAATCATTTTTATTCAATTTATTTGATATTAGTTCATTAGTAGCCCATGAGGTAGTAACCATGATAGTTCATTCCATAAGCTATACTTTAGACTACTTAATTTTATCTTGACAGTACTCAATTCTAATGAAACTAAATTATTTGATTTATTATGCATATAACATTTGCTTATCACATTAAAATTAGAAAATAAAAAAATGAAACAATTCTGTTTTTCAATTTTGTGTTACGTACATATATTTCATGATAAAAAATAATTGATTTCATTATTTTAATTCCTTATTTTGAAACATTTATATCACTTTCAATGCATTACATTAGTAGTTGTACATCCTTAATAAAATCATTTATCTAAATTAAATTGAATACGAAGTAAAATTCCAATGTTAAGAGCACCTCTATAAATATTTTATTGTGAATTCTTGTATTCATTGAAAGCACATTTCTCGAGAAAATCTTGATTTGAAAAGAGAATACTTTGAAAGTGAAACGCAAGTTTAAAGTTCGAGAAAAAAATTTCCCTACTTTTTATTTTAGAAGGAGCAGCTACAGAGAAAAATCGCTTGGAGGAAAAGCAGAGAGATGCCAGAAAACAGAGAAAAAAGAAAAAGGAGACCTGGAAACCGATGTAAGAGCTTTATATTTGAGACATTTTATGGCTTACATTACCTTTGGGGATGTAATTTACTGTGGAACATCCATAACTGGAAAATCTCTATATATTGAACTTTATTCAAGAACTTTCGAACGAATAAAATTTCTATTTATTGAACAAAATATTTTTGTATCATAAAGTATGCATATCTATTGCAGTCAAAATGCGCTCTTGGATTTTTTTCTGGATAAAATATTAATATATATTTTAAAAGTGATTATTAAATAGGAAATACGAAACTTTTTAATGAAACTCTTTTCTAGATTGGAACAAGATTTTTATTTTAAATTTAGCTTTGGTTTAGCCTTTTTTTATAATGAACATTTAGACTTATTAAAAGGAAATTCTTTAAGCGTAAAAAGAATTTCATTTTAATAAAAGACAGAAAGATGGATAAAAAATTAAAATGTGGAGGAAAAAAATATGGAACTTTGGCAAGTATAATATAAAAAATTTTACAAAACTGTGATTTTTTATTAAATTTTTTTAACGTTGTAGGAGGAATAAAACTTGTTTTTATACTAGAATTTTCAAATTGCATATGTATTTGTATAATTTTTCAACAAAAAAATGTGCTGTTTGTATTTTTGCATATTAAAATTTCTAAATATCGAATTTTGTCGTTGGAACCTACAGATTCGATACATGGAGATTTCATTGTATAATAATTATTTATAAATTATCTAGAATATCCCTTGATCTGCAATGTAATTTATTTCAATACAGCAATGAGCAATTTAATAATATGATAAAGGCATAAAGGTTATATCTAAAGCGGTATGAAATAGTCTCTAAAAATTTCATTAACCGGTTTTAAGTTAGCATAAAGAGGCATATTATTATAAACTGTTTATTGTAAAAAATAAAGGAACACTATTACTACAACTGATTTTGATTTGTGAATCGATTTCAGTTCAAATAATAACTGAGCACACATTTTTAACTGAATATTATTTAGTTGGTTCAAAATAGTGCCAATACCTTCCATAAATAAAAATTCAATAAACTGAATGAACAAATTAAATACAAAATTGCATTTTTTTTCTTTCTCAAAGAATAAAAGAAAATTGCCAAGCATATATTAAAGCGCTAAGCTATTCTTTTTTCGTCAAATGTTGGTTCATTAATAAAGATATGTAGTGAAAAAGGTAGCACAGAATTTTTATTTTTTTTTTTTTTGTACAAAAACAATGACCGTTTGCAACAGAAAACAAATATTAATACAAATAAATCACTTTCAAAGAATCACGCTAAAATTCAATTTCGGTCTATTATGTACAAATATTTATAAATTGCTCAGAATATGCTCAATTCTCTCTCTCTCTCTCTCTCTTTGGAGTCGGGGGGGGGGTCAATTTTTACAGCGACCCTTTTATTCCATGGCAAGGAAGAAGGAGGGAGGGAGCAGGGGATAATGGGGAAAAATCACTATTTTTTTTTTTTTTTTTTTTCCAAAATGCAATTTGTTAGTTGGAATATATAAAATATAATCTAAATTTTTTTAAGTTCTATACTTAGCTCGGAGTATTTTTAATACTTATGATTAATGTAATTTCAGGTGGTTTTACCAAAGCAAAGTACCACACATCAAAAATGAAATATGGCTCTTCAACCACAAGTACTGGACACGAGACTTCAGCGAAAGTCCGGATATCTTTTAAAGTTCCGGTGTCAAAGATACCGGATGCAATGAGATGCGTTATGGATGGAACAGAGATTACAGAACCACCCGTTTATTTATTTTGGTTAGACTAGGTCAGATAATCAGCTTTTAGAAATACGCTCTATCCTGATGCTAGTCCGTTCAATGGAAAGGCCGGAGTGTCAACTACGTAGTTCTACATAGAAGAAAAAGCATGAATTATGTGGTTGATGCAGTTGAAAAAATATTATTATCTGAACACGATAACTGTATTTAAAAGGGGTAAAAGCTCGAGTATTAAGTTTCCTTCTTATCAAAATTTTATACTTTTTCGTATATAAGAATCCACATCTTAAACGAGATTGTATAAAACAATCAAACAGATTGAGAATAATTTCAAAAATTTTATAAAAGTTCTTTTTTATTGAGAAATGACATCTTTTAAAACAAGTCAGTTAATAAATTCAATTACATCTTAATATTTTGGTTTATCTTTTAACAGTAATTCAATTTTTATGCTTAAATGAGGTTAAATATGAATTAAAATAGACCCAACAGATCAAATTCCCCAAAATTACTTCATAAATGTTGTTTTTTTGAAAGTCATTAATTAATTTGATTTATTAGTTTATTACCATAATTTCAATACAGCGATTTTAATGTTACTGCAGTCAAAATAGTTGCTATAAAGTAGTATTTTTAGACTAATATGCTTTTACTTTTTCAATTTTACCTTTAGTCAGGACATGAAATTTTATGAATTTCATTGCAACAGAAAGAATATTGATTAATCAATTAAATATCAGAATTTTAACAAAATTACCCATCCCATCAAGCTCATCATAATAACTTTAAAAACATTTTTTCGATTATTTCATTGAAAGTGGATTTTATTCGTTAGTTATAACATCAAAATAGATTATAATAATTTTAACCAAAATATTTTTTATTAAATTTGCATTTGTAACGTGTAAAAGAAAAAAAAAGTCTATTTCTAACGATGAAACATCTTATTTCTCATAACTCGAGACAGTTTTGGAATATAGTTTCGATGTAGTGAAGAATCTTTTTGACTTTCCATTCTATTTAAATTTGAAACACCCGGTAAAAAAAATATGTTCTCTAAAATAGCCATTTCTATGTAATTCTTTATGCTGATCATACGGTATTTCTAATAAAAAGTGTGCTGTTCATACTTTAATATTCTAGACCAGAGAATTATGAATTAAATCAATATATTTGCTATGTGAAAGAAACAGTCCATAAAGTGGACTTCTTATTTTTGTATAAAGGTCTGCATTACCCTAAAGTAAACATCCACTTAAGGAAATTTTACTTTTTAAATGCAAGAGAAAAGTATTTTATTCAGTACATTTGCATTGACTAGGAAGATAAATGCATTAGATGCATTGTCTTCGAAATTAGTGGTAAGAAAAAATGGTTATATCTGTCACATATTTTTATGTAATACTTGAAAATAATTATAAATAATATAACTTTTATCTGCCATTTTTCTTTCATTATTTGAGAATATGGTGGCACAATAATTTGGTATGATTAATTCAAATTAATCATACCGAATAAGATACTTTTTATGTTATAAAGGTCGTAGTTTATCGTAGCTATTCAAATATCTTTCGAGAGTGTATGAATATTTTTATAAAAAATAAATATTTAAATTAAAATCGCAACATCTTTGGCATTTTTAATTAAACTTGGAAAAAATTGCACCTAAATATAATGAATTTAAATAATGTGAACAAAAAAATTTAATTTACTTAGAGATTTCATAAGTTTCAATTAAAATTGTGATTTCTTTAGCAATTTAAGAAATGGTTTAAAGCTGGCATCAGCAACTTGACCCCTAAATATTCACTGTATGAAATTTATATTTTAAGACAGTTGTTCACATTAATATATAGATCTTAGGATATTAGGATAAAAACATTTGTATTCTGTCACAAGAGATCTCAAAGTTCTGTCAAATATAAAGTGATAGAACGTTTAAATATTTTTAACATTAAAAAACCCTATATCTGAACAATAGTAAAATTTGGTGACACTTGTAAACATATGATTGGTACACCCTTATCGTTATGTGAAAAATATTTTAAAATTTTTTGAATGAAATTATGAAAAGTTTTTTTTACTTTTTTAGCTTTAATTTAGAGCCACGTATTTGTGACCAAAGAACTTTAGGCTTCGCAAATGCGGCTTGCTGATCTAAACATTCTCTTTTAATTAAATTAATGTACATTAACGTCCAAACTGATTCCTTTCGACTGCTTTTTAATTTTGAACCATTTTTAGTTAACGAGGTCGAGATCTGAATCAGCACAAGGATATTCTTCCCTGGACGTCAGGTTTAATGTAAATTGGGCCGACGTGCATAGTGTATAAGTGGTGAATAAGATTTTAAACCTGAAATTGTTCTGTTACGAAACATTGCATCTCGGCCAACGCTACCATTTGAATTTATTCTCATTTATCATATTTTTATATATTATTTCCTTATATATATTTATATATATGAATTCATCTTAATTAATTATGTTCTCAATATTTTTTTCCTGCTAACCAACCTTAAGTATATATATTCTTACTGAAATATTACGGAGATATAAATACGCATTATATTTACTCGTGGCATAAGTATATCTGTATGTTTTTTTAAAACATCCGTTGTTTTTAATTGAAAAAATTTATAACTATTAACATTTCTAAAATGTCATTTATTTGGGCAGTTTTCCTTAATTCAAATAATCTAATTTTGTATTAATTCATTAGCAAACGATTCCTGGGTTTATTTTTATTTTTTCCCCCTGAGACGAGTAGTGTCGCAATGAATTGTTTGAATTTTGATACATATTCTTGAGAGCTCAACTTGATTTAAATAAATCTTAGGAAACATAAGATGTAAATTAAGAAATTAAACGTTCTATTTAGTAAGATGATTCACAATACACTGAAAATATATTTAAATTAATTTAAGTTGCTTCACCGCATTATTCTATTGTTCTTTATTTTTTAGCAATTTTGGCTTAATGGCACGATGTTTCGTGAAACAATGCGCTAGCTAAACCACTCACTGCCTATTGTGAAAACAAATAGTGCTATTTCCAACATATCATCCAGGTGCCTAGAGATAGAATCTTGTAGAGTCAATAATACAAATCTATAAAACTAAGTGGATGTTTAAATTTAGGTAAATGCAGAACAATAAAAAAAAAATTAATCACTGAATATTCGATGAAGAGAATTGTATTTTAATTTTAGTGTAGCGAGAATGATCTATTATAATTTAAGAGATAAGATGAATGGGATTACCGGTGAAAGTAATTCAATTTTGATGGACGTTAGAAGATACAAAATATTTTAATAGTGAAAAAAACCCTGCTTTTGGTGCTGATAAATTCCTAGCTATGGGTTACTCTCTTCTGCAGAACTTGGAAACATCCGAAATGTTTTTTTACAGAAAAATATTTTACTCTTGTTTGATGGTTTTTAATTTTGAGGAGATTTTGAAATAAAAGTGCGACAAATGCCATTTTAATAGTCTTCGTTCTTATTCTTGAACTAGAACAAACTTATCACAAAGTTGATCGTTGCATGTTAATTCCTACTAAAAGACATTTAATATTAAAAAAAGAGAAACATTAACAAAAAATAAATGAAGCAGGAGCTTTGAGATGGCTTACAGAAGCGCAGCAAAAGAAAATCACACCTATTTTATATTTTTTCATCGTTCTGCACTCGTATCACGTGAAAAAATTAAAATTGTCCTTTCATATATCCACCCAAGACTGTCATCTGGTGTTTCTACACATTTCTTACTACTCTGTCGGTACAAAACTGAAATTTTCTTGCAATAATATCGGAAAATGATCTTTTCTTTAATACTAAAATCCATCGTTAATGATCTTTATTAAAACTCAATTTTAAAACTAATTTTTTTAATCCACGTCATGTTTTATGATCAGTTCAAATGAAAATCTAAACTTTATTACAAGTGGTTCATACACCTTAAATAAATTATATTTATTAGACGATCAACTTCTTGACGGATTTGGTTCCAAATTTCATACATATCTATACTTTAAATGATAAATCTGTGCACCAACTGTTAGTTTATATAAATTAATTTTTGTACAGATTGGCGACGAAACGAAACAAAATTCTCAAATGTACTCGAAGAATATGTCGGAACGCTATATATAATCCAGAATTTAACAGAAGCAGTTAGATATTGCATTACCTTCTTGATTTCCGTTTAAAGAGGTTAACCTAATTTTAATTTTTCTAATAAATCTCTGATTAGAATCTTCGGGATAAATAATTGGTCAGTTTTAGCTAATTGTAAGAGTCTAGCTACTTATAAAGAAGGCACACGATAATTTCGTTTTTACAGCAATGTGAAGACATTAACATTTTCAGTAGAAAAAATAACGATGCTTTTCCAGTTTCTTGAGCTTCTGTCAATTAAAACTGAGCTGTCTTCATAAAAACTTACAATATTAGGGCTCATATGATAATATTAATAATCAAAATAATTATAATAATAATATAATAATCAGAAATCTATTAAGCAAAAGTTCATTTAATCTCAGAACCTAATTCCCGCTGTCCGAAAAAATTAATTTTTGGAATTATATCTGTCTGTCTGTGAACATGATTAACTCAAAAACTTTTTGTTCTAGAGCATGAAATTTGGTATGTGATTTTTTACATCAGCTTTATCGGCTTATATTAAAGTTCGAATAAAATCCATTTAGAGGAAGTCTGCTCTCCCCGGCTATCCGAATATAAGTTAATATAATAATACAAAGTAAGAGAGCTTGATAGATAAAATTTTGCATATATATTTAACATCTAAAATGTAGGTATGCATAAAATTCGGAACCAAATTCGACAAGAAGTTGACCGTCTATCGATCTGTGTTTTTAATAACAAATAAACGCGATAACACAAAAATGATTTTAAAATATGTGATTTTGTGACTATAATTGTAATTCTGTGTAAAATTTTGGTTTCGGTCGGTCAGTAAAAAGACTCCCAAAATTCAGATTTGATTTTCTGATTCTTGTGCATTATCCGCATTCTAGCGATCAATCACCGAAAATAAACGAATACAACGCCAAAAGTAAGTATAATTCGCCAAGGTATGTTGCTAATAATATACAAATATATTTATTTAAAAGTATGCGAGAGGGTTTTGGAATTTATTTTCAACTTAAATAAATTATTTTAAAAACTGTTTTTAAGTGTTAACAAGTTCTACAGAAGTATTGAGGAACTGTATAGCTTACTTGTTACAGAAATAAACTTAATTTTTGTTACACTAACGTCATTTATTGTAATGATGATATAAGTAATTCTTTTTTACTATCTTTTTCATTCATAAATTTATGATTCGAGTTATTATAGAAGTGTACAGTTTATATTTTTATACGAATCAGTTTAACCCAAAATGATATTTTGGACTTTTTCCCATGATTTTTGTAATTTTTAGCCATAACCTTCAATTTCTGTGCAACCTAGCAAGTAGTGATGTGTAGTTTATATATTTGATGTTATCGCTGTTAATATTGTAGAAAAATATATATGTGTATTTTAACTCGAAAGAACCCAGACCAACACAATACTTTGAAGACATCACAGACTTTTCACTTATAATGCTAATTATATCCTGTCACATATCTTTTGAAAATAAGATCTGATCTTGTTTCTAAATGTCTTTTAAACAGTGTATTTAAAAGACATTATGTAATGGCATTGCTAGGACTTTAAACTATGAAACGATTAAACGCAATGTTCCATGAAAAAAAAAACCTTTAAGACTAAGCTGCAAGTTAAACTTTACAATATTTTAAATTTCACTTCCCTAGAAAAATATAAATAGCAAATGTTTTGGACCTACTGGTAAATAGCAAGTAATCTACCTGGATATGTGAAGTTGCAAAAAGTGTTCTGTTAGATGGAATATAGTTATGTGTATTAACCAACGTTACATGTATAAGTTTTCAACGACTAGAAAACAAGAGAAAAAACAATGATTTTTTATAATGGCTAATTTATAATGGCTCTAAAATTTTATTAAATGCTTTTGGTATGTTAATCACAACAATATTTTTCTTCTTAAATATTTAAAAAGAATTATATTTGGAAGCAAAAATTAACCCTCAGTTCAAAATTGATTTCAGATTTAGTTAGAAGTAAATTATAATATAATGTAATAATATGTAATGTATATTTTTATTCTTTTCATAGAAAAAATAAGCTTGTTAAGACAAAAAAAAATACAGGAATTTAATTGTGGAAAAATTCTTTTGTTCTTACGAAATGTTCATCTTATTCCCTAAGTCTTCTTTTAATTACACATTGAAAAAAATTAAAAATACCTCAACTTATAGTTATTCTTTCAAATTTTCGTTTTTCATTATAAGAAAGGAAGAAATAAAAAATTCACAAGAGAAAATATAAATTTTTGTTATCATAGTTCCTAACTTATAACAGTTTCACTTTCAGAAGAATAAATTATTCATAGTTCCCTTACACATTAAATCATTATTGCAAAAAACGCTAGGCTAACCTTCAAAAGAAGGAATATATTATTTGCACTCATTTATAAATAGACTTGTATATATTTTTATTGACGTTTTCGATTTGAATAAATGGATCCATCCTCTTTTCAGTTCTCTATTTCGAAAATTATTTTTTAATAATTGCTTGATTTCATTCTGTATTGATCTATTCATTTAAATCAGAGATATGAATTAGAAATAATTACTATTTTATAGAAATAACAATAACCTAAACATACATGTACTTAAGTAGCCTAAAGCTTACATGCGCATGTGCTAATTTACATAAATACAGTAATAGTGGAGTTAATGTTAAAGCATTCAACAATTATATTGTATCGGGGATATTTAAAGATTCCCAAATATCAATTATTATATTTTTCCTCAAAAATATGTATTTTCATCAAATCATCTATATTTGAAAGAACAAATTTGTAAGATATATTTAAACAACAAATTGGAGCATTTTTCAGGAAACTGTAAAATAACAAATCTGACGTATTCATATCGATGTTTGTTGTACATTATGAAAGCTATTTAAATACTTAATTAAATACAAATCGTATAGTTTTATAACTTCACTTGAAATGAATTGGATTATTTATGATGTATTTCGAAATTTTATTTTTCAGTTTGGCTGTTCAAACTATTTTTTGCTATTATAATAAGTCTTCGACCTTTATTAAATTGATAATTCAATGTTTAATCAAAACTCAAATTGGTTTGCTATTTACTTTAACTTTGTTTTACGCATTCTTAAGTTTGTCACAAAATAAGGTCGTCGAGTGACAGCTCATAATTAGATTTCAAAAATTCTTTTAAATTGTTTTATAATTTGAAATGAATGCCTATGCTATTTATCTACATTGTTATTATCAACTAACAAAGGGCGAAATTTATTCTAATGTTTTGATACAGAAATAAATTTCAAACATAAATGTGTGAAAATCTTATGATAAACGACAAGGAAAAAATGTCTTTTGCATAATTATAAATTGCAAGACACGCAATTTTGTATTATTAGTATTGCTTCAGGAAAATTCATGGAATTGGATAATATTTTTTTTTTCAAATTGACAGTTTCGAGCGATGTTTTTAAATGACGCACCATCATTTAAACATAAGAAATGTTTTTTACACTTCATTTCCTTATTTATTTACTTTATTTATTGCTTTTATTACTCTTTCCTTTGGGAAAGAACTTAAAAAAGCTACCCTCAACAATTTGTAATATTTTCTGTTACAATTGAATTCGTTTTACTGTTACGAGTTTTAAACAAAATTTCTCCAAAATTTACATTTAACTACTTTTTATGAAAATTTTGCTTCAAAAGTAGCTTTTTATTTTCTATTGACTTTTATTTTCTTCTTTTTTTAATCTATTTAGATTTTTTTTATCTTAATTTATATTTTAATGATTTTGACTATTCTTTATTATCGTATATAGTTAGAAACATTCCTCTTGATCTTAAATATGCTTTTAAAATTTTGTTTCAATATTATTTTAAATGACATGCATTATTAAAATGTGATGCTCGTTTTATAATAATGATTCTGGCGGGACCAAAGCAAAGCGAATACTATATTGAATAATTTTAATATAACGATTTTTTTAATTGTTTCAACAAATCTGCGAATAAAAAGATATATTTCTATGTTAAACGTTTTTAATATTAGGGACAATTTTAAATATAATGATAAATGTTATTTTCTCAAAAGGCTTTAAATGTTATGTCATTATGATTCATACAATTTTTGTTTGAAGATACTTCGAGTATATTTAATTCATACTTTTAATTTAATTTCTAGAATTAAAATTTGCATTTGCTTTTTGTTTTTTGTCATTTATTCACTTAGATTCAAAAATTAAAAAGCTATTTTATCAATTAAAAATCAAATAACAAAATTTAGTCAAAAAATTGAAAGTATTTCGAAATACCCAAGTTTTTTGTCAATTTTTAAACCAAATATATTTTTATAATAAATAACATTACTTAATAACAAATTTCTTCTTTTTCTTATTTGTTTAGGTCTGAAAATTCACCATTCATTTCCAAATTTGTGTTTGTTTCTTATTTTTCAAATATGTTAGTTCAATATGTGAGGACATTATGTTATATAAGTATTTATTTCATTATTCAATTAAAATATTTAGATTTATATAAATGATTTCCCAATATATTTATCATTTTGAAATAAAGAGCTAATGCAATACTTTAATGTACAGGAAATAACAAATAATGGGAAAATATTCGCCTACACAATTTGAAAAACTTGCGGAAAAATACATAATTAAAGATCAATTCATTACAAAAATAACAAATACGCTTCACACATAGAAGAATGATACATTTTGCATCATCTGATACGAACTATTAGCTGTTATTATTATTTGATCTAATCATAATTGCTGATGGTTCTTTTACATTTGAATCTCTTCTTCAAAATACAATTGAAACGGCAACGTCTTAAATAAAAATAAATATATTATTTAAATTATTTAATATTTCTTATTGTAAAATTCTTTATAATTTGAATTCTAAAATTTTTTTTGTTAGATGAAAATTTTTGTCCAAAAGTCTTTATAAATATTTTTTGAAATGATAAATAATTCCGATTTTCAGTTCAAATTATACTCAAAACTGCATTTCCTCTCTAAATATTTAATCTTTAATAAAGTAAAAGCGAATTTTTAAAATTTAAAGCTATCTCCATTAAATAATTATTATTAAATAAATCCTTTAAAAAAGTTTTTGAAAACATTTTTCTGATAATTAAAGGATAAACATTTTTTTACACAGGCTAAATGAATGAAGCTGATTTTTACAGTTCTTATTCAAAAAATATATTTATGAGCTTTTCTTACTGTAATATAAAATGTAAAATAAACTCTTGTCTTTCAAATCTGTATAAAAAAAAAGAGTTGAGTACAACATTTTATTTTATGATGGTAAAAAAAGATCTGATGATGCTAAAGATACATTAAGAAGCTAAATTTATGCACAAATGAATTATATTTCATAGATTATGTAGCGTAGAATATGTATGTATGTTTGTAAATAAGAAATTGCTATAACTGTTGCATTTGTGTTATGAACTTAGTTTTAAAGTCACGTTCATTGTGTTATATAGATTTGTAACCATTTGAACTTAGAAGCTTTTGAGTAATGAGTTAACCTGAGATGTCAAAACTTTAGAAGAAAATAGGTTTGATTATATGAGGTGTCAGACAATTTAAAATCATAATTAAACAAGAAAATCAATTACTTTGGCTATTGATATTATTTAATAATCACAAACTGACTACTCCAACCCACCTGAAGACACACGAGAAAATTTGAATGACCGGACCACCGCAACAGCAACACTAGCGGGAATTATGGTAGAGTCCTAAGGGCCATCACCGGCCACAGCGTAACCCTTCCTGTTGGAAGTATGCGTCGTCATCGATGGAAAGAGCCAGATCCACATCTTTTCTTGTAGCCACAAGGATGGCGAGAACCAACCACCATGTCGGAAGCTTCTCATCTTCAATTACAGGATGTCCCTCCACGTGGAAAGATATTATTTAATAAATGGAAAGTTCAGTTTTGGCAGAAAGCTGTCGTTGTTAGTGGAATTATGCATTGGAAAAAAATCGAAATGTAGGGAAAAAAATATTTTGTAATAATAATCTATAAACCGAATGGAGATCAAACTTTAAAAATTGTTCTTTTAGCTAGATAAAATCAGAAGGATCTAGAAAATACTATAAAAATGTATAATCAAATGTTTTTTTAGTTTAAATTATAATAATTTTAATTTATTCAAATTGTTAGAATTGCAAAAAACATAATTTCAATTGAAATAAATGATTTGCTACTAAAAAGAAATTAATTCCTTCATATTAATAGTGCATTATCAAAAGATTGCGAAACACTATCATAATAGTAAATTAAATATTAATTTAAATTTAAACTAAATTTTAAATCAGTATAGCAAAAACATTAAAAATAAATTAACGACTGGGATTAGAATTAGTTATACCACTTTCGGTTGCATAGTATTTTCTAGCAAAGAACTATTGAAAATCTGATATTCAATAGAAAGCCAGAAGTATTCTTTGTATTGATAGAAACGTGTTTGTATATACAAAAAAAAATTAAATTCAGATATGACCTGAAAGGTAAGAATGAAAATCAAAAATAAAAATACATGTAAAAAAAATTGTAAGCAAAGTTTTAACTTATCTCTTTTAAAGAGCATTTTGAATTTGTTCAATTTCGATCTAAGCTAGTGAAATTCTAATGTTTCCTTCTTTACTCCATAGACGCCACGTGAAAAAGCGAACATTGTCAAATCAAAATGTGTTATTCCGTTTCCATGACAACCGAAGCCGCGGCAAAGATCGACTTCGCAAATAGCAAACAAGTTATGCGATTAATTACTTTTGAAATACTGTGTTGAAAGATATTTTTTAAAAAAAAAGAAAAACATTTTTCTAAACAAGCCAGACATAATACATACAGGAATCATTTTTTTTAGTGTATAATTTCCGTTAAAAAATGTTTCATCCAGTTCGAAAATACTGTTCTTCAAAAGTTTTGATATCTCTGAGATAACATTGTGAATAAACTTACCCAGATGATTATTTAGATTGCTCCCATTCTTCTAAGGATTTATGACACTAATTTTATACTGCTTTTGTATTTTCATAGCTGGAATTGAACAATAGTATATTTATTGCTTTACACTGCAGATCCCTTTTCGTTTAATGCACTGCATTTGTTATATGTGTTCTTAGATATGTGTTTCAGTGTATGTCTGTATAAGCAATAAAGGTAGTTTTAACACAAATGAAGATCTCCTTATTCATGAAAAATTTGCACTGACATTGGTAACCTGCATCTGATTTCAGATTCTTTTTGCACCGAAAATCCAAAAGTAATTTGTCACTAATATTTATTCTTATTAAAGATAATTTTTCAAAGCCTACAGTAGTACTAATAATAGTATCTTGTCTTTTCGGCTAAAAATAAAATGTAATAGTACACTTTCGTTATTACAAACGCAAGTCTATAATTTTATTCAAGACAATAAAACTATTAATACTCTGGAGCTTAAGAATGTGGTTGAACTAGGAAAAAACCAATCTATAATGCTCTTGTTAAGGTCCAGATTGGCTCGTTCTTAATGACAATTTTGAGCTTTATACTATTTCTGTCAACTTTGAATGGATGTCTACCTTTCGTATAAACCTGGACAAATCTATTAGCAACAAAGTAGAGATGCGTCTCCTATAACACATTCTTACCCTTCTATAAAATGAACTATTCCTTTATAGAAGGGTGGAAAGGGAACCATTGTCTCTACACAATAACAGTTTTTTTTCAACTTTCTTTGGAAATTCGTTTTCTGTTACATCATTATTTATTTCATTTGGTGAAGCCTTTTCTTTTACTGAATTAATTTCCAAAGAGATTCATTTAGAAGTCTCCCTCTGCCTTTGGGGTTCCTTTTCTCTAGTGTAAAAATTCCCACTCTTCTATGTTCTTCATTATTATATAAATTCCTACATTCCCACCCATCATAAAATGAATTATTCCTTCAGAGAAGGGTGGAAGGGGATCCATGCATAGCCTTTTATTTTATAGAATATCAACTCCTCCCCACTTTCTTTGAAAATTCGTTTTCCATTACATTATTACTTATTTCATTATTTCATACTTTAAAGCATTTTCTATTACTGAATTCGTTTCTAAACAGTCTCATGTAGTATCCGCCTTCTGTCTTTGGAATCCCATTTTCTATTGTAAAAACACCTTGTTCGTTTTTAGCTGACTTATCTTTAAAATTAATCATAACAGTTTTGAACTATCCTGATTTTATATAAGGAACCATCTTATAAAAATTATGGAATTCCACTTTTTAATCACCAATTATTTTCAGTTGCACAACAATGCTAAATAGCGAAGGCCATGACGTGCATCTAATTAAATAACCCTAAAGGTGATACTAAGATATTTCTAAAAAATTCGACAGTTTATTCTGCTTAAACATATTTAATTAATTAATTTATGCTATATATTAAACATTCATAATCAAACGATAAATATTATTTAGTTTTATGGGTCCCTTTATTTCATTGAAAAACATATTATGTCCTTCATAGGTAATTAGGATTTGGTAACTTCTTAACTACTAGCAGCTTCAATTGCCTCTGATTTTAGCTTATGCCTCCGAAACGAAACTAATGGCTTCTGTTCTCATGGCAATTTGCAACAACCTCAATATCCGATCAGAAAAACGAAAGTGTGTATTTCATTGTAAATTTTTAATTACCTATCTTTAACAATGAAATTCGGAATTTCTACCTGCTTCCTACTTTCTGTAAATTAATTCTAAGTTAAAATTTAGTTAGAATTTCAACATTGTCATAAATGAATCGTAATCGATTACTACTTTAAAAGATAACTAAAATCAGTAACCATAGAAGCAAACGAATGTCGGAAACAGCCACGTGTGCCTTGAAATTCGGCTTCTTATTCTAACAGATATCAATTATGATATGGAGTAGTTGATAACCGAACGGAAGAAATAATCAAGGGGGAATCAAGAATTTCGATTTATTTTAGAAAGAATTGAGCTGCTATTTCAATGAAGTACTATGCCTCAAGAATAAAAACGAAAGTACTTTGTTGAAGTAAGTGTGAGGTACCTGCAGAAGGAAAGAAATCGGAAACATAGAAAATGAATTAAAACCCTCCAGCGCCTTATCATTAGACGGCAATATTTTAAAAAAATTATAAAAATATATGACAGCTAAGCCAGCAATCAGAAATCCCAAAAAGTTAATCTGTGTTGTTGTTATATGTCATGAAGAAAAACTCGATAGTCAGTCCTCGCTTAACGCTGACTTTACATAGCGAGTAATTCGTATAATAGGCAATGCAAAATATAAGAAACTGACTCTTTTAACGAGCGTTGTTTCGTAGAAAGAGTGGAGAAGAGCTGCTTTAAATTCATATGTAACATTGGAACATGCATCTTTGGATCAGTTGTATTGAGCGTTTATTTGAATCCTTATTTCTGCATGGAAGACGCTTTGGACGGATAGCACTATCAAACTCGATTCAAAAGGGGTTGAGCAAGTAAATATTTATGAAACCTTAATTGAGGATATTGTGTTTCTAGACAGAATTATGGAACTAGAGATGGACAGTAACGACATCAGTTAGCTGGTGGAAAGAACATAACCAGAACTACTTCAGAGTTTTTGAAGCTACATTCTGAGTTGTAACAAAAGTTAATGAAGAAAATTGATGAGGAAATAACAGGCTTCATGGATCAATAGCTTTCCTGTGAAATAAGGTAGATATTGAAAGTAAGAAAAAACGTTTGCATCGTACTTTGAGAAGCTTCACAGGGCCGCGGTGGCCTGCTGGTAAGGTCTCGGTTCGTGAGGCGTAGGGTGTCGGGTTCGAGATCCAATTCCACCGAAGAACCGCCGTGTAAGTAGGTCTGGTGCCCGTTGAACGTCCTGGCCAAACGTCCTCCTTCTCATGTGGCGTGGTGGGAAGAGGGGAGGGGTCAATTGTCGTCCTCGTCATCTGACCGCGGTTCAAAATTATGAGGTCCGTCCCAAAATAACCCTAGTGTTGCTTTAAAACGGGACGTTAATATAACGAAACTAAACTAAACTCGAGAAGCTTCACTCTAAACAGGTAATAATGCTGTATCTCATTTTCACTAAATTTTGAATCGTAGTTAAAAATAGATGTCTTTAGACTGCTTTCTTCTAATAAATCCTGAAAATAGATACCGGAAAATGGCCTGGAAATGGATCTTAGAATATCATGTGAAAATTTCATGTCACTACGATTTAGAGTTTGTGTAGAAATTCCTGCAATACTCAGGAAGATGGGTGCATCATATTTAAATTTCATTTCCATTTACATTTGGAAACGAATATTAGCTCATGCTGCCATCTATTGGTCATTCTTTTTGTAAACGTTGGCATTAGTTAATGTAGAAACAGACGGCAGAGCCAATTCAATAGCAATTATAAAACTGAAAAACAGAACAACTGTTTCTTGATTTGTTGATATAAAAAAATCTATAATTGTTCGAAAGTATTTTTAACACAGAATTACAATCAAGAAAAAAAAACTAAACATTTTGCTAAAATTTTCGATTTATCAAAACTGTTCCGCATATATTTATCAAAAATAATTAAACAGCAAAGTTTCACTGCTTTGACAAATTCAATATAACAACGACTGATTATTAAATGTGAGAATAGTAACTATAAATCATTCTAAAATGTGAAATTCTGATCAACGGATCCATTAATTGCACAGTTACTTAATATATAATTTAGCAATACATTGCAATCAGAAGGTTCATTTAGAAATCCTACTAGCTTATTTTTAGGAACTTTCTGTGATGAATTAATTTATCTATATTTACATTTATAAAACAGAAAATGCATGCACCCATCTTCCTGAGTATTACAGGAATTTCTACACAAACTCTAAATCGTAGAGACATGAAATTTTCACATGATATTCTGTCCATTTCCAGGCCTTTTTCCTGTATTTATTTTCAGGATTTATAATTAATTATTTCCTTAATTAATTAACAAAAGTATATAAAACTTTAATCTTTGCACAGTTTTTTTTACTATGATTTTGAAATAATTATTGTACTAAAATTTTTTATAATCCATTTTAGCAAGCATTTATACAGCGTGGTTATAATTAAACTTCCCCTATAAACTGCATCCTACAACGCAAACGGGTGAACGGATTGCAACGAAATTTGGTATATAGACTATACAAGAGATGCACTCACGAGATTCCTAAAAAAAAAAGTTTAGTCCCAAAATGTCCACCAGAGGGCACCTTTTCCGGAAAAAAAATTAAATTTAACACAATAAACGCCGAAAATGAAATACAGAAACAATCTTAACATTCATTGACTAGTTTCTGATCACCTTACCATCGAACCACATTAAGTAAAGTTAAAAAAATAATAATAACACAACTCAGTTTCAGAAAAAAGAAAAAAAAAGTTCAGTTTGCAGAAACAAGAACAAATTAGGACGAAACTGCTCGAGAGGAGCAGCTGTTAATCGCGTCCAGGATGATGCAGGGAAAGGTGTTCCATTTGACCACCCTCAATTACCTGTAAATATCAAGTCGATGGACAGTGTGTTCAACAGATAATAACTGATCAGTTGTAATGCTTCGCACATGAAGCGTTTGTGATGTTCTTTAATTCGTTCAACCTGGCAACACCTCCACAATACATCAGACTTTTTAAATGGCCCCATAACCAGAAATCGCATGGATTTAGACGCCGGTGAACGTGGTGACCATGGATTACGAAAGAGGCGACTAATAACAAGTTCGTCTGTGAAGTGTTGGAGCAATAGCGCCTTCAATAACTGTCATTTTTAGATTATTATTACGTATCATTTTAAATATTAATGTAATCAATCAATATTAATGCTTCTGAATCTTTCCTATCACTTGTTTTAGACCATCTCTGATGATTTGTTGCTTTTGTCGTAATAAGATGTAAATATAATGATCTAATTTTAACAGAATTCAGTAATGTTTTAGCTGATACGATCTATTTAATTGAGTATCTCTTTGATCTTGAATGAAATCTGATATCAAATCAGAGAAGATGAATGTTTTGCTTTAGAGCGCCATACTCCTTCAGATTTGATCGTAACAATTCGGTAGTTTATATCGCCATTAGATGGCAGTTCTCTCTTTAATTTAAACCAGAAATGGCTACTATTTGTTGAATTATATTCTTTTAATTAAAGAAACAGATTTAAACAGCATTCACGCGAGGTCAACTATTGCGCGCAATGGAAAATCACGCCCACGTTAGTAAAATCACATGATCCCAACGGGACAATGGCGAATGGTTGTCTCATCTGGACAACTATTTGCCATTGTCCCATTTCGGTCACATGATTTTTCTGAAATAAGCGTGACCTTCTATTGCGTGTAATAGTTGGCCTCGTGTAAACCCTTCTTTAGAGACAGTGACAGTGATATACGTTATTCTTGGAATTGGATATGGTTTGGCATTTATTAATAGTCACTTTTTTAAAGACAGGATCTAACAACCTTTGTTGCCAAAAATCTCCAAACTCTTTGTTTTAATTAAGATTGCAACTGTCTGTAAGGTTTCAGAACCCTTCCTGCAGATTAGTTACTTAATCATCTGAAAGCTCTAGTGTGACATTTAATTATAAAATCTGACTTTAGGGAAAGCTACATTGTCTTTATCTGCAACTGGTAATATGAATGTAAAAACCGTAGGTTACTTTAAGACCCATTCCTTTTGCAAGCAATGGAAACTTGACTTTGTGGGCATACAAGGTGAAGCATCATTAGCCAAGTCCAAGTATGAATATGGATAAGCAAGTGCTTGGAATTATTTTGAAACCAACTATATAAAATATCGATGATGACTCCTGTTATAAGCATTGCAGGTAATTATATAAAATATTATTACTTTAGTGTTGCTATTTTCAGTTTTTCGACTATATCAAATTGGTATAAGCCTTTTCATTCGAAAAATTTTGATTCTTAATAATATTTGATTTGTAAGGGCTTATTTTAATATTTTTTATATTAAAAATGCAATTGGCTGGTTTTAATTTGAAAATAATATTCGATTTTCCTGTCAAAATTTTTTAAAAATATTTTTTAAAAAATCGTGCGTCAGGCGTTAAAGGACAATAAGCAAATCTCTCAAAATGCGTATTACTTATACTTAATACTAAATCGGTTAATTCCAAGATTGTACATATGGATTGATCTAATATATTTTCTTCATAAGTTATAAATCATTTAAAAAAGTCTTAAAGTCTTAAGGTTATAAAGCATTTTTGAAAATTCTCCTTTTAAGAAGTAGTTTGAACGGTTGGAAGAACTAATTGTTTTAAAATTATACGAAATTCACGAAGTTAATATTAAGATTGAGTTGATTTTCGGTTTTGTTTCATCAGCTACAGGTTAATATTGACTTGATTGTACCCTATACTTTTGCACTTGATGCAGTCTGTTCCATTTCTTTTTTCTAGTTCATATACTCGGCAGATGTTGATTCTCAAACTTTCGCCGAGACTGGTAGCTGATATATGATATGAATGTGGTTCTAAGTTACAATTTTGATGATTTAATTAAGTTACAATTATTCATCGCTTGAGGCCTTGATGACGATGTGACGATGATTTTGTCTTTTATGTAATTGAAGATGCATGAGAAGACGAAAAATAGGTTTTGTTGATTAAGTTAACATTAGGAGTTGATGATAGTTCTTGGGTGATTTATGTACTGTTTTATGGGATTGGGGATTAAATAATAGAATTTGAAAAATATCCCCTATATTTTGACATAACCAGGCGAACTAGGCTCTATCGATTTTGTAACAGATTGATATAATCTTGCCCGTTTGAAAAGAAATGAACTCAAGATTATCATTCAAAAACTGATACTTAGGTATCTGATATTCTCAGTCTATTTCCGTTTTGCATACCCGATACAAACTATCAGGTTGATAAAATATCGCCCTACCTTATCCAGTATTTAGAAGCCTAAATAGGAAAAGGGATCTTATTCACGCAGTGGCTTTTGATGCATTTTAAGATATTTTCCATGTCGGAGATCTATGGCGTTCTAGTGCTCTAATCGTATATCTTGCTTTACTAATATTACACTTTAATAGATATCATTTGGTTCGTATTTTTGAATTGGAAAACGTATACAATTTCGTCGTCAGTTTGACAAACTCAAAAAATCAAGAATAGTTACATTAGCAACATTTCAGCTAATTTAAACTTTTCTTAAAGCAAATTTTATATAAATCAAATGAATTTTAAGAAAACTGGAAAACTAAATCTTTGTCAAAGAATTGTTATTTAAAGAATAGAATAATGTTATGTAATTTTACAGAAATGCTTTAATTAGCTTTTTAAAGAGAATTTCAATGTTTTTTCTTATTTCGCCCTTTTAGATAAACGAACCATTTCATTGGTTTCTCATTTTAATAAAAAATCAAAGGGAATTTTCCCCCAAAACCTTTCTTGCGTACTTTCTAATATAGGCGTTATCTCAACTGCATAAACTATGAGCCTTATGTGCCCAGATCTTTAGTTACAGACCACCTCATATGAACGTTTTGTGCTTCGTAATATAGTGGAAAAAAAAAGACAAATGTATTTTGGTCACCTTTTTAGCAACCGATTGAAACCAAAATTTGACTCCTAATACAATTTTTGTTTCGCATAATAAACGTCATTTAAATTATTATAACCTTTCGAGGAATACAAAAATGCAGACCAATATAGCTTATTAACTCTTTGGTATATTTGTTTCAAAATTTGATAAGTATATATATTTTAAATAAATTAATGTACCAAACTGCATCCATCTAGCACTTCACGTGCTGTAGTTATCATCTTCATTTGTACTCGGAGAACCGTCAAACAACTTCCTACGAATGAATTTCGTTCAAAGTTTGACAAATCTACAAAGTTTGCTTGAACTGTATATCAAATTTTATCAATTCGTCTAGGACAGAGTTTTTAAGTTAATCACTTGGCAGACATAATTACGAAAATCCGGATTCGGGAAAAGTCTGAAACACGAAGATTCTTTAAAATCTCTTCTCAGTTTTTTGCGACGATTGCAATAATTTTTGTTTACTTCATGGGAGAAAATAAAAACATTTACCCTAATTTTTTTGAAGCTTGGCCATAAAAATTCACCATTTTGATTTTAGCCTTCATAACAATCTTTCTATTAGCATTTTATTCTTCGGAGAATAGTTATTCAAAAAAGTATTGGGATACTTGCATGAATAACTACAAAGCTATTTATAAAACTACTTATAACCTTAAAATAAAAACAAAATGAATAAAGAAATATTTTAACATTTGGTGGTACAATTTTATTGGTATTTTAAAATTACAAGTCGATCTAGCTTTTCAAATATAATACAAAGGCAAATAGAAGTCAGAAAAAGTATTGCGACATTTAATGAATGTGAAGAGAGGTGGATAGTGAAACAAGTTTACTTTAATCCAAAAACTAGTGCAATAAAATTGACTCTGAAATGTAAAATTAAGTTCGGAAAGATCTGTAAATCCTAAAACTGTTAGAAATATTTTAAGAATCATAAATGTCACGGCAGAGGTACCACAAAGAAACCCTACATCAGCAAAGCAGATCGACGACTAGGACGACATTTGCTAAAATGTATGTAAAGCAGCCAAAAGAATTTCTGAAAAATGAAATTTTTGTTGATGAAATCAAATATAACATTTTCGGATCGGATGGCAAGCAAAATGTTTGGCGGAAACCAATACAGCAATGCATGTAAAAAAAATGTACTGACTACTACCAAATATGGAGATGGCAATCAAATAGTCTGGAGTTGTATAAGCACTGGTATCGGGAACTTGCATTTTATTTATAAAATGAATAAATGTATAGACATTCTCAAGCGAAATTTATAGCAAAGTGCGAACAAACTGGAAATCTCAAGATATTTTAAACTGAACCAAGAATAATGACCCGAAATCTGTTGCTGATATTTGCAAGTTATGTGTCCTCTACCATTGTCCTAGTGTTATTAAAACTCCCGTACAAAATCCAGACTTTAATCCCATTGAACATGCGTTTATTTGAAGCAAAAACTATATGAATATCAAATTTCTAACACGCAAGATTTAAGAAAACATTTGGTAAAGAGTGGGTCAAAATCGATGGATTATTTTGTAAAAGAATTGGTCCAATCCATGCCAAATAGGCTGAGAGGTCATAATACACAAGGGTGGCCCAACAAGATATTAACTTTCAAGTTTGCATTGTTTTTCTTATTTCATTGGGAAGTGTCCCAATACTTTCTGAACACGATTTTTTACTTGATTCCTTTTTTCAATTATAACCATAACTGCATTAATATGCGTTTTGCTTGAATTATTTTGATTGGTATTTATCAATATAATATTCATTTCTGTGTTTTGGTTTCAATTGTACATTTAATTAAAATGATAAAAATCTGTGGATTTATAGTGTGTCCCAATGCTATTTTGACACTAATTTCTTAACGAAATTAGAACAAAAGTGACTTTCGCCAAGTGCAGTCACCACCTATAAATCTCAAAGGGTTCGAAAATAACAGATACTGGAAACGCAAATCACAATTGAAAAAGAATGAATTTACTATTGAAAATAAAAAATTTTTTATCTTCAAGCAGTTCATTTTTAATCTTGGTCTCTATACTTCAAAAAATACGATACTTTCATTAGCAAACATCTTGATTCGGTTTCCCTGTGGCGTTTCAAAAGAAATGTCCCATCTTGCAGATACATTTTTCAATTGAAACTTCATGAATTTTACTTCTAGTTGACCGAATTGATTTTAGATACACAACGTTTTATTATGATTCAAATATTACTCTCATCCGAATATTAAAATTCTTAATTCATAACATAATTATTACTCTCATACGAAATTAGTCATTAATATATTCATAATGATTAGCCTCAGGCGACCAGTTGATTCTCTGGGAATATTATAGTTAAATTTGGTTTCAGATAAATCGTTTAGATGTAACTTCATGGTTCTGTCAAATAGTCTAACATATTAACGTCGTGTTATTTAAATCCTTAAGTTTTGTTTTTTATATACACGAACCTTATTAATTGCAATCCCATAATATGAGAGCGCTATTAAAAACGTAAATATCCGCTTCAGCTCAACTTTGTGACAGTGTTAATTTCACTCTTATGTGTGCCTTTATAAATTACAAATATTAAATCTTTTTACATCATTTAACATTGGAAGAAAATCAGGCGATTAAATATTTGATGAAATAATGAAAACGGTTTGAATTTCGGTTATGAAATATTGAAAACGGTTTGAA
>JAPMOR010044099.1:117509-127625 GCA_026543865.1 Argiope aurantia
TGAAAACGGTTTGAATTTCGGTTATGAAATATTGAAAACGGTTTGAATCTATTATTGGGAAAATAGGCACAAAAAAAAACCTAGCATCTAAACTTTGCTAACTTTCGACAAAAATGTGTATGATTTATTAAATTGATATCATTAAAAAGATAATTTTTTTTTTAAATTTTGAAATGGTATAAGGTTCATTTTTGTGCAGTAACATTTTCGAAAATTATCGTTGGAAAATGCCAAAATTCAGCTTAATTTTGAATTAAAATTCTAAAAGTTTTAAAATGTAAGGATTTTTAAGAAAGCCACCAAATATTGTTAAGTTTTTGTGGACTATATCTTGATTTATTTCTAATTTGAATGATAATTCTTATGGAGAAAGGCTATTAGCAAATTGTAGCCTTACGAGACAACTCGCCTCGTATCGTTTTCTCTTCAACCGAGGTGTTTTCAGTCAAATAGCTAAATTGTAGGATGAAAGACAAGTCGTGACTTGGGCTTCGCCGATTTTAGATTTATCGAAAAAAGTTGATATTTTAAAAATCGATTTTGCGATGCTGGTTTTTGAGAAATATTTATCTATTGAAATTACGATCATGAATAACAGTTCACGATAAGTCGCGATACAATAAATCGATATTCACAATTTACGTCTCGATTTCGTTTTGGTAGCCGATTAGTGTTTGTTGCTCTTCGTGTTTTTTCACCCTCACACAGATTTTATTGTAGGTTAATATTTCTATAAATACTGTCGTATTCTAATATATAAAAGTACTTGATTTAAGTATGTCATTTTGAAATAAACTGTTTTCTGTTCCCCTAATTGAATACCATTATGGAAAAATAATTGCGATTATCTGAAGGTTGTTGAATATTTAGCAATAAAACAAAGGACAGTCATCTTCAGAAATAAAAGCAAAAAGGATTAATTCCGATTAAATTCACAATTTTATTCACAGCTCGCATTTTCACAATTAAGCGTACTTGCATTTAAAAAAATTCGTCATACTTCCGCTTTCGCTAAATCGCGATACAATAAATCGATATTCAATTTACGTTTTCGATTTCGTTCTGTTTATCGGCTAGTGCTTATTTGTTGCTCTTCATTCTTATTGGCCTTCAGACAGAATTGTGATATTTTTATAAATACTGACATTCTAATATATAAAAATAATTTTTTTTAATTCAATGTTATAAATTCTAACTTGCAGACATTGCTTTGGCATTGACACACTTTATTAAAGGGGCTTTAACAATTATTTTCAATTTTTATTCAAAATAACTTTTTATTTGGAATCGTTCTGATCAGTCAATATGTTAATAGATGCTATTTATAATTTGATAGCTATAAATAAATAATATAACGATATATCGAAAAATATCGCTATGTTCTGGACGATATATCGCGATGATGAAATTTCGTTATCACCCAGCCCTAGTTGTGACCAGCGGAATGTATATTTTTTCTATAGGATGCTGGTGTCTTTAGTGGTAATTGATGTTCTGTTTTTATTTCAAATCATTTTATTGGAGCGAAAGAGATCGAAGACACTGAGGAGACATAAACTTTATGAATTTAAAAAATGAAAGTTTCAGATAAATTTTATTGCAAACGTCATGAATTGACTCGTTTAAATTTTTTTTCTATACATAAAGTATTAAATTTCTAATTTATCTTGCAAAAAAAAGTTTTAAAGCCATTTCTATCCTTTTTTTTGGGGGGGGAGGGTACTTGTTAGAATTTTTAAAAATATTCTAGCTAGCATTTTTTTTTCCTGGCCAGTTTTATTATTAATTTGATTTTCGCTTTAGATTGCTGGATTTAGAGCTTTACTTAATAAACCCAGTTAGGTATTAAACTTCTACAAATTTTTTCCAATTAGTGTTTTTTCTCACGATTTGCATATTTTAGAAAATATATTGATCGTTAATTATAGTTAAAATCAATTGCTCAGTGAAATACGAAAGTAAAACTGGGCTCATTCAATTTTAATTTTGGAAACCTTCTCAATGAATAATTGAAAAATGATGAGCCGAGTGAGAAATAACTACATGTGAATGACAGCTACAGATAATTGGATTTTACTTGGGTAATCGTATTTATGTTCTAATATTTTTCAAATGCTGCAATCGTGCTGATTTGGTTCATATGTAGTGTATTCTAATTATGAAATTGAATTAAAAATTTAATCAAACTAATTTGAATTGTTAGAATTCTACAAGAGTAACTGATAAAGTAAGTGAATTTTTTCAATGTGAGTGAATAAGATGTAGATCATCATTAAAGTTTTAGCCAGCTGAATATTGCTAGATCGTTTTTTTTTTTTTCGCTTGCTAACTATTCTTGAACTACTTATAATTTTTTTGAATAAACAAAATAGAGGTTTGCTTTATTTAATATGCTCTTCACGGGCATCTTTCCAGAGGTAAATGCACAATGCGGGAAGAAATATTTTCACAAATTGTGATTTTCCATATTGCTGGTATTTTGAAATGTTTGAAATTGGGTGTTTTAAATGTTATATTATTAATGTACTTTATTGGTGAAATTTCAATAGTAAAATTTTCAGCCAATGGGTTTCTTTCAATTTTTCAAACCACAATAGCCCCATTCTACATTATACCAGATCTATAAAGATTATATAAAACGTTTGAGTTTCAAGAAACAAAAACATGCCCATTTTTATTTTAATGTTTAAAAGCAAGCTTAAAATTTCAAGAGATTTTTGTTGATATTTTCTCATCTATTGAAGATCTCATGCTAATTTCCATATGCTTTACGAGTTTCAAAAAATATACCAATTTAAATAAATAAAGTAAGAGTAAAGCATACTTGAATAAATATAGAATGTGGTTATAATTAAACTTCCCCTATAAACAGCATCCTACAACGTGAACGGATTACAGCGAAATTTGGTATATAGACTATACACGAGATGCGTTCAGGAAATTTTGAAAAGAAAAAAAAGTTCCAAAATGTCCATAAGGGGCCGCCTATTCCGGAAAAACATTAAATTTAACAAATTTTTCTAAGAGGCAGAAATGTTTATAATTGATAAAGATTTCAATTTAATTCAGAAACTGGATACTTTCCCGACAGATTTGACAAAAAAAAAAAAAAAAAAAACTTTATTTTCATTTCAAATCTAATAAAAATACGTCAATAAAAAGGGTAATGATAAATTATAAAAGAAAGTTAGCATAATCTGATATATGCCGAAAAACCCCACAAATAGGATTCAAAATAGATGCTCTATAATTCTTTGGATATATTTGTAGAATATGGCGTTTATCATCTCACAATTGACCACCCTTGACGCCAAGGCCCGTAAGTTGACCACTTTTGTTTCGTCCCCTTAAGCAAACCAGCCGATTTATACACCAGGGACAGAAATCCATCATTCATCCAAAGGGTCGTCACGCACGGCCAGACACGTGGGAGTATATTTCTGTTCTAACAGTAAACAGCGGTGACGGCTTCTCATGGAAAGTTCCCTCGTCTACTCGAAAGAAATTAGAAAGCAAAAACTAAAGAGAAAATTAGAAACAGGAGACATTAGGCTACCTCAAGCTCTTGAAGCCCGTCACACCTGCAGAAGATGTGCCCCTAATAGCACTGGAATATGACTCGGATAATTATAAGGGCAAAAGATTGATTGAATTCATGACCTCAAACAATTGAAATATTTGTAATATTAAATAACATGGTCCGACAATCCACCACTCCATAGAATTCAATGTACTAGAGCAAATATTTGTTATTTTTAGTGTTTATTACTGAAGGGAAATATTTTATTTATTCGCTTACATATTCTGAATTTCTTAAATTTATTAAAAATTTGTTCCCAAAAATATAGACAATGTTTATATATGTTCGAATCTAAAATAAAACTCACATTTCTACGTAAATTGCATTAAAAAATAGAAATATATTCTAATAAAAGCAGCAAGAATTAGAAAAACATTTCATTAGAATAATTATAATTGATCGAAATTAATTTTTTACGCATGTATTGGAAAAGATTTACATGATAAAAAAATAAAGTAGAAAAGTATATATTCTAGAAATTATACCAAGTTTGATTTGACATTTTAAACGCATCATTACATAATAAAATGAAATTTGAGGATATTTTGAATATTTGACCCACTTTTTACAATGCATTATTTTGATATTTTCATCGGATAAAGTCCAAAACAATATTACATAAATATGCTTGGCAATTATTGCACTTTTTAACTTTTGAGTCGTATTGCTTCCAACAGTTTTAATTGTTAAAGTTTTTTTCTTCGTTCCTTCATTTGTAAAGCTTATACAAAAAAATTTCATGTTACCGGCCTTTTAATGCTATTTTTCACGGCCTTACTCTGCTACTTCAAGTTTGTAGTCCAGAAGCCCTTATCCTTTCCTTGGAGCTTATTTATTAATTGATAAAGCATACGTGCACTTTTCATAGCAGTATTCATTAAAAACAAAAATATATAAGAATAGTTTACAAGATTTCCTTGTCGCGTTATAATATTTTCATTTCTGGCTAGCCAAGTCTAGGCCACCCATCGAGTTAACTATGTCATTGTTTGAAGAATTTTTATTAAAGATTAGTTTAAAGAGGAATCCGAAATTCATTGCAGTTTATGTAGTCTTTCCCAGGCTTCCCTTTTAGCTTTTTGTAATTTCTTTTTGTATGCGTTCCTTTCTTTGCGATATTCAATCTCTGAGACAAGAATAAGGTCCTCAGTGGAATTTTTTATACGAGACCTGTAAACCTTGAACAGCTTGTTTACCCTGTTTCTGCGCAGCCGAAGGTCCACGTTCCAGAAGCTGAATTTCCTAGCAGTTTTTTTTAATTTTTTCTTTAAAGTTTTAAACTCGCTGTTATGTATAAATTCAATGAAGTTTCTGCTAAAATTATTTAGATCAGTAATATTTTGGATATCGCTTAGTTTATTCTTAAATTGATTGAATTGTTTTCTCATTAGGTTTAAAAAATCTGTATCTGGAGCGGTTGTATATTAAAGTTTGAAATAGATGTATTCATGATGGCTATGGAACTCGTGTCCAGGACCCCTCCCCCAGGTTTTAACATAATCTGCAATGGGTATGTTGATTAGTGTGAGATCGGGGAACCCGATATGTGTTGTTGATACAAAGGTCGGACCGTATTCTTTCATGTTACATAGACTATTGGAGGCTATAAACTCGGTCATTTTTCTCCCCCTGTAATTATCCGAGTCATAGCTCCAGAGTTTCGCTTTACAGTTAAAATCTCCAACAAAAAGATTAAGTAATTAAAAAGTTAAAATTCACAAGTTCTTTCAAGGTGTCATCGATGTCGTCGTGTGAGAGAAAATAACAATTTAAAATTTTAAAAATAAAATCACTAAAATAAAGATCAATACACACTGTATTGGTGGCCTTGAACTTAAAATGAACATTAAGATTTAAAATTGTATATTATAGCTTTCTTGCCGTTGTCGAGAAAGGTCCGACAGCCAAAGTGGAGTTCGGGGTTCCTCTTTAACTATATATAGGTCGTGGGCGGCAATTAAATCAATCCCTTTTCATTTCTGAAAAACCCCGGCATGCGCCTTCTCACAATGATTAAGATTTACTTAAATTCCACAAAGAGTTCTATTGTCTATGTGATTCGAATCGGTTTTTTGTCTCGTATAGCTTCTGCACCGCTGGTCGAGGCTGCTGTAGTTAATTCTAAAATTGGTTCCAAATCTTCGATTGGATTTGGTACAATTGATGCAACAGGTTTTCTTACATTTATATCCCTTGCCAAGGGTGTTAAACTCCCCATATCTATGACAAGTTGACGGATCTTCCCTCCTTCCACAAACTTTATGCCCGTACCCCAAGCAGTGGCTGCACTGCCTCACAATAATAAACTCGGACACCCTAAGTCTACTCCATCCATAATATATCCCTCCTCTCACCTTAATTTCATTAAAAGTCGTGGGGGGGGGCAATGATCCAATTATTGTGCTCTCCCCTTCGAGCAGGAATTGAAAATTCGACCTTAAAAAGTGGTTTGGTCGTAGAGTACGCCTGAAATATTTTATCTAGGATTCCCTTTATCACTTCGTCTTCTCCAATCTGTTTATCTATATTATATATGATAACTTGTGGGGATCTTTTGGATGGAATAATGAAGTCGGAAATTTCCCCTAAGTTAGAGTCTTGGTTGAGGATGTCCCTTAGGTGGTTACTCTTAAATTTTGGATATGATTTTAATTCTACATCCATAAATAGGGCTAATCCCACTTACCCTGGCAGACGGATCTTTGTTTCATACATGTTAATATTGCTTCCTTGTTCTTCTCATAATCAATGTGATATCCATTTTGGGTTTAATAAGCAAAACCCCCCTCGGAGGTCCTGGAAGAGGGGCTGATAGACGACTTCAGTTCATATGTCGCAACTTTGAAAAAGAGTTTGTTTCAGCCAAATTCTTTTTGTAATCCACCAGGAGTTGATGAAATCTTTGACGGGTACGAATAGCGTTTTGCATTTCTATTAATATATTGTTGCTATTGGCCGGATTTATTTTCTCATTTGTTGCGCTTTTCCTCTAGGGATTCCAATTTGCTCTTTAGGGCCTCGTTCTGCCCTTGAAATATATGCCTTCATATTAGCTAGGTTGTTATTAAAATTCAGCTCTTTAAGGTCAAAATTCTCTTTTACTAATCGTAGGGCTGAGCTTATGCCCTTTACAGTCTCGACAAAGAAATCGAAGTATTACGTAACAAAATTGTTACTTAATTCCTTCAAGAATTGCCTCTTTTTTGCAATGAAATCGTCGGACATATTAGAATTTTTTCAATTCATTAAGTATAATTGTATCGAAGCGATGGGAGAATCTTTCATTCATTCATTTATTTAAATAGCCAGGTACTCGGTCGCATCATGGCACAACCACCGATAGATCGGGGTTGTGATCATGCAGTCTTTGACCAGACCGAGGTTTAGATTGTGATAGGGGGCAGAATGGAATCGTTCGCAATGGGGGGGGGGGTTGGGAGGCGGTCTATTTTGTCACTTCTGCTAGAGTCCTGTTCTTAGACCCAGTAAAGGGGAGAATGCCCTCCAAATTCGTTTGGTACCTCGATCTAGTCAGTATTTTGGTGTGATTCTATTCCCTGTTAATTTCCCCAGTGGGCCTTCCTGAGATTTAAGGATCTAAGGCAACCTCTCCATCCGGTGCAACGGTCACCACTGGACTTCAAAACTTCGCACAGAGTCCGCCTGGAAGAAGACCCCAGAAGAGTCGGATTAAAATTAGAATCGATGGAAGATCGCGTAGCATATTCGGAACCATCTAGGCGGACTTTTTCTGCTATGCCTCATAGTAATTTCCGAAGTAAGAAGTTCCAATACCAAAATTAAGACAATAATAAACCAAAATATACTATCCCAAAAAGGGAAGAGGATCCTAAATATCCATTATATTTGCTAAAATTTTTATGATAAAAACAAACGCAAGTTAAAAAGGTAAAAACGTCTTAGGACTCCAATAGGAAGAAAAGGTACAGGTAAAGTCGCAACACTACAAAACGGTTAAAAAGACAGCTACTAGAACCTCACAAAAAATATTAAAACTCTTGCAAAATCATCACACAATAAACAAGGTTCAAAATCCTAAATAGAATACTGGAGTAAATTAAGAGGCAAGTGATCGATAGAAAATATGTCTGACCAGGCGTTGTGTAGTGTTGTCCCAATCAGGAATCTTAATTAAGATAGTCACAATATTGATGTTCAAGATCGAAAACATGGATGATAGTCCTAATTGCTATAGAGTTCAAAGTTTTAATAACTGGTTAGATCCTGTGTGCATTCAGTTCTGCAAAACATTGCCATTTCCAGCGGTTCGAGACTTGAAAGGTTCCCCAAAGTCCCAGTTACTTTAGTTAAGCAGAACAGATGACTTAGAACAGGATTCAAAATTTGTGCTGAATCTAAAAAGGAATCCAGGACAATTGTTAAAAAGACGATCGTCTTGCAAGGACGATATGTTCAGAATATGTTCTGAATAGAGGTGACCATGAAGAGCCGAACAGAACATCAGCCAGGCATGGTGATCAGACGCACTTACCGAAAAGTTCGATTCAAAAGGTAAATGACTCCTCAGGAAGGACTCCAGGATATCAGAAACCAAGTACCGAACACCAATTATGGCTAATCAGTCGGCAGTACGTGAAGTTCAGGTATAGTAGATTGGCAGCTACAAGTATAGAAGGACCTTGATGTTTCAAACACGAGCCAAGGAGTGGCTTCAGTGCGACGGGATCTGGCAACCACAGGGTAAAAAGAGTCAACTAGAAAAGGCGTTGCTCAGCGGTTCTACAGAATCAAAACAAACATTTCTGGAGAAGGTATAAAGCAAAAATACATCCGAACCGTTGCCGAAACGCCGTAGAGCCGATAATGGCGCGTGTCCCGTGGACGGATGTCACTTTTATTAATGACGCCCAATCGTAAAAGATGTTGTGCCGACTTAGGTGACCAGACGTTCCTCCAGCTTAGTGTTATGCTTGAGAAAATAACTTTTTGGGCTCCTGTCTACACTTTCACCGCCTGTTCTAATGGCTTAATGTTGCATTTCAAACATTTGGCGGTGTGGGCGGAGTCCAGCTCCACCCCGTCCCCTACTATTTGTGCATCGAGGAAGAGTGCAGTGTCTTTCTTATTTGCCACCAAGTCAGGCTTAAGGGTACCAGCAGGCAGAGGATAGATGGGCTCCTCTGCGACCAGGAACCCCTTCTGCTGAAGGGAGCGGCTTATATAATTGGATATCGCATTATGCCACTTTATTATCAGGCCATGTGTTCTGAAACACTGCTGGGCCACATGATTGGGTGTCTCTATGGTGGCGCACTCGGCCCTACAGCTTCTTGGTTTATTTGGGCGCCCCCTAGCTGTCCTAGTGGGGAGAGCATTAATGCTGGCCTTTATCATATTAATATAGTCTCTCCCACTGAAAAGGAATGTCCCATTAGAGATCCAGGTGTGCTGTCCAGCGGTCTTGCCTGATGCTCTCAGTACACTACCATCCACTGAGGCATAGAGCCGCTCAGCCCACATCTGCCGCTGTTTCATTTTAGTATCATAAAACTTTCCGTCCAGGAGCAGACTTTGTTCAACCTTTGACCGCTGTCGTACGATAAAATCAGAGGACACCTGACCTGCAGGGTCCGTCGTAGGATTAAAAAGGTTAAAAGGGGAACAGACAACTCCCCTAGAAGCTAAAATCATTTTAAAATAATTCAAGCGATCAAGGCGTAGTCTAACTCCGGACCAGCGGAGACAAGAGCAGGGCTAAGTGTGGCGACTGACTGAACAGATGGTACCACTCCTTGGAAGGAGTGGGTTTTGTTATTTTTATTATTAGTTGGGCCATCTTTCTCTCCCCCGATGGGTTGGGGAGTAAAATTTGGAGAGGAGGAAGTCTAGGACAGTAGTATAAATACTTTTTTATTTTTCCTGATAGTCAGAGGATGGAAATAGGAAAGATTGTGCCTAGATAATAAATAGGAGAACAAAAAATGATGTTAGTGTAAATCATAATACAAGGGGCTAGGCAGCACCCCATAGGTTAAAAGAATCAACCAGTCAGCCACCACCCGTCCTGCTCCACCTCCCCCCACTTGGGTAGACGTTCATATGTCCGAACCGTCGGTGACACGGCCTTGGTCAGAACCTCCAATTTAGGTCGAAGGTGCTCTAAGATTTTAACTTTTGCTTTACCAGTAGGCGTGAAGGGAACCCCCAGGTAGGTCCACTCCGCATCCACACCAAGGTGCGGAATTGGAGTGTTCCCAACCCGGAAGGAACTAGAAGTGATCTTAGTCTTCTTGTCACGCCCACTGGGGACTAAGGATAGTGTAAATGATTTTAAAAAGTTGATCCTTAGCCCTAGAGCACCTAGGGACATATTTGAGCAATTAAGTAGTTCCTGCAATCCCCTAGCTGTGGAGACAAATAAAATTACGTCTTTGGCAAATGCAATTGCATTTAGCCGACTGCCATCCACTTGAGCTCCTATGTTGTCTGGGAGGCTCCGAAGAAAAACGTCTAGGGCAATATTGAATAGCAAGGGGGAGAGTGGATCCCCCGAT
>JAPMOR010044100.1:262-24562 GCA_026543865.1 Argiope aurantia
TCTAATATTTATTAGAGGAAAGAAACCTGAAAAACTAAAGTTGTAACATAATAAAAAAAATTGAATAATGCATAGTCAATTGCTTGAGGTAATTTTTTTTTGCAACAAAATGAATAAACTAAGATATCAATATAATACTTACAGAAACTATTATGACTTTGACTTTAAGTTTGGTGGATGAAAATGCACTGTTCCTTCGATTCAAACTTATGAAACAAGATAAACAAAGCATTTTTGGCTTTCAATTTATTCTATCGTGTCAAGAAAAAAATTTCATTTCAAAATTTCATGAATTTCCCCGATATGAACATCCATGAATACAAATATTTATTTTTGAGATTATGTCTGTGTGTATAAGAAGAAAATAGCTCTAAAATAGAAGAACATGTCTGATTTGTCTTCTTTACTGTAAAACTGGAAATCTGTATTAAGCCCTTCAAAGAAAAGTGTCCGTTTGCCGTTGAATATCTGAACTTGATAATTGAAAAAATGAATGAAAAAATTGCATTTTTCTTTAAAAATGAAATTTGATTTGTGACTGCTGCATAAATAGTGCAAATTTGATTATTTTTGAATAATTATTCAAATTTGGGACCATATACAGGATCTTTTTAAGTTCCTTAAATTCTAAACGACGTCTTGTATAACCAAAGAAGTTAATGTGTACCTACAGAAAAATGACTATGCTGAATTTATTCAAACATATTATAGCGCCTCTAGCCATAATATAAGGAAGTTACAAATATAACAAAAAGAATAAAGAAGATCAGCCAAAGAGTCCATTTAGAAAAATTTGCTCTATGCCATAATAAAAGCACAGGAAAAGGCTATATCGAGTTTTCTGGAAAATTATCAAGATATTTACTATCAAATTATAATTGAACGGTTCGTCTAAAATTGAAAAATGTATTATCCCATCGTATTATACAAATTAAATCCTACCCCAAGTAAAAAATTAAAAAAAATTAAAGCAATGAAAAAAGTTAAAAAAAAGTTAAAAAAACTAAAGCAATGAAGAAAGTTAAAAAAAAAGTAAAAAAAAATCTGTATGAAGGGCGGGGGTGGGGAAGAATTCTGAAGAAGATATTGCAATTTAGGATGAACTTTTTTTCAAGTCACTGAAAATTCATAATTTAGTCGTAAATATCTTGCCAACATTTTCCAAATTGGAATTTTTGACGATTTCCTTTAATTTTTTTAGTTATTTTTGTTTTTTCTCATTTCGCCTCTAGGGAGGCTGTAACCTGTCTTAATTGAGCTAACCTAGTCACTTTACTATAGGTACACGTTACTTCCCTGATTATATGAGATGTCATTTTGAATTTAAAGGGCTTCACCGATGTTTTTGTATATAATATACGACATTTCTTATATATTCGCAATATAAGAATATAATAGAATTAAAACCAACAAGGTGGAATCATACGCCTTCAACCATCACGTAATTATTCCTGCACCAAGATCATAAAAAATGGAAAATAAAAATTTTCGCGGGAGAAGGATCAGTGGTAGTTCTGAGAAATTAGCAGTACTGCTAAAAACAGAAATTTTAATTTAAGACAATGCTATTTATTCATGAATAGCCTAAATCTTTAAAGTTCAAAACCATGTATATATGCAGGGTGTTTCAGTGAACCGTTTCAGAACTTCTAAGACCGGTAGGGTACATCCTGACAATTCGAAATCATATAGCAATGTGGGGTCGGAAATGCTTTCCTGAAGCGGTGCTGCACACAGAAGCACCATAAGGAAAAGAGACCGTAAATGAGAAATCGTTTTAATAATACATGAAAAGAAGCAAACGGTACATGGATTAAAGCAAGTGTTCGAAGTTTCTTCTACGGGCTACAATGCACGCCTCACATCTCCGACGCTTGGACATCCGAACATTCTGGAATACTCCCAGCATATCTCGAATCTCTCCGGCAGCTACTGCGATTCTTGCAACGAGCTCCTCAGCAGTGTCAACAGGGGTGTCATAAACTAGCGATTTCATATGACCCCAGAAATAAAAATCAAGACATGATAAGTCGGGTCAACGATGGATCGGACGTGGAGGTCCCGTGCGTGGAGATCCCGTGGAAGAAACTTCGAACACTTACTTTAATCCATGTACCGTTTGCTTCTTTTCGTGTATTATTAAAACGATTTCTCATTTACGATTTCTTTTCCTTATGGTGCTTCTGTGTGCAACACCGCTTCAGGAAAGCATTTCCGACCCCACATTGCTATATGATTTCGAGTTGTCAGGATGTACCCTACCTGCCTTAGAAGTTCTGAAACGGTTCACTGAAACACCCTGTATATTGTCAGCCATCACTATATCTGTTGTATTCCTTTAATGTTTTTTTTAAATTACCGGGCTTTTATTTTTTTAGGAAGTTGTGGTCAATATTTCACATCGATCACAATCTTTAAGTAATTCACATACTTTGTAAGTACTTTTAGTGAAATCATAATCAACAATAAATATTATGAATCAATAAATGGCATTGGTACAAGAGTTTTTTTTTCTGTGAACGTTATGATATAGTAACTTGCTTTACTCCTCATTTTCTAAATTTACAGTTTTTACTTATTCGTGTACGAAGTATAAACAAATATTGTGATCGTCAAAAAATCGGGACTTGAGACTTTGTCGAATTTCCTCATTTTAGACATCACTCAGCTCGAAAAACATATTTATGGAAAATGACCGCCTGTCTCTCTGTCCGTCTGTCTGTGATAAAGTTAACTCAAAAAGAAGAGAGGGAAGGATGAAATTTGGCATATGGTTTCCACATCAAAATTAGACACATCTGTCACATTTTGAGCAAACTCTTTTCAGAGGAAGTCTGTCCATCCGACTATTCGATTATAAGAGAACACGATAGTGACAAAAAGAAAGGCTTACGGTGGATAACTTACGGTGCATAGATTAACATATATAGTGTAGACGCCTATTAAATTATGAGCAAACTCTGACAAGGTCTGTCTGTAGCTTCAGAAACATATAAACACGTAATTAAAAAAAAGCGCAATAACTGAAATATATCGAATTTTGTACTTGATTTCGTGGCTACAATTGTAGTTCGTGTCAGATTTCTATTTCAATGGTTGTCGCTTTTCAACGGGTCTAAATCACAAACTGGATTTTTTAAAATATGATTTATAGCATTACAGTGATAAATCAGCAAAAATCTTATAGAGGATCGCGCGATAAATTTTAAAAAATCCAATATTTATATGAAAGGTTCATATTTGATAATTAATGTAGGCCAAGGACATGTCTTTCATAATATCTTCATTACAAAGTATGCTAGAAAGTTTTAGAGAGAACACTCCCGTTGGTTATTTGCATTTTAACAGAGAGAGTTCGGATATTAGCAGACAAACTTATGAAAAAGAGCCAGACAAGGGGTCAATTAAAAATACAATTGATTCTAGTAAAAAAGAATATTTTATTCCTTTTTAGTTCCATCGAATATACTTGAAAATAAAGTAAAAATAAACTGAAAACGGTTTGGGAAATTGGAACCGGATTTATCAATTTTCATGTTGCCTTTCTTTATCTAAGATGAAATTTTGTTTTTCATTCAAAAATGTTTTTAACTGAAAATTGCAAAAAATAATTTAATTTGTAAATCATTATAAATATTATTATTTCATTATACAATTAGTTAATTTTTTCCCAAAACATTTTAAGTATAACTGCAGATTTTATAAATTCAGAAGCATTATGAAACACATAATCTTGTCTCACTCTTCCCTGAGGATACATCTTCAACCAAATACTCTATGCAAGGCACTGTAAATATTTAGAGAAACATTTCAAAACTCCATAAACTTAACCTGTATTCGATGTGAGTAGTAAACAAACACACGTTTTTTTTAAATGGCACTAAAAACAGGGGATCGACATGAAAATCCCATTTCTCTGCATGATTCTTTTAAGTATTTCAAAGTACGTTTCCGTGTCCCTTTTCTTTCAATCGAATAAAGTAATGTGTATAACTCTGGTATAAAATCCTGTCTTCAACTAAAATTTTTAAAAAAATGTTCCCTACTTTTCTTTGAAAGATATAATTAATTTATACAAGATCTGATATATTTTTTATAAAGAATTTTATCCTTTACAAAATTGCTTTAATAAATAGTTGTCAGAAAACCCTGTTTATTTATGTATATGTTACAAAAATTAAAGACAAAAAACAATTTCCACATAAAAACAAATCTTTGGTGGAATTCTGAACCTGCCTCTTTGTTTCTGGGTAAAACATTAAATTTAAAATTATATAGTTATAAAATCTTTTACCATTGGAAAATATATGCAATTTAGTAACTATCATTTTAACAATAATCAACAATTATTTGCGAAAGTTATTCATAACTTTCATTGGCTAATACATTACGTAATATTACATTTTATGCTTATTATTATATATCAAATGTTATATTAAAGAAACTTTTTTAATCGGAACTTTAAATGAAAAAAATTTTACTCTCATAATTTATGACATTTTATAAAAGTTCAGAGGTTTGTTGTAATTCTTAAAAAAATTATGTGAAAGTTCTTGCTATTATATGGGTTTTATAATAATTGTTATCCAATAAAAATAGGAAAATGATGCATCCTGCACAATGGCCAAAAAGACTAGACACAAGAGTGCAAAATGTTAATACTTTAAACAATTTCTAAAGCATTTATCCATTCTTTATTTCTTCTGTGTATATATATATCTAGGGGAAACTTTCTTTATAAAGCTATTTAATAAATTTGATTAATCTTAAATGTTAAATTGTTAATGTTATGTTAAATGACATGTTAAATTGACAAGATGTTATGTTAATTTGATGTTAAATTGACTAGAATATCCAATGGGTTTGTAACTTTTGATATGGAGATTATCTTCTCAATAAAATAATCTTATGAAATGAAATACAAGGAAGTAATTTTCTTAAAATATTTATTGAAGTTATTTTATTAAAAGACATTCATTCTGAGAAATAAAACCAAAACCACATAAAAAATTTGATGGAAATCTCAGAATTTGGTGTAAAGAACATCTGTCACATTTCATTAGTCTAGATCAAAGCATTTTTTTTAAAAATTATCTTTGTTACAGACTGATAGACTGACACACATTTTCCAAAATTGTGTATTTCGAACTGAAGGAGGTCTAAAACGTGGAGATTCGTCAAAATTTCGAATTCGATGATTGTGACGATTATAATACTTTCCCTACACTACGTATACTCGAAAATAAAAATAGTCTATTTGAAATTTGAGCTATGCATTTCTTAAACTCAAATACCGTATTTGTTTAACGAAATGTGACAAAGATTCATCTTGATAATTTTACGACTGGCAAATCATACAAGATCCCTCGTCCATTTATCAATATTTACCTGTAATAAATCATGCGTCGACCTACTACAGAAAGCCACATATGAGACAATCTAAGCAAATCCTTCCTTGTTTACCAAATCGAAGTATTACTCCTCTGGGGGTTTCCGGTTGAATCCGAGAAATGTTTAATCCAACGAAGATATGGCACTCGTTTCTATCTCCCGTTCTCCAGTGTCACTTAATTTGCAATGCAAACATGTGTATTATTTCGTGAACTGCTCGGTTGGGAGCAGTTTCGTGAACGGTGAAATGGAATATTTTTAAGTGTCTGCGAAAGCCCAAATGTAGCAAATATTAAGCGTTAGTGAGGGCAGATAACTGGATATGTATGGTGCTGTTTCGGTGGCAGTGCTGTAACATGTTTGAAATGTTATTATAAGAACCTTCATTACAATTAGTGGATCAATTAATAATATATGGATAGCTCTAATTGGATGAGCATTATAGCTTTAAATGAGGACTGCTTTATAAATTTTAATAAATAGTTATATTTAATGTTTTTCCAAAATGACTACTAATAAGCAAAGACAATCAGAAAAGGAACATTTCAGAATTTCCAAACATAGAAGAAAATTTAAATCGTCAAATTATTTGAACTTAAAATATTTAAAACTATTTTACTTAAGCACCGCAAACCCATTTCTGCTATCTTTACACAAGATTTCTCACTTTTTTTAGTTTATTACTTCGAAGCAGATGGATATCCTTAAATTAAGGGAACAAGAATACTTTGAGAGAAAATGCAAATTCAAACAGTTTTATGTTATCGAAAAAATAAATGTAAAATATAAAGACTAAAACAAATATATAATGCCCAAAATAATTAATTTATAGAAATATATAAGTAAACTTGGTAAACAAAGATACAGTACACTCCCAAGTATCCTGCCTAATGTGGCGGAAACAAAAAAGCCGGATAGGCCAGAGTATTATGAACCCATTTCTTTGCTCAGAAGACAAAGTTTTTATACCAAAACTTGCTGTTATAATGTGTATATTCTCACTTCTCATTGAGTACTAAGTCCTCCATTTATCTCAAGCCACGTAGATTGTGAACGCGCCTGCGACACGGTAAAACATACAAGCAGTTGCTTCTATGTTTCCTCGGTTCTGTACTAATAGTTTCTATATTGCAATGCACGTTTCAAAAATTTATTAGAAAAAAAATTAAGTTAAATGATATAAACTGTTCACATTTTAACATAACTTCTGTAATCTTCGCTGTGGTATACTTTAAAAAACATTAAGCATACCCCAACTACAGTTTAAGAATACTACACGTATTGTGCAGTTATAATCAGGAACAACGACAACAACTGAGGTCCATTGCACACTGACGAAACAATGAACAAAGAGTGAACTCTACTCGATTCCTGTCGCAACTTGTAATTGCACACGATTCGTAGGAGGATCGCAGACGCCAGCTTTCAATGCCTGGGAAAATATTGCTAGTAAAATGCCTTGACTTCTACTTTTAATTACGATCAAAGGAAACTAGGCCGGATAGTAGGAAGCCAGATAGTCACAAACTGGATTGTCGGAAGTGTAATTATATCAATTTTTGAATTTTGGAGGGTGTAAGCAAAATGATCAAAAATATTTTATTATAGTTTTTTTATGAAACCTTAGTAATGTCGTATGTTTACTTACACTGCAATGCATATTTTGCATCAGTTACGTTTGCTGTTTATCACATTTTATTCAAGAATTTAAATTCTACAACTACTGTTTATCTCCTCAACAAGCCATTTTGCTAAATAGTGACAAACTGCAATTTGCCTTGATTCTTTCAAGTAAATTTCCTCATGCATTTAATCCCCATTGCTTACTTTAAGCATATTGTTTACTTAAGTTTTTTGTTTTTAATTTTTTCCGATGTATTTGGTTTATTTTATTTGATTTGAGATGATTTTATTTCTGCTGATGTATTGTGCTTTCGGAAATTTGCAATTGATTACAACCATTTCTGCTGCGAATTTCGTCAAAAGCAAGTATCTCATTCATTTAACAACACGTATGCACACTCAAACATTGTTTCACACGCTGCTCTAGTTTGTGATTCATTATTCTATTGTAAAAATTATTTGTGACTCCAAAATTAATTTAATATGTGAACGCAGGTTCAATAATTATAAGAAACTTATTTTCATTTAAATATGCTAATAATAAAAATTTCAGAAAAATAATGAATTTCATGTAATTTGAAAGTTTAAAAATATATATTTTGCATGGAAAATAGCTTATAATGATCAATACTATTTGTGCAAAAAAAAATATTTTTAGCAGATGCTCAACGTTTATGAATATTGTTGCGTAAAATTTCATACGTTTGTATTAAAATTTTATTCAGTAATATAATGATCAATGCATATCAAATTTTGAAAAAAGCGTGTTTAAAAAAATAGGAAAAAAAACGCTACCTTTCTATTACTAAAGCTCCTGTTAAATTCGTTGTTAAAAGAGAATTCATAAATTGTTGAGTTTTCAAACCTGTACAAACAAAACATTTCTGTATCTGGTGGAACGCTCCTTATTTTATGGGACTAAAATTTTTAAAAATCTAAATTTGAAAGTACAAATGTTCTCACTTTCCCTAAAGTTTATCTCATTATTTTAGAATCGCTCCGAATAATAGAAAGATAAATCTTCTAATTGTAGAATAAAAATGGCTAATAATCATATTTTCTGTTTTTCTAGGAGTGGGTTGATGTTAACCTGCGTTGGAACGCCAGTGAATACGGAGGTGTTAAAGATTTAAGAATACCTCCTTGGAGAATATGGAAACCAGACGTCCTCATGTACAATAGGTAAACTACTCTAACAAATACTGTTATTTTCGAAGCAAATGCATGACTAATTGTTGCATATGCATTGCAAAATATATTTTGTGGATATCTAATAAAACCACTGCTAAATTCAAAGAACGGGGCATGCAAGACTTAGACTTCATGAAAGATTTGTTATTGTCCTTGGAAAATGGTGTGGAGGCAGCTACTCCCAACCGATGAAAGTAGGTGCCTCCTGAGGGAGGGATTGTGCCGTGACCGGTTATGGCTTTTAAGACTCCGTCCAATATCCGTACTTAGTTCCGTCCAATAACAGGTCCGATTATCGATATATCAAATTTCTTTCCGTTTGTATTGAATATATCCATATGTCGATATATGCAAATTTCGTATCGTAAGACGGGCAGATGTTTATGGTTATTATCCCTGTGCAGTGATATATTAAACTCTCTGAAAACAAATGTAGTATACTATTGGTATGGTTTGAAATTCTGACGAAGGAATGTCTGTTAGCATCGCATCGTTATCTAAATATATCACAAAATCATGAGATCAGTAAGAAAACAAACTTTTTGCAGATTACAACTTAGACATTAATCTATTAACTTAATAAACAATTAAAAATCCAAAATTTTTATTAATTAAATCCATAATTTCATTTAAAAATTTGAGATATTAGCGTGAGCTGTTGAAAAAAAGATTATTGAAATTTGTTTGGTTTACTTTTTCCCCCCTTAAAACATTGTGATACTAATAGATTTAAAATCAAGATTTGTAAAAATGAAAAGTTGTAACGACGATATTTTTTTCAGTTTTGTTGCATAGATTTTTGAATAGACGTTTGTGTTTATATAGACGGTTTCTTCTCATCAAAATAAATATTTTTCTGCAGCGAAATGAGCATTTAATGAATCCAAATCTTGAAGCATCTAAAGATTTAAACATTAATATTATTGCAAAAATTGCACTGTTTGAAACAACAGGCGGAAAATATATTTTGGCGAATGGATTATTAACAATTCCATTACAATATACTTTTCTCTCTTTTTTATACCTCGAAGCTTCATTTAAGAGTTATAAAAATTTTCTTTAGTTAATGAGTATATAAAGTAATGAAATATATTTACTAATCCAGGTTCAATGATATTTTATTTCCGGAAATGTCCAATTTTAACTTTTAGAATAATTCCTGTCCAGAAAGTGTACAAACAAATTTGCAAATCATTATTTTGAAAATTTCTGTTTAATTTGTGTCGATTTTTGCAAAAATCAAAAGACAATGAAATAATTTAAAAAGGAAGTGTTTCATTTTATTTCAAATACTTTTAATACAAAAATGACTGATTATATTCATGATCTAAGTTTTTACTTTAGTCTTAAATTTTTATTCAATTTTTCATTTACTATTGGATGTATCAGAAGTTTGAAATGTTTTATATTTATGTGATTTTAATAACAATTGGTTATTTTTATGTTTTCAGAACTTAAATATCAATTAACCAATGAATTTAATAAAACCTTTTTTGCATAAGAAAACTGTCCACTGATTATCCGAATATTCCGTATTGTTTTTAATAATGAATGAAAAATTTATGAATAAATTTTAAAAAATAACATAAATAATAAAAATCATTGTTAAAATTGAATTTCTAAAACCTGATTTTATTTTCCCATAAAGTAAGTATTAAATATATTTTGTTAACATATAAGCATATTTTTTCTAATGTTATGCGTGCATTTTATTCTTTCATTAACATGTCAATATCTTCTTCATCGATTAGTTTTCAGGCAACAATGGTTCAACTGATTGCAAATTATTTATGCAACAATTCTATGTTTTGGAAGTCAGTTACTGTATATGTATTTGAGCATATGAATGCAGGAAAGAGTATTCATTTATATTTTTAGTGATTGATTTTTCATAATTTAAGTGCATCCATATGCAAAGCTTTATCCAAACCGTGGTTGACATTCATAGTTTTTATGCATGTTCTGAATATTATTGGTGAAAATGTAAACAATAACAATTATTGAAAGTGTTAATATTCCATTTTCATTTTTTATGAACATTATTCGTAAGAAAATAAGCGGAAAGTGACATCTATGTGTCTTTCTTTTTTTATTGGTTGTCATTATGTCTATGTGCTATTAATGTTATGCTAAGAAACTATTTTGGTTCAATTTAATTTAATAATATTAAAGCCTGTGGTGGTATGTAGATTATTATGAGCTGTGCAGGAAGCAACAGGACGAATGTTGTTGGAAACATTTCTTTAATAATCACATTCACACACTAAACAATTACAAACACAAAGACAAGACATTCGCGCGCGCTTCACAGTGCAGCATCCCATCTCCTTCTAATTACAATAGCAATGCATTATGGGATGACATATGGGATGGTCTAATCAGGCATCGCCATCTAGTATCCAAAAGAGAAGATAAGTGTACTGCAACTGCTACAAGCCTTATTTAAAATGAAGATTTTGTGGAAAGACTAATCTTATTCTATTAAACCATTGTCAAATGATTAATAGGTAACCCCCTTCCCTCTCCAAATCTTCTGGCTACCCCATCTAGAAGATTTTTGATCTTCATCGCTAGACATAACTTGCACTAAGTGCGCATACATGTCAATTCTTTCGTAGTATCATATTTGGAACCCTCTGATCCAAAAAGTCATTATGATCCAGGTAAGAGGATGCAAAAAAAGGTAATGTATTTTATACTTTGCTTTAGAAAAGTATATAAAAAAGCTCTTAAGCAATTTGAGGATTATATTATATAATGCAAATGCGTACTATTTTAATTTTCTACTCTCTTTGCTGAATATGTATATATTTTATTCTATTTTGTGTAAGTATTTTATCGTAATGATGTTTAAAAAACACATTGTTCTGTTTCTAAGCAAACTATAATCTGATAATGAGTGCTGTTATGGGCTGATTATTATTGTTAAACATATTTTTTTCTCATTAATGTGGATATATGTTTCCTTTGAGACAAATGGATTGAATATACTTTGCATATGCATGTATTTTTGAAAAAATATGAATAATAAGTAAAGGAAAAATTTCCAAAATCGTCTCCACAGATGAATAAAAGGCCTTGAAGGCAGAAAACAAAGTATTAATGTCAAAAGCTTTGAGAATTCTTTCAAATAAAGATAAATATATATTTCCTGACAGCTCTGGAATCGCTTTCCTCACTACATGATCACATCATTCTTTGTTTTTCATTATTTTAGATTTATATGACAAATTTACCTGTAGTGGATTTTACATATCCCTGGGTGTTTATTCAATGAGATGTTCGGCATGGCAGCTAGATTAGAGTCTACTTTTCTGTTAACTCAAATACCTCTTTCGGATTACAGGATATATTTATTACATATTTGTATTTGCAATGTCAAATTGTTTGGGATGTGCGGTACATTAATAAGCCCCATGTAATTAGGCCTACTGCAGATCTCTGGTACATATTACCATACAGGAAACTGATACTATTTTAACAAAACTGAGATTAAACTCAATTCACTTATCAGCATTGTTTTACTCAATTTGCAAATGTTTTATATTTGTTTTATATATTTTTGTTGTGTATCTATGTTTGTTTCACAGCGCCCAATATTCTTTTAAATGTCTTCACTTAATTTTGCTGATTTGCTTTCCATAACTAATCAAGTTAATTTTTTTTTACATTTTATAAAATAAAAATTGAGTTTTATAATTATATTTATATATTTGAAACTTCTAGAATTGTGCCACGCATTGCTTCATCATTGATTCGTTGTTCTCACCACAGTGCTTTCTAGAATTTTTGGTATTTGGATTTCCCTCACATTGCATAATTCGAATTTATTATAGATTGATATAAATATTTTAATAATATGAGTGTATCACAACTTAACCCAAGGAGGATTATGTACCTTAAAACACAAACTGAAGCTCAAATGTAGTCGATACAATTAATCACAGAAGTAAAATAAACTCTTACTATAATCCGAATTTTAAAGCATTTAAATTAATATTAATATAATAAAGTCAAGAAGATTATTTTCTTGGTGTTATTATTATGGTTTTAAATCTAAAAATTTAAATCTCATTATCAGAATTAATATCTTGCCATTCTTTCATTATTAAGCATTGCCAGCAAAGAAATGAAAATATCGACTTACAAAATAATAATTTTTTTTGAATTCTAAAAGAATGATTGCATTAAAAATAATGTCTATCTTTTAATGAATATCAAATGATATTTCGAGAAACATAAATAACAATTAATTTATAACTGAATTGGTGTTAAAATTACGACGCTATTTATCAACAGATAAGTTGGAAATGGAGAGTTTTAATTTTATGGTGCTTTAAAATCGGAGCATCCATGTGACAACTATGATAAACAACGTGTACTTATAATACTTTTATGAAATGTACTTTTATATTATTTTTCGCTAATATTTCTACGGATTTCCTTATTTTTTGCAAAAAAAAAAAAATGAATCAAAATGATGTACCAAACTGTCATTTTTTTTCGTGTTAGAAAAGATGAATGACAGTACTTTACCGATAAACTCAATAAATTATTTAAAATTTAAGAGATAATTTAGAAATTATTTATTGTGATTTTAAATTTCCAAAGTATTCAACGTTCCACTACAAAATGTTCAAGCCAGTTGCTAGATTTTAAACATTGTTCTTTACAAGTAGCAATTCATTACGTTTGATAAAAACTAAATCTAGCAAATGGATTAAAAAATTTTTGTGTAATGCACCTAGTATGAAATTTCTTCAAGATTTTTAAAAATGCAAAATTAGCCTTCTTTCACTAAAAGTAAAAAAGAAAATAAATAAATAAAAAAACGTTGTTATATATAATAGCGTAATATTTAGCTTTCATTTAGTTTTTTTTTGTTCGTAATAATGATAGTTTTTCTGCAGTGCTCAAAAAACGTTCAAACGGTGAAATATTGCAACATGGATAATCAATGGAGTCTACTAAAATTTCATAATTCAAATTACTAAATGTCTGAATATAGTGATATTTTAAACTCTAGTAATATGTGGTAGATAATTGTTATAAATTAACTGAAGGCCCATTTCAACTGAAATCTTCGTAGCATATGATTACAGTAAATAATAACTATTACTTCTCATCATACACTCATATTTCCGTTATTTTACTCAAAATAGATATTTTTTTTCTTATGGGGGACATTTGAAATGAAGTCTGTTACTTCTACCAGCTAAAATTTTGTCTAATAAAATTTAATTAATAAATAAAAATCATGCCTAATTTAAATTAAATATAAGTTTTGGAATTCTATCGATCATCATAAATAATAGTTAAGATAATTATGTTCAAAATTTCAAAAATTAATTTAAGTTATTATGTTTTTCTATACGTTTATAAATCTTCAAGTAATAAATATTCATATAATGAAAACTTATTTTAGAGGAATTTTGCATCTTCTTCCCTGGTTTCAATTTCAGTTTCTGATTTATGAATGGTCGTTTAAAAGTCTTGAAAACTGAATTTAATTATTCTTTTTTTAATTATAAAATAAACGGCATTTAAAAAATGATAGTGCATAAAAATAGAGATAAGCTATGAATTTTCTTTTGAAGTAACTGAAGTTCTCAGTAAGTGAGAAATAATATCAATTCATAATTAGTTTTTTGAAATAATATGAGTAATTTCACTGTCATACAAATTTGAACGCCTAACTTATCTAAAATTCTGGCTTTCTAGTTTAATAAAATTAATTAACAAATTAATTCAAATAAAAAATATTAAAAATTAAAAATTAATATTTTGCTAATCAATTTATAAAATAAAACTTAAATAAATAATAAATAAAAAATAAAATAAAACAACTATTATACGTTTTTCAAAAAAACTGCTATAGAACGGAAAGAATATTATATTTTAACGAAACTTGTTCGAACTTGGCGCGAACTGAATGGCTCAGTGGTAGAATGCTATGAACTGAAAGCGATAGTTCGCAAATTCGCATCTGACTGCAGGCAAGTTGCCTAAAAATTGTTTCGCTATTGATTTGCTTTCTGTTTGTTCTTGAGTATTCTTGTAATTTCTGCATCTTTCTATATCTGGAAGATTCGAATTATTTCGCCTTGGGGATCAAGACACCTGCAAGATTTAGTTCTTTGAATAATGCCTCGAGTTGAGATTGCCGAATGTTGTCTTTGACGTTAGTTAAACACGGTTTATCTACGGGACAATATGAAAACACGTATAATCAAAATTTTCGTTGATTATTACCAATGCAATGCTGTTGAAATATAAATGTGTTGATTAATATTAATTATAATTAAATTTTAACATAAACTTACTTATAACTGATAACTAAAAGTTTTCCAGAAATTTATTGTATTGAGAACAATAATTCACTTATAAAAAATAAGCATTCCATCCAAATGAGAAAAATTATCCGTTTTGGCATATATTGAGTAAAATTTAGTCTTACTTAATTAACTTTATGTGCATGCTAACATGTATTTAAATTTAAAAAAAATGAAATTTAATCAACTCTTGATATATAGATAGAATAAGAGCATTAATAAGCTTCATAAATCGGAAAAAGTTCATAAATGTTTTTTTTTAATTTTTATTATTCGAAGTTTTTAAACAAAAGTATATTGCATCCTTATCTTTGCATGTTTCTTTGTGCTCGGCTAAATTCCAGATAATTTGTCGTCTGTTAATTCAGCATTTGTGAATAATTCCGAAGTCCATCTACCGCCATCACATTGCATGTTCTTGCCAAAGGCGATCTCAGCCCACAAGCGATTTTAGACTTTATTGTATGTGATAGACATTTTATTGCATTTGATATGAGAAAAATATAATAACTTCTAACTACAGAATGATGCGCATAATTTTTCTACAGCTAATCAGTTGATTTCGATTTAATGAATGGGATCAATCTGGTAACGTATTTGTGGAATAACTGAATTTAAAATTCCATTATATGTATGAGTATGAATCATGAATAAAAATTTAAACATTGAAAAATAAATTAATACAAATATGTAATTAATATAATACAATATTAATACAAATGTTTAAATATGCACTTTATATCTATTTAACTTAATGTTATGATTTATAGATTCGCAAGAGAACTTTTGGCTTTAATATTAACTTTCCTCTTCAATAGTTGTTCGGGGCCGCGGTGGCCTGGTGGTACGGTCTCGGCTTCGGAACCGGAGGGTTTCAGGTTCGAGACCCGATTCCACCGAAGAACCGTTGTGTAAGGGGGTCAGTTGTCCGTTAAATCCGTCCTGACCAAACGTCCTCCCACTGGTGTGGTGTGGAGAGGGGAGTGCCAGCTCAGGTGTCGTCCTCGTCATCTGACCGCGGTTCAAAATGACGAGGTCCGTCCCAAAATAGCCCAAGTGTTTTTAAATGGGACGTTAATATAACTAAACCTAAACCTAATCAATAGTTGTTCGGTATGATGACTTTCTATTATTGCAATTATTCAACCATCTCAAATCTTGTTCCATATTAAAATGAGTTATCTAATTTAAGGATATCGATTTTTCTAATTACCATCAATTATAATCTGCAAGAAACATTAAATATTATTAAAATTATAGGCCAACAAAATCTGAATGAATGAACCTTCTCTATTTCCTTGCAGTGCCGATGAGAAATTCGATGGCACTTATCACACAAATGTCGTAGTTCGGAACAATGGCAGCTGTACCTACATTCCTCCGGGTATCTTCAAAAGTACCTGCAAGATAGATATAACGTGGTTTCCATTCGATGACCAACGGTGTGAAATGAAATTCGGCTCCTGGACGTATGACGGATACCAGTTGGACCTCAGACTGTCTTCAGAGGATGGCGGAGATTTGTCCACATATATTACAAACGGAGAATGGGACCTCATTGGTAAGGATAGCTTTCAAACAGAGACTGGTAATCAAATAAGTACTGGTACTGTTAAACAAAAATCACTGGTAATCAAATAAGCATTGGTAATCAAATAGGTATCAATGTAATCAAATACTTTTATGCACAATGATAAGTATTGGTAATAAAATAAGCTTAGGTAATCAAATAAACTTATACATGTTGATAGATACTGGGAATCAAAAAGGACTGGTAATGAGATGGTTATATTGGTAAGTATAGATTTATCCATTTATATTACAAACGTATAATAAGACCTTATAATATCTAATTGGTAACGATGGCTTTCAAAAGCTATGTATTTTCTTTGAATAATATCATATGCAATCTAAATGTTTCATTTTGTAACCTATAAAGCTCGTGTAGATAGTCCTTTTTTTAATGTAAAAACCTGCTATTTTATTATTGGTAATAAAATATACTATTTGAGGAAAAAGGAGGTATAAAGATCAAAAACCCTTTCAACATATTTGCTAAAGAAAACATCAAAGCTTTCTGCTATTTATTCATTTTTAATCAATCTAAATGGATTACGAAATTCATTCATTTGTGTTCTACGAATCTAATTTTGAGAACAGGAACTCACTCATATTGGCTTGAAAACAAAAACAGTGAAGAAATAATGAACGATAAAGAATAAGTCTGATATAAAATAAACTCGTATATGATTGTTGTCTTTCAATGTTACATTAAATGTTTAAAAGTTTCGTATTACTTAGCTATTTATACATACTTTATATTAATATATTTTACTTGGATAAAACTACTAACAATAAGCAAGAATTAACTAATCAATGGTAAATTTTAGAAATAATAAGAAAATAACAATTGATATAAATGTGTTCAGTCAAATGTAGGACATCGTATTGAAATTTATTTATCGTTTTAACAAAATGTGTTGTTACAAAAAATATTTTAATGAAATTGTAGCTTAAAAATTTTCGTATAAAATATTTAATCACCAAAAAATATTTTAATTAACGATTACAAGCTAAATTATTATTAACGGTTACGAGCTGAATTAACATTAAGTGATTGGCTTGAAAATAAAAAATCATTTTTAGTGCCAAATTTGCAAAATAGTATATGTTAAAGTTAATATATTTCTCTGAAATATGAAATCTTTTAAATAAACCGAAAATAAACTGTGTACAGTTTACCAAAATGATAGTTTTTTACATTCTGTGGTGGTATGTGGATTATTATGATCTGTGCAGGAAGCAACAGGACGAATGTTGTTGGAAATATTTCTTTAATAATCACATTCACACACTTAAAACAAACACAAAGACAAGACATTCGCGCGCGCGCTTCGCAGTTCAGCATCCCATCTTCTTCTCATTACAATCGCAATGCATTATGGGATTACATATGGGATGGATTAATCAGGTATCGCCATCTAGTATCCAAAAGAGAAGATAAGTGTAATGCAACTGCTACATCACAAGATTACTTGTAAAGTAATAAATTGAATTTAATTCACTTTTAAGTAGCAAGCTATAAAATTTGAAAGTTGGCAATCAACAAAAAGATGACATATTCCCGATTACCTGAATGCTTCAGTTAAAATTAACTGTTTCAAAAGCATCTCAGTAACTGTAAGACAATTCATTTTGATCCACGATTTAGAAGCTTTGGACCAGTGCTTCGAGATTTTTTATCATATCTTAATATTTCTCTTTTGTTCTAAACTAATATTTATTTGTGTTTGTTTTACAGCACTGCCAGGTACGCGTAATGTGATAGTGTACGCGTGCTGCCCTGAGCCTTACGTGGACGTCACTTTCTACATCCACATCCGACGGCGGACCCTCTACTATGGCTTCAATCTCATTATCCCCTGCGTCCTCATCTCATCCATGGCACTGCTGGGTTTTGCTCTGCCCCCGGACTCGGGCGAGAAACTCACGCTTGGTAAAATCGGACACATCTCTTCTTCGATCACTTTATCATTGCACCTTATGAGACCTACTTACGAGCTGTCTCAAAAATAACTGATAAATTTTGAAAAACAATAAGGAAAGAAAAAGAAAAAAAATACTGAATGCGATAGAAATGTATCGTTTGCAGCCTTATACTTGGGAAATAGAAAAAATTATCCACTAAATTATACATTTAATTAACATTTCCACCTAAAGATAGCGCTACAAAATACGAAAAATAAAAACCGGTTTGAAAAGAATTAAACAACGATGTTTTCAATGAAACCGCTATTTGCAGCGTTGCACAGCCTGAGGCAAAAATTTCCAGATATCAGGTGCTTCGTTCTAACTACATCTTTTGCAGATCGCTTGCAACGACACATCTCGGTAGCAATATTAATTAAATTTGAAATTTCATGGGATAAAAATTCCTCGATTTCCCATACGCAAGGCAGCAAATGATTCTTTTCTGTCACATTCCGTTCTTTTTAATTAATCTTCAAAATCCCTCAGTTATTTTTGAGACATTCGGTAGATTTTATTCGGAAATACTTAGTAATCTAAGTAGTAATCTAAAAATCCGTGAGTGAATTCATAAGATATAAGCGGTAGTTGTCTCCCTAGGTCTTTCTCGTACACTTTTTAAGAATAATATTGTGTATTATTAACTACATCCCATTGGCGATATGTATTTACAAAAGAGCCTACTAAAGTGCGTTCCCTGGCAATTATTCACTAGAATATAGATTATTATTCAAGTATCAGAAAATCGAGTGTTTATTCTGGAAGACTTTTTTTTTCCAAAATCACAAAATGATATACCATTTTTTTAATCATTTCGCTTCTGAGTCATCACATTTACAAGTTTCTGAAAGCCCAGACCGACAGACGATGAAGCCCTAGTTGAATTTGGTTTAAAATTTGATAGGTGTGTACAGTACAGATATTAAACCTGTGGACCGAATTTAACCCCCCAGCCCTTAAGACCACCGTTTCGTCTCTAATAGTTATCGGGTTAACTTCTATTGTTACATAAAAGCTTCCTCGAAATGGATTAGGTTCAAAATTTCACTGATTCCTAAAATTCGGTGTAAAGGCTATTTACCAAATTTCATGCACCTAGTTCAAGCGTTTTTAAATTATCGTGTTCACACAGGCAACTATAATTCCAAAAATGTATTTTTCGGAATCAGAGAATTCTGAAACACGAAGATTAGTCAAAATCTTGATTTCAAATTTTTTGACGCTTATAATATTGTCTTCTATTCTTCGTATATAGGATAGTAAAACGTGGTAAAAAATTATTAGTTTTTTTTTTCGCTTTTCTGAAATTAAGATATTATAATACTTTGTACACCATTGTTTCTATATTTCATTATGATTAATATTGAAACTAAAATATTTATTCAATTTAGATGACTGAAGAAAATCAATTAGCTTTATTTGATCATTTGAAAGTGTAAAAATTTATTTAGGCTTTAAAAAAAAGACTATAAATGGCTATTTGTATTTATTGCAAAGTTTATTTTGCAATGCAGTGCTAATACAAATGAAGATATGAAATCATTCTGCTTAAAGAAAACACATGGGAAAAAAAATGACATATCACCTGTTTGCCTCAATCATTTATTTTTCAAAATCAGAAATTAAATCTATTATTTGGGCTGTTCGACAGTCTGAACTTATATTAAAAGTCTAAAATGCAATACCAACCAAGTAGCATTTTTATACGATATTGAAATCGAGAAACAAAATGTATTTCAAGCTAAATTATAATTTTCTACTTCATGATTTTATACAGGATTCCCACTTATATCTATTGCATTCCTTTTCACTTCTAAGCGGTGACCAGCTTAATCCATGAAGTTGACTAGGCATTGTAAAAAAAGCTATGCGCTACTTTTTGATCAGACAACTTACTTCTCTATCTATCACCAAACTTTGGAATTAGTGGCCCTATTTCGTAAACATTGAAAGATACGAAAAAAATGACAATTACAAAATTATAAAGTAATTTTGATTTAGCACGAAAAAATTCTTTGCCAACATTAAACTCAAAACAGAATGTAATAAATGAAGATTTGTGTGTTCCCGATTTCGAACATTGCCGTGTCATAATGGGTTGAATAAAGAAGCTGAGGCACTTCCCTGTCTTCAGGTTCACTTGCTTATATAGCTTGAAATACTATTCGTTTGCCACTGTGCACATTTTCACTTGTATTTGGGTTGTTGTCAATGGGCTGTATTTCTCGCTGCGCATTGTGCAATATGGCAGGTGTTACGGAGGCACAGAAATTAGTAATTTCATTGTCGAAGATTCTGAGATGGTAGAGGAGTCTCCGTTTTATGTGTCTCCATAAAGCCGCGTTCCGACGCTCTGTGGCCTTTACGAATGTGGTAGTACATCTTCCATCTGTAGGATCCCATTGTAGGATCATCCCCACCTGTGGACATAGGGCGAGAGCTTTCCATAAATTGTAGATAAAATGAACATACATCAAAGAACCTCGGAAAACCACAACAGAGGGGAAAGAGGGGGAAATGTGCATGCCTCCAGATGCAAAAGTCGTCGGAACGGGACTTAAGAAGATCAATATGGTCAAGTCAGGTGAGCGAAGGGGCCACTCTAAGGAACCACCACACCCGATGATTTCATTATCTATTAAGTACTGCTTAATCTTATGCGAAGGGGCAACGTCATGTTGGAATCATACATTTAGGAGTTAGTACAACGCTAGATTTTCAAACAAAATCAGTTATTACTTCTTACAGAAGCTCCAGTACCATCTTCCATTTAACGTTCATTTGTATGGTACTCTTCCAATACACTTATCTTTAAAATTTCCGCACAAAACGTTAATTGATCGTCGGTTCCACTAAGCAATCAAACAAAGCAAAGTCACTATAAAAAAATGGTGATTTTTTTAAATATTTTTTAGAGCATTAATGCAGCAAAATATCTTTTCGTACCAAATCGAGAGTGTTCTACCATTTGATTCACTTTTTTTTCTCGTATCTTTCCCCGTTTGCAAGATAAAATTCTAATTCTGAAATTTCCCTATAGATCGTACTGTAAGTTGTCTTATCGATTAGCTTAGTATCTTTTTTGCCTTTACCAATTTTATAGCCTAAGCTGTCACAGTTAAGAAGTTAAGAGAATGTGATGAATATAAGTGAGGATCCTGACGTTTCTCCAAATTTCCACATTGAGAACTGGAATATGATTTGCGAAAGTAGGTAGTAACATGTGGTTCATTCTACTATTAGGTGTCACCATCCTGCTATCCTTGACTGTGTTCATGCTGCAGTTGGCCGAGGCTATGCCACCAACCTCCGACGCCGTCTCTATTATAGGTTTCCAAATTATTACTCATTTCAGTCTGCTTATTTCCGATTGCTTTTTGTTCATAGTCCTCCTTGTTTTGACGCAACAGGTGTTTGATGTTTTGTTTGTAACGATATCTTTATGTTTTGCCTCAAAGCATGATATTCGTGATTAGCGTTAAATTTCACTTTGTGTGAAAGAATGAAACAGAAAGCTGCGTGTGTTTACCAATTCATGAATTTGTAAATTATCTTTTATAATTTAATTCATTTCTCTGGTCAGTTTCATGAGCACTGATGTTTCATTCATGCTGTGTGTTTTCATGAATTTGCTCATTACTTTCTTACTATTAATTAAGTCTTTTTATTAAATGAACATATATGATTTCCTTTTTCTAGATTACCATTGATGAATATTTAACCAATATTTGATTTGTTTATACCGTTGAGTGCTTATTAAGTGTATAATTCGATTTATGTATCAAATCTATATAACAAAACAGAGTTTGAATATTTTAGTTAAGAGAACGAACGATCATTTTTAAACTGAATTATTATAATTATATATAACGCATAATCAATTGAATACCATATTTCTAAAAGAATATGTTATTCAATTAATTATGAGTATTAAAGGAAAAATCACAGATATCAGCTTACATTAAACTTACCTAAGATATTAATTTTTTATAACCTTATACGGTTATTGTACTGAATTTGTTTTTGAATAATTAAGTGTTTAAACGATGAATAATTAAATGTTTAAAAGATTAATAATTAAATGTTTAAAATATTAATAATTAAATGTTTAAAAGATGAATTATTAAATGTTTAAAAGATGAATAATTTAATGGTTAAAATATAAATAATGAAATGTTTAAAAGATGAATTATTAAATGTTTATTAATTATAAGTTAGTGTAAGCTTTTATAGAATTACAATTAATAGCTTAAATGCATTTTACAGAATATCTTAAAATGGGTTTAAGTTTTCCTACAACGGAATTCGTAAACCAATGTATTTATTCATTCTATTGCAAGATATTTATGTTTAAAGCAGAAATATTCGTTAGTTCTCTTCTTTCTGTTATAAAGAAATCTTACAAGTAGGTGAAACTGTGCATGCCATTGGGAATGGTTTGAATAAACTATTGTATTCACTGGATTTAAATTCATGAGATTTAAAACCAGTGGGGTAACTTAGTATAGTGCCAAGCTTCCTCGATGTTATGAACTGCAGCAAAATATATGTCTTCAATTTGCAAATATTCCATTAACAAAGCTGAAACAAATCGAAGCTAATTTCTTTTTATGACCTATTATTTTTGACCACCGACTACCATGTGATTTCATAATATTTTGCAATGACTCTAAGCTTCTGAAATCAAGGCAATATTTCGTACAAATACAGGAAAGTATCCTAACGAAAATTCTTAACCTGATTCCTTAATCTCACAAAAGAATGCATTTTATAATAGTTTGCTTAATGCTTAATTTAGAAAAAGAAATCTATTCTGCCATTGTAAAACGTCCTGTACCTATCTATTCAAAAATCATTGCTGTGACCACAACATTCATGCTTCACAGTATAAATTTACAGCATTAAAATTTTAATTAAAAATGAAAATTTATCATTCATTTTGTATTATTTATCTAATGATACACTCATGTATCATCTATTATTGAAAAAATATCAACTGATAGAAACTCGACCGCTTGTGTCTTTCATTTATAATCCACTAACTTTAAGATGCCATGGAAATAACGGCTCCCAAGTCATCACTCAACTCTATAAATCTAAACAAGCATAATATCTAAGAATACTACAGAGATTTTAAGAAGATATATTAGAATCTTTTAAATGATCAGTAAATTAAAATTTTCTTCAATTAAAGAGCCAAATAGTAACAATTTTAAGAGATTCAGAATCAGCCACTGTATGATACAAAGAGAATTTAGATATGGATAAATTCTGTTCTCTTTCCGTTTTCTTAAAAATTATCAGTAGTATCCAAGTACCACAATCATTTGCATATTAATGTACAATATTGAGTGATATTATTGTAATTCAATATTCAACAATGTTTTACAATATTGCGATTTTTTTTAATACCGCTCAATATTGTGCTATATATGTGTGCTATTAGGGTCAACCTCATTGATTGAAAAATCAAAACAAAAGCGAATGATCCAACTTTGGATAATGAAATGGTTTTGGAAAGGAATGGAATGGCTTAACTGTAATGGATTGAGAGGAGCATTTGATTTTTCTTTAAGTTGTATGAAATAATACTATTTAAACCATGAGCCAAATTAAAAAAAGAAATTCTTCCCATTTTGAGGTGAAACGGATGAAAGTAAGTAAGAAATAACAAAAATCATTGCGTATATCGTCCATTCAAAGATAAAACTGAAACCCGTCGACTTGTAGTTATATGTCGTTCGTCCTTCCGTTTTCAGGTGTGACGGTTCTACTATCCCTAACTGTATACCTCCTGATGGTCGCCAAGATCATTCCCCCGACATCAGACGCCGTGTCTTTAATAGGTTCAGTCAAGTCTACCTTTTCCATTTGCTTCACTTTCCTGCTCTACACGACCCCGGCCCACTTGCACACATACACACACACACACGCTGCTGCGATGCTGAAGAATTTCTGATTGGGAATAAGCCTCCAGATTAAGTTATGAAAGGTCACAATTCGGAATTGAATACCCAATGCTTGGAAATCAATTGATTATATCCCTGAAGTTTCGTGCAAAGGGAATTAATGAAAATGTTTCGGAAATCCCCATTTCGCAGAGAAGTTTCATTAATTAAATGAAAGGATTACTGCGAAGTTAGCTTTCTATTCAAATGTTCTTCAGCTCAGAAATTTTAACGTTATGAATAGATAAAAGTGAATCGCACGAACTAATTTTTTATTTACTGAATAA
>JAPMOR010044108.1:0-15203 GCA_026543865.1 Argiope aurantia
TCCTGTTCATTTTTTCCACGGACAAAAACCAGCCCATGGATGGATTCGCTCGAAAATTTGACACATATTTATAATTTTAGTTTTAAAAGAACAAGCAATATTTCGCCTCTCGAAATTGTTCCGTTTTTGAGCTATCGGGTTCGTATTCGCACGAACAGTCTGTAGAATTGAAAGACATAATTCTTAAAATGACTTTTCCGAAATCGAGCATGAACGTTCAAACTGTGAAGGTTCTTTTGATGGTTAAAAAGTATTTTTTATATATTACAATAAAGAAAAATCAATTTTTTTAAAATTAAATTCTTTGTGATTGATATTATAATGTATTTATCTATAATCACTTCACTGCTAAGAAAAAAAAATGTCACATATTTGTTCAATGGTGTGTAAAGCAAGAGCAAATGTTTTGAATGTCATATAATTTATATAAAATATATATACTTGAAATGAGAGGTAAGGATTTATATGGTATATTTATGTAAATAATATTAATTTTAACCAATAATAATCTTTACTTCCTTGTCATTTCCTATTATTTAAAAAAATATTTGAAAAATGCAATTATTCAACAGTAAAAATTTTGTAGCAATCATGGCTTTAGTTCGAATGGCAGCAATTTTGAAGCGTCCTTATAATATTCCGTGATTTCAAAGGAAATTAAATAAGTAATAATATGTATAAAAGAATTCTCTGAAAGGAGAAAATAAATAAATAAGCAATTTCGTGGACTTTTTTTAAAATAAAAGTTTTACAAGACTGTTTATAACAAAGAATAAAGGCCAGCTGAAATATATCATAAATGAGTTTGACTGATATTTTTTCATAATAAAATATTTATTCGTGGTAAACGAAATACATTTTAAATCTATCATTCTAGAATATATTTAGAAGTCTACCATTAAATCTGTTTTTAATCAGATCTATTTTTTCTATAATATAAATTGCCCAGCATCATAAATAGCAAAACAATCTTTGCAACAACATTAAAAATAGATCAGAAATTAGAATTTTGAATATATTAATTTGTTAAACACTTCAAATTGTTTATTGAAGAATTATTAAATAAAAGACAGCCAAAATGTCACAAGTATATTAGATTTAAAGTCAGCGGCATTCAAAGTCTTCTAACAATAAACAAGTAATATAAAAAAAAATTTTAAAAGTCAATTCCTACTTTCGCTAGAATTGAACTCGCATTCTTCACCTTCAAGTGAAAAATACTGAAATCCTTGCATTTTACTGATTGAGCTACTGTCTGTTGATTTCAATTTTCATTACAAACTGCTAAAAATCTATTTAGAGTATTAGAAATTAATTAAGTTTAATAATTAATTAATATTTGAAAAACTGTATTAACATCAAGAGTCATCCATTACAAGTTAAAAAGAATGTATCTGAACTTGATTGGATGAATATAAAGTATTTTATTAACAATTGAAAATTTGAACAAGATATATAAATATATATATATAGAGAGAGAGTGTGAACTAATAGTAGGAATTGAAAAAGAATATGTATATAGGTGCTTCACAAACCGAAACGTTTCATTTTGGGATAACAAAATTGGTAATATGCAAAAGTAATTGAAAATATTCTTTCTGGAACAATTTTTTTGAAATTGTAATTAGAGTATTTATGAATCAAAAACTAATCGAGATTTTGGCGTTTATTTGAGATAAAATCTAAAAATGTTATTGTTCAGAAACAATTTAAGCGCCATATTAAAATTAACTTTTTATTGATATCAAATTTACTTCAGTACCATTTTTTCCACAATTTTAAGATATTTTTGAAAATAGTTTTATGCAAAATTAGAAATGTTACTTTTCATTATTTCAATAAAATTTCAAATGTTTTCTTTGTTAACTGAATATTCAATCGTACGATTATCTTCCATTGTTAATAACTAAGAAATGAAAATTCTGTTTCTGCTGTCAATGTCATAAAGACTTTCTACTTGCTTTTTTTGGAATATATAAACACAGCCCAGTAAGCAATGAAGTAGGGCCGGGATAGTCTGGTTGGTAGAGTGTCGGATTCGCGTCCCTTTGGTTGCGAGTTCGAACCCCCGGCCGAAGATTCCCCGCGTGCTTGGTGGCTGACGCGCGTTAAATCTGTCGTGGTCACAAAGTCCTCCATGTCGAGAGTAATACCACTGGGGGTACTGGATCAGGGGTGATCGTTCTCTGATTCAGGTCTAAATTACGATCTGTGAATGAAGTCCGTCCCGTAAAAAGGGTTGTGACGTGTGTGCATGTAGCTAAGTCGTTCTCTTGGCCCCAGTTGGCGCTACTATTGAAACAAGAGACGCACCCCCTCAGGCTTAAATTCGGCTGTCTCTGACGGCGGGGCTTGTCCGTGGCAAGTGCCATAATTACAACAACAAGCAATGAAGTGTACTAGAAAACAAATCCTATATGTTGAACACGCTATTTCTTAACTTTTTATATACATGGTTCAATTCGATGCTTTTAAGAGAGTTTAATTAATATATGCTATTTGCGTTGCACTAATTTAATGTTCGAATGAGCAACACATTAAGAATATGCACATGAAAAACAACATGCAATTAGATGTTATATAATGCAGATAATTACTTTTATAGAAAGATTCTGTTAGAAATAGGCATAATACAGAGCATAACAAGAGTAATACTGTTATTTGTAGGAGTATAAATATAATTGGTCAGTAATTTATAATAGTGCTTAAATCTAGATTATGAGAATGATATTTAAATTCATATCTGAATCTGAAATCTAAAACTGTTTGATAATTCCCCCCCCCCCCCCCCCAAATATAAAAATATGCATAAAAGATTTTATCGAAATCAAACACAGCCACTATGTGAACCAGCAGTTCGTCAGTGGCGGTTAATCTAAAAATAAGTAAAATACAGATAAGAACCTTCTATAATAATGAACTTTCTTCCTTTTTCAGATTTATCATATTATTTAAAAAATTTTGATTTATAGTTTTGCATACTATTATTACTGATAAGTCGTATGAAAAAATATGATTCATTTTTGAGAAATATGATCATCAAAAAATTGTTCTTTATTTTAAACAGAATATTTCTTTCCAAGTGAATATAAAAGAGTAAAAGATGGTTTGAGTCACAATTTAATTTACCATAAAAGTAAAGAAAATCAGAATTTTCAACATGCAACACTAAAAAATAAAACACCAGAGTAATTGATATTTTCGTCCTGGTGTGGAAAGCAAATGCATTATTTATTCGGTAATAAATTTCTTCTAACTGTGTTTCTTCAATGATCATACAGACATAATCGAATAATAATAACAATAAATAAAATCTTGTTATTTTGCTCTCACATTTTTTTAATGAATAAGAAATAAGGTCAAAAGAATTCTATAATTCAAAAATCGTTTCTTTCCTAAACGGAAAGAACAAAAAGATGAAAAAAAATGTTCTAGAAAGAATAAAGAATAAAGTGAACGCAATCTATTTTTGCCGCGTTAGTCGGTTACATGACTTTTGAGCATAATAATCATTAGCTGGTATTAATTGGTGCCTTTTTTAAACATCAGAAAGAAAACAAATAAAATACCATCTGCTTTCAGTTTTATAGAATTAGCTCGAAGAAAGAGATCAGTAACATTTTTTTTTTTGATATAGAAGAAGAGATTTTTCTAATCAACTTTTTATTTCTTCTTTTACTTTGTACGTTTTTACGTATATAATTATAGATACCTGATTGAAAGTTTTTAGTTCAATGAAAGAGCTGATACTGTATATATAATTTTTTTTCTATTTAATTTGATATATTTTCTGCTTTAATTTTTATTTTTAGAGCCACTTTATAAATAGACTATGTAAAAAGCAATTAAAATTTTCCGACACTTAAATTTCTAGATTGTCGCTGAGCAAGTGATTATATTGAAGAAAGATTTGTGCAAGCTTTCCTAAAAGAATAAAAAGCGACATAATTACTACTTTCTCATAACATTTTTCCATTATAATAAAATTAATTTAGGGTTGGCTTGTTTGGTATTTAAATAAGCACGTTAGAAAAGAGTTTTATTCTCCACGAAAATAAAATAAAATAAATTATCTATAATTGTATTTTGTTACATTTTTTCCGATAGTTTTATGTTTTAATTTGAAAACGAGAAACGAGCGTTATTCATTTTCAAGAAAAGAAAACAATTTTTTACATTTTCAACAATAAAAATTAATTACAAATATAGATTTTTATGCATAAGATATGGATGAATTGATTTTTAAAAGTTGTTTTTACCTTTATTCAAAAAGAATATTTTGTTAATTGTCATTTACAATGAATTTAATATTTTTTGAAATAGTAATTATCCAATTAAACATGTTCAAAACTTATGAAAAAACGAAGGAGACATTTTATTAAAATGCATAATTAATCAGTATTAAGGTTAATGAAGGAGAAAATACAAGGAGAATTTTTTAACTCATTTATGTCGCAAAAAATTAACAGAATTTAAAATACACCTTTTTTATTTATTTATTTTTGATGAAAAATGTATGAACACATTTAAACACTTATGAATATTCTTGTGACGTATTTGAAAATCATTCATTGCTTGTAATTCTTTTTTATTTAAGAATAAAAAGAAATACGGCAACATAATTATTAAAAAAATAATTTATTATTATCAACTGCTTTCTTTGAAAAACAGCTTAAAGGGTGATATGGAAATTCGCCATTTAACTACAGTAATTGGAAATACAAAACTTGTATGATTAAACTTAAATTATTCAAGACTCTTTATTGGCATAACTATTCATCAGAAAACTAATGAATTTGGAATGTGCTTATAAAGAGTTGGTAAACATATATAATATTAAAAATATGTTGCAGATTTTCTCTCCAGGGAGCTTATAATCAAATCAAGAAATTCAAATTTTACAAAGTACTTATGTCTGCTTTCAGAAGACGAAACTGAGCAATAAAAATTAATTTCTTTTTAATACTTTCATTAAAGGAAAAGGAATTAACATAAATTTCACAATATTTAGCTTTAAAATATAATTATTCTACCATAGTGGCGATTTTGGGCCGAAACTTTGGCGCATATTTTGAAAAGGTTTAATTATAACCAAATGATTAGTAGCTATGGGCAAACTCGCAATCTTTTCTATTCTGGAAATATCCGATAGATGCTTGTCATATTCACGAACCAAATATCCTCAGTGTATACATTCTATGCAAAGTTGACAGATATTATGTAGATTGAAAGACGGTATTTATTTGGTGATACATTTTACTTCCATTGTATTCATTCTATATTCAAATAGATCAAGTTACAGATAATTGATAAAATAATACCCGAATATTCAATATGTAAACGTATTTTTGACGCATTTTTGAAGAGAGTATATAAATTGCTAATAACTTTCTAATGCTCAAAATTTGTGTAAAGAAACTAGATCACTTTAGATTTTTATTTGAAACGAAAGAAAGAAATGTCCTTTTCTAGCAACAATTTTAATTTTTCATACTTTCTGTATTATTTAATTTTTATAGTAATCTGATTGGAATTTTTCTATTTGAGAAATTTCATACTAATTATATACCTTCATTCCATTTAGATAATAAAAGTTAATAATTTTTAATGGTTTTATTTTTTAATATCAGAATAATTTTATTAAATAATAGCGGATAGCATAAACATTAAATTATCAATTAAGTTAACAACCGGTATTGAATTTCATGATTATAATTAAATCAAACGATTGATTTATAGAAAATATTCTTGCTGTAATTATTATAAAAAAATAAAGGAATAAAAGGAAATCAGGAAAACTATGTCCAAAAGTGATAATATATTTTGATAAATGTTTAAGTATGCATTTTACAACATAAGCAAGGTAAATATTGGTGTATCATTCCTTCAATCAATTTTTCAATTAAATTCCTGATATATATTTCGAAAAGGAAAAACTGTTAAAAGGAAAATATGAGAAATAAATGTTTATCATTTTTAAAAAGAAAACATGCTATATCATTTTTAGACATGAGGAATAAATATAAAATTGTAATTACTTTGATTTTTAAATATAATTGAAATTTTATGAACATTTTACATTAACTAATTTAACGTTTCAAATTACTGTAATTTTGATTTTTTTATCTTCCTCTTAAACATTAAAAAACAATTACAAATGGCAGATTTTTAATATTTATAAATATATATATATGATTCCTTTTTATAATATACGATTATTTTTCATCTCATAAAATTTAATAAATAGTGTTTAAAATCATAAATTAGTTGCCTTTTGTAAAAAATTCGAGTAATTCAATGTACATCATAATATTTATTTAAAAAAGCAGTTTGGTGATTGGAACTGCAATTTAAAACATTTCATTTTTTGTCTATATATGTTTGATTAATCAATGCATATGTCATCAACAGTTACTATAGTAAAAGTACAAGGTTACAATAGCAATTGCTCAAAAATGAATATCATTTCTTTCATAATTTTTCTTTCTTATTTAAAACAGGAAGAAATATCTTTCAATTTTTTTCGGAAAAACAAGAATGCAAAATCTATCATAACGTTTGTTTGTAAATGTAGTTAAGAAAAGAAGAGATAAATCGAAATCTAAAAATATAAAAAAAGGACAGACTTAATATATTCTTTTTTTTTTGTTTGACAACTTTCTTTTTATATTTATGGCATGACACAAAACATTCCAATGGAAGAAACTTGCTTTATTTTAACTCAAACGCCGTATAAATATTTATTAGACATGCAATATTTTATTTTATGAAAACAAATAGAGTTATTTTCAAACATTTATTCTTATGTCTGATATGAGAATTAGTGTAAATAAGCGCACATATTAGAGGTGGAATGACACCACGAACTTATTTTACTTGATAAATGGGAAAAAAGGAATTTAATTAACAAGAAATGTATGAAAACATAATTTAAATAGTTGACATTTTAATCTTACAAATGAAAATCCTTGTTATTTTCTTAGTAATAAATTTCAACATTTTAGACTGTCCAAAATTATGTAGACGCATAATTTAAAAACACACTCATGGCTTTCTGCAGTTGGAGATGTAAAAGAATGTTTAAAAATTGTAAAAACATTATCTTATAAATGTATTTGGTTTTTGAAAAGAAAAGAAAATGAATACAGAAAAAGAGAAGTAAAGACATTTAGACATGGCACTTTATTTTAACCCTTTCTAGGGCAGTGGGAAGTATGCTTCCCACCAAATTTATCAATCTTCGTATGGATTTATGTAAGTTTTCATAAGTTCTCACAAATTATTTTAGAAAGACAGAAACTTAGATACTTTAGTTCTTTATTTTACACAAAATGATGCATCTTTATTTGATACTTAATTATTAATTAACCAAATTAATTAATTAATCAAATTAAATTTATCTAATAAGCTAAATGAATCCTTTTTCTTATTCTAATTTCAAGCTTATAAATATTTTAACATAATATGACTAGAAAAAAATGGGCCCTTTAAAGGGTTAAATGAAATACTTTTCAGTTACGGGTAAAATATATGGTAAAAGATCATTCTGTTTAAGCAAATAACGCTATTTGCGAAGATTTATCTTTATGTTGGAGGAACAAATCTTAAAAGTAAACATGCAGAAGTTAAAAAAAATAGCTAAAACATAAACCTAATTTATCATAAAAGTAAATAAAATCAAAATCTTTAACACGTAACCTACAAAAAAAATTGTAGATAAAATAATTCTTATTTTAATCTTGTGTGCGAAAAGGAAAGCTATTTACTTAGTAGTAAATTCTAATTAACCTCATTTTTACATTGACCAAATAGATTTGGGAAAAGGATATGAATATTAAGTGTTTAAATTTTTGATCAAAAAAGACAGCTAAAAGAAGTTAATTATGTCCTTTCAAGAACATGTTCCGTTTAAACAAAACAAACAAAAAAAATATGTAAAAGAAAAAAAAATTGGAATGAAATATAATATCTTTTTGCTGGGTCACTCGGTCGCACAATTTTCCTGATTATATATAACAATCTTGTATTAATAAAAAAATTATTAGCCATACAGAAAAACGCAATGAAATGGATTTGTAATTAAAAAAAAGTATATGTCAAATCTCATTTCTTTATTTTTACATTTTTTTACTTATTATTTTCATAATTATGAGTAATAAATTGGAATTTTCCTAAGTGATATAAAAACTAGACATTATGTGTCTACCTTTAAGTTTTATAATTTCCTTACTTTTGCTTAAAACTTAGGATTTCAGTTTTTATGAGATATAAATTTCTTGTTTATTGCTAAATTCAAATATAATCTGTGGAAATTTAATTAAAGAATAATATGATGAAAATAACTTCAATAGCAAATGTTCCAGTAAAATCATTTTTTTTTTCTTGAAATACGATTTTAATGATACTGCAATTCTTTTCCGTTTAAATTTTAAACAAGCTTTATCAGAACAGAGTTTAATTAAGAGAAATGAGCAACCGAATAAAAGAAAATAGATGGATGCTTACATTTACTGTAAATGAAATCATGATTTTACTTGAAAAAGATAAATTTTGTTAAATATTCAGAAACTATTTAAAATAATTTATTTTGAAAACAAAAGGATTATTTTTCTCTATTATTTTATCTGCAGTTTAAGTTAATGATATTTATGAGAAAATGCATTGCTTTAAAGTATTATTTATATATATTTTTAGGAAGTTATTATTTTGTTCTTTATAATATCTGTTTTTTACGTTATATTCTATGTAAAATTGTCTAATTTAGTATAAGCTATTAACATTTACAGACCACTAGCGGTAAAGGAATTAAAATATTACTTTTTATAAAATATAAAAAGATGAAAAATTTAGAAATTATAGTCAAGAATAATTGTCAGTTGTAGGAATTTAGTGTACTTGTATTTCTATTAAAATAAAATGCCCAATGATATTGCATGATATTCAGAATATGAGACGACATATATACATTGCTATATGGTCTATAAATCACATCAGGCACTTGCAAACAGGCTTTTACATGAAATGTTTACACACCAAGATTTGAATTCCACAAAACTGGCTAGTTTCCTAAAAATTGGAAGGTCGAAAATAAGCCTGCAGTTGGAAACTCTATTAAGATTTGCTCCTAAAACTCATTTGACCAATGAAAATGCCATCCCCTCAAAGGAAAGTGTTTTGCTTTAAATCATGTTGCTACGTACATGTATCATACACGTGCAGGCACATAATTCATTTAAAGTAACAAAGCCATTTTGTAAGATTAATCTTTTTCCTGAAACAGCAAGTAAGCCTAAAGTATACATATAAATGTGAAAAATAACTTAAACATTATTTATTATAAGAGAAAAAGGAATCAGAATGTTTTTTCATACGTTATATGTAAAATAAACTAAAGTGATTGATTTTAATTATTAAGGAGAAAAATAAACCTATTTACTTAGGACTAAGTTTTCTTTTATCCCCATTTTTATTCTTTACAAACAGATTTAGTCAAGAAAGTATAATAAAAAATGATTATTCTTCGTTTAACTTTTTTAAGAGGACTAAAAGATGTTAATAAAATCATCTGAATAATGCGTTTCGATCGTAAAAAGTTAAATATGAAGACGGAAAAAAATCCACAAAAAAATAAAGAATAAATTGAAATGCAGTATGTTTTTGCTTTACCAGTCTATTACATAATGTTTGAGTCCAATATTCATTAGCTGGCATTAATTGAAATTTTTTTTTTCTGTATTAAAGTGAAAGATGGAACTATCCTCGTCCTTCTTCTGCATAAAATTTATATTAAGAAAAGGAATCAATAATAATTTTTTCAGAGAATTTTTTTATAATCACGTTTTCTCAATTTTTTGTCTTTGTTATTCTTATTAATAATGTAAAGAAAAGAGCTTAAATAGAATTTTCTTTTTCGATATAAATAGTTGGCACTATTCATCAATCTTTACAAATATCTTTCAAAAAATGTTGCATTATTTTTATACGCCTCCTATCTTTTACATATATCTACAAAAAAGTCTACTATGTGGGAAGTTGTCGGATTTTCTAGTTTTCAAATTAATGTTCTGAATGGAATGCTGATAATACTGAGTAAAAAAAAAAATTTTTCACTCTTGTTGACAGAATTTAACAATTAGAATAAAATTGACTGTCTTGTTAATAGCTTCGATTGAAAAAACAACAACAGAAGAGTTGTATGTCAAATATTTATTTCGATTAATACAAAAAAATCCATGCTTGAACAACTTAAATATTCGATCGAAAATAAAAATAAAATGTAATGCGTAGGTGTGTGTATTCCATTAACTTTCTTTCAATTAATTTTAACTCTTAATATTTAAAGAGAAAAAAATCATTTCAGATACAGTAATATCTGATGTTATTTTGATTATCAAATGAAATTAAATTTGTCATTTACAATGATTGTATTCAGTTACGTTTTTTATTTAATAAGTAAGTAGCATTAACATAAAAATGTTGCAATTTCCTTTTTGTAACCTCCCTTTTTTTAAATTTATGATTACCTTTAGATAATAAGTTATTAAAATAATAAATAAGAAATACAAGTGCATATAAACGAATACTGAAAATTACTTATTCAACTGAACTGAAAGATATTTATTCAAAATAAAAAATGTCTCAAGATATAAAAATTGTTCTAAAAATTGTCAACAATCGTACTGATTTAGTTTACAAAACTAGTCATCTTTGATGACCAGGATGTTCGTTCAAATCATTAGTTTCTTAAGCTGTTGGTCAATTAATTTGGAACATATTAAAAGATATTTTATTATTTGCACGATTAAAAAACATGTAGATAATAATTTCTCCCTAATTTCTATAGATAAATAAGAGCATTTGGTATCTGGCAATGGTTAGGCCTATTTTTGTTTTCAATTATATTTGTTGTTTGAAGTCTATTTCTGATTTTTTTTATATATTTTCTTTCCTTTGATTAAATTTAATTCTTGATGATATAATGATTCCTTTCCAGATTTTTCGCAGCTTCACTAAGCAGTTAAGTGTTAAACTTAATGAAGCTGAAAACGTTCAATGAAGTAGTCTGAATCGTTCGTATGACGATTTGTTTACATTTGTTGCTACCATTTAACAATTAATAATAATAATTTTTAACAATTCTATGATTTGCTTAAAAGTATATTGATTTTATATGCAATAATTCTTTATGTTGATTTATTTATAAAGGTAAAATGCGCTTAGAGCAATTATTATGAAATTGCTCGTTTTTTATTTTCCAGGACAGAGCTTGAAAATTTGACTTTAGTAATTAATGACTTTAGTGATTATTTGACTGATTAAAAACTACACCAAGCAAGCATTTTTAAACTAATGTAAATCTTGGGTAAAAATTAAATACTATTACGGACCGTTTAAACTGATGTGAATTTTGGTTGAAAATTAGGATAATTTAATATGCAACATGTAACCTGTCAAAAATATAGAAATGATTAATTATTTTTCATGCTGATTAATTTTTCTAGAAAAAAAACATACTCTGTAGCAAACATTATTTCAAGTTTTAAAATTAAGGAAATTAAACTAAACTACAGCATGAACTTGTTCACAGATATAGCCGAGGAAAACATGTCAAGAAAATTGAAATCTCCCAAGTTATCAAAAATTCCATGTAGGAAAATCAAAAATTTTAATCTTGATATATTTGTTTTTACTCTCCTACTTTTATAATTATGGCATTGCTTAAAATTTTAAATTCGATTAAAATGTTTTATTTTAAGTGCCATTTCGCGAATAATAGAATCTATCGTGGCAATATTTTTTTATACAAATAAAGCAAAATCTAAAGTTAGAAACTCTAATTCTTTTAAGCAAGAATACAAAAGTGATTAGGATGAATTGAACTCAATATAATTTATTAAAATAAATAAATAAATAAATAAAAAATTAAAGAAATAAAGACAAAAAATTATTTAATCAACTATATGTTTGAAATTATGTTAATTAACTCATATAATGTTAATAGAAACGTATTTTATTTAACAAAATTCTTATTTTGCAGAAAGCACTTATTCAATAAAAATGCTGAAACATTCAAATTGTTCTATGTTCAAATTTTTGAAAAGTAAGGGAAATAATGAAAAAAATATATATATAATCTAAAGAAAGTATTTTATTCGTAAAGAATATCAAGATGACAAAACTAAAATAAACCGCAATTTATTTATTTTTGCTGTGTCAGTCAGTTATACGATTTTTGTGCATAATAATCATTAACCAACCCATTACTAATTTACCCATTTTTTTTTGATATCAAGAGAAAAAAAATACCATCAGTTTTCTGCTTCACAGTATAAGCGAGAAGAAACAATTGGCGCATTTTTTTTTTTTTTTTACGCCAGAAGGAAAAAAAAAATCTTTTCTAATCACTTTTTAATTTTTCGCCATCGCTTCTATGTTATTCATGCAATTATAGGAACTAGATTGAAATTTTCCTGTGCAATATAAAAAGTTTATCCAATTTATTTACCTTTATTTTTCGTTTATGTCAAGTTAATAATTTCTATTCTTCTTAGTTTTATTTGCAAAATCTTTTTATGCAATGGATATACAATAAAAAGTAAGATTTTCCAACATTTAACTTTCGTCGTTGTTGTTGAAGCACGTGATTAAATTAAATAAAGATTTCTGCAAGCTTTTCTATAGAAATTAAAAATGAATCATGCAATAAATAGTGCCCAGTATATTTTGAGTTAATGAAACAAAATGAATTATAGGAATAATGAGTCAAAAGCTGATACATTTATTTTAATTAAAGATAACGTAAAATTATTTGAATATCTTTTTAGAAATGCAATTAAATAAGTAAAAAATATAATTTATGTACTTGTATCATTCATTTCAATATCCTTTAAATTAATTCCGTGCTTTGATTTGAAAGGAATTAATGCTATTAAGTATACAGAAATTTGTAACTTCATATTAATTTGCAATGATAGTTATTTTTATCTTTCATACATGTTGCATTCAAATACGAATCAAATTTTAAGATATGAAACAGGTAGCATTATTAAAAAAGCGTAGTTTTTTTATTCCGTGCAGAAGCTACTTCTCGCCTGAATTACTATGAATATGGAATTTATTAAAATAATAGGAACTGATGTTTAACTCATTCAGAATTTACAAAAGAACTTGCAGCAAACGATTTCTTGATGCACAGATGTCTTCCTTATTAGATATTTTTTGATGTATAGTTTTTTTTTGTATGTATTTATTAATACAAGAAGTCATTGATTTAAAACTTTTTTATTCTTGGGTTTTTTTTCTTTGTAGTATAAAATTTTTATTCTGTTGATTTTTGTTTATTCCCTTTTATGTTTGATTTGCTAAATATTGCGAACATACTTATCATTTGCTGTAACATTTTATAAACGCATAAGATATCAAGCAAGATTTTCAATCAGCCATATTTCTGTTGAGGCGAATAATTGAATCAGAAAATAATTTCAGCATGCATTTTTAAAGACTTAGGGGACTAAGCCCAAAAACTATTTCAATATTAATTATTCCAGCAAAATGAAATTAGTTAGGGAAATATTGTAATTACTTAAAAGATGCTATATCTATTTTGATAAATTATAAATATGTGCATTTAGAGTATTTATGGAGTAAAACGCATGTGATGGCAATTTTCATATATGATATACTTAAGTATAATTATTCAATTTTAGATAATTAATAATTTTTAGGCTCTTTCCCATTAGTATAATTGCTTTATATAATGATACAGTTATAGTTTTTAGGACACAAAGCCTTTGAAATTTCAAGATTACTGCTTATAAAAACGATTGAAAGAAGAGAGATTTCAGTCAGTTTGATTACAGAAATTTCATATTTAATAATAATATTGTTAATTAAATGCTTAATTGTTTACTTTATCAATAAATTACTTAACAATAATAGAGTTTTCCAATGCAGTTATTTACTTCTATGCAATAAAATTGGAAAAATAATAGATCTAAAGCTACTTTTAATTACAATCTAAATATATATATGTATATACAACATCTTATTACAAGAATGAAGTAAAGAAAAGGAAATTAAATAATAGGCATGCTTATTAATTATTTCAACATTCCTTCAATTAACTACATAAATTATTTTGAAAACAAAATCACACTCTTAAATGTACAGAGCTTTCTAATATTATTTCAATTAGAATAGAATTTTTGCCATTAAAAAAACTTACATTGTTAATGAAATATCTTGAATAAATGTATTGTATGTTGTATAAAATGTATTGCGTTGATAATTCTTTACTTTTTTGGGGGTGGAATTTCGGATGCTAAATTAATTTATTAAAATAATTGGTATATGCTTATAATATATTTACTAAATAGAAATATTTTAGAGAAAACAATTTACTTGTTAAACATGATTATTTTTTGAAAAAATATTGATCAATATTATAGATCGGACCTTATAATATATACTGTATACTTAATGAAATTAACTTCGATGGGAAGACAAATTATGTACTATGCTTAAAGTGCTAATAAAAAAAAGAATTCATTCAAGGCAATATCTAGTCATTGAAACATTAAAACTTTTTTATTTGCTATGGAATTTTTTCCAGAAAAAAAAATCGCAATTTAGATTTTTAGGTACTTATTAACTTCTGTTTGATTGCAAAACATTAAAGCTATTTTTAAAGAAAACATCTCTGGTTTTCTCTTACAGCTTAACATTCATTGCCGAAATTTCAATTCTATGAGAAAAAAAGATTCATGGTTTTTCTTATATTAAGATCATAAAGCCGTTTTGCATGAGAAAATATATATGAATTACGAAGCAAAAAAGGAATATTCATTTTTTAAAGAATTAATTATTTTTTGATATTAAAGGTTTAATCGCGAATTCAGCATGTCAAAATCACAAATCTGATAAAAGCTGAAGATAGTAAAAATTTATACTGTATTGTTTCGTAATTATTTATTTAATAACAATTCAATTATTTTTTATCTTATAATTTCTGTTTCATGAAGTTGAGGTTTTTTTTTTCAATTGGAGTTACAGAATGCTTTTGTACTTTTTAATTTTTACAAAATTTTCCACACTTTTCCATTATAAAATTTTAAAATGACAAAATATACGTAGAGAAATAAAATGCAACTAAATATGATCATCCATATATATATATATATATATATATATATATATATATATAT
>JAPMOR010044108.1:15303-38900 GCA_026543865.1 Argiope aurantia
ATGAAATGGAATTTTTCGGGTAGTTAAACAATCAAGAAAAACAAATTACTTTAAGATGTTTTTTTCACAAGATGAAGTAAATTTTTGAGAAAAGTTTAGGTTATTCTAATGAAAGAAAGAAAAAAAAAGAAGAAAAAAGAAAAAAAGAAAAAAAAAACGGGTTGTTTTTTTAAAGCAAAAGTGGGTGAAAAAAATTATTTTCCGTCATGAATCCTTTAAATTGAAGAATTGCTTTTCTTTCTTTAGAAGTTCACTTATAATTTCTTTTGCAATTAGCATTCGAAATCATTCTTAGTTTCCGTGAAGTCAGTTTCCGCAACCGAAAACTCATAAGTAGAAGACAGTTAGAGAAAGAAACGCAATAGCAGCAAATAAAGTACCTTTCAGTAACCGCATTTTAATTTTGGACTTTCAAACTTTAATATAAGAGGCAACGAATTTAAAGCTGTGCTTCCGGTAAAGTGGAAAAAGGTAAAAAGAAAAAAAAATTCAATATCCCAACGTTGTATGAAGGTATTAAAATGGAGTTTTTCGTGTTGTTTTTAGAGTTGCATAACTTAATTTGAAATTAGCGTTTGTAAAAGAGAGGAATTTGAATTAGTTCGATGCGTGTACTTATTTTAATAAATTAAAACTCTGAAATTATTTAGTTCAACACTTCTTCTGTGGCCAAAAACACTCAAATTGATTCTTTAACCATTTATTTAATGAAGAAATATGTAGTAGCAACCTCTTTCGAATTTCAAATGATGAATTATACCATAAGGTATTTATTTCTTATTTCACCTTTATCAGCAGTTTATGATAAAATATGTCAAAATATATGTTAATTTTGCCTAAACTTGCTAGCTAATTAAAGATTTTTGTTTAAGTGGAGGGTAGATTAAATATATACATATACTACCCTCAGCTTTGAAAATATTATTACTCGGAATTCAAACACCGGCGTGCAAAACTTAAGCAACATGTAAATTTTAAGAATTGCAGAAAAGGGATTATTGCAATCAGAACAATGAACAAGTAATAGTAGAAAGGTGATGCGTACGCAAATGTCAGGTACAAAATGTCATAGGCGACGTAAATGTACTCAAAAACAGTGTAGTCAGCGTGCGCAGCTCAAGAAAGAAAGAATGAATGCGCAATTAAAGACATTCGCAGCAAGTGCAAGTGAGTTCTTTCGTGAAATATGACTAGAAGAAATGATCTGGACAACTTCACACGTGGAAGAATGATCGGAAAGCTGGAGGAGGGGCGTAGTTTGACAATTGTAGCTGAAGAGTTCGGAATCACCAAAAGTATCATTTCGAGCATTTGGAAAGCTTTCTGAACCATAGGTACAGCTGTTAGAAAGGTTGATGGTTGCTGCAAACTAGGAAACAAATGCAGTGGATGACTGATACATCGTCCTGTAGGCTAAAAGAGCCCGGTACCAGTCAGGAAGTTCCATTACTTAATAACTGTGTACAGCAACAGGGCGATAAGTGTCGCGGTTTATTGTGCCAGTTGCCTTCACAAAGGTGGCCTATTCGCCTGCCGTCCCGAACACTGCATCCTTTTGAAATTTGACCATCGATGGCATAGTTTTGAGTGGCGTAAAGAGCACAAAAACTGTACATCTCATCAATGGTGTCGTGTCCTGTTTACGGACGACAGTCGTGTCAGTACCATAAGCAATTCTCAGCGCCAATTGGAGAGAGGTCGGAACACGGTTTCAACCCAGTAACATCACGGAAAGAGACCGTTACGATGGTCCTGGAGTTGTAGTCTGAGGAGGCATTATGTTGAACGGGTGGACTGAGCCCCACGTTTTCGACAAAGGTTCCATAACAGAAGAGCGCTATTGTAAGGAGATGATCTATTCCGAGGTGCTATTGGATGAGACTTCGTTTTTATGGATGACAACGCGCAGCCACACCTGACGGCTGATGTTCAGCAGCTACTGGAAAGTGAAGATTTCACTAGAATGGATTGGCCAGTCTTCTCTACTGATTTAAATCCCATAAAACATGTGTGGGATTCTTTGGGGAGATGTCTTGAGGCACGATTACATCCTCCGGGGAACACCCAAAAACTGAAACAGATACTGATCGAAGAATGGAAACTCTTACCTCAAGAACTGATGGACAATCTGATGCTGTGTATGGAAAGACGGTGCGAAGCAACCACTGCAATAAAGGTAGGACGTATCCCATACTAAGGAACATCTTTTTGTTGTTCTTCCTCTTGGACAGACATTCTTGTGTAACGATACTATGAGTTCAATAAAGCATTTTTGTGTTTGATTCCATACTATATGCATCGATTTAATTTTGCGTAACTTTGCTTTCGTCATCGTCAAAAGTGCAAAATGCTGTCTCTCACTTCTGAAATGCATGTCTCGCAGATGATTTATAACGGAATTACGGCAGAAAACACACCTGTTGCTTAAGTTTTGCACACCAGTGTATTTATTAATGATATTTTGTTCGCTTATTCTTCTTAATTCAACAAAACCTCTTAGGTTTATTTTAAAATGCTTGTTTGATATTAAATTATATTAAATATTATTTAGAAACGTTTTTAAAAATGTTTGATATTAAATTATACAAATTAACCATTTGCAGCAAAAATTATTTTAATTAATTTTTAATCTCAAAAGAAAGCATAACGTGACGTTGTTATTTTATAACCACAGTTTCGAAGGCCAATCATCACCAAATTAATCGCAGGGGCTCACTAATTAGTATTTGGCAATCTGTTTGGCTACCACTTATGATTTGACTCCTTCTGTTGAAACTTAGGACAGCCTTAAAAACTGTGATTAAAATCTCAGTTTTAAACGCAACTGGTTTTCATTGCAATTTTGTTTAAACTTCGCTGTGTTCTGCGTTTGGATGTTTGGTTTTAGGATTTGAACTTGCCCTCTGGCATTTTTGTAGTTTCATTTGTATTTACATAGATTTTTTCATACAGTTTTTATATCTAATAAAAACGTTGAATACATCCATATTTGATTATTATGAGGTTTAATTACATTTCGAAACGATTCTTTCTAGAAATATAGGGGAAAATATTTAATTTCAACCGAAATCTTTCTAGTCTGTACAGTTATTGAAAGCAATATATCTCTACTACTAATGAGGAAGAATGTATATGAGTATGCGTGTTTAGTGATCTACAAGATATACTGTGTGAGCTACAAATATAAATGTAGTCACATATATACCTGGTGAGTGAGAATAGGCATTTCAGAATAAAACTTTTGAAATTTCAATTAGAATTTAAATTAATTAAAAATAAAATTGAATTTTGGCTTTTTTTTCAGATTGACTTTCGGAAAATATCCTTGCATGAAAATAAATTTTATACCGTTTCAAAATTGTAAAAAATGTCTCTTTACTGATGCCAATTTAATAGCAATTCTTGTAAATGTTTTCTAAATTAAATTTTTTAAGAAAAATTTCTAAATTAAAAAATATTGCCTAATATTCAAACAATATATTATATTGTTGCCATAAAAACTTAAACCGTTTTCTTTCTTTCATTGCATTTTCAATAGAGAGATTTTTTTCTATGACTGAAAACAAAAGAATAAGCATTTTATTTAATATCAGTGTAGCTTACAAGACAAATTATAAAACTAAAGTTCAACATGGCGTTATTTAAAAGAAAGATGAACAGATTTTCAGATTTTTATTAGCAGTGTGATGTCATGGGTCTGTGTCCAGTAGAAAAGTTCAAGTAGACAATAAACAGACAATAAGTAAACACAATGAAAATAGCTCGTATTTAATGTCAGTTTGGCGCAATCATGGATATAAAGCTATATCTAAATGATTTATCTAAAATAAAATAGAACTAATATTCCGAGAGAGTCAACTGATAATCTGAGGTGGTTAATGTTTTACAACTGTTGCCATTAATAATTCGTCTTATTTCCATTAACTAATGAGTTCGAGCTCTATAATTATTGGAATAAAATAATATTTATTAATAATTTAATAAATAATAAAATAATAATTTAATAATATTTATTTATTAATTATGGGTATTATTTTGTGAAAAATCAGGAAATGTTTGAAATTGAAGAACATGGTAAGTCTGTAAATTAATGATTTATTATTGGTTTTTTCCAATGTTATTTTACATTATACTCATCCATCTCACCAGAGGACACTTCGGAAATAAGGACGAGACACTTCCGGTATGGTGGTTGTTACTCGGCACCCTGGTAGATATAGAAACATTAGGGGTCGGCTACCTCCTATCGATGAAGAGACGTACTTCCCACTGGAAGGGTTGTACCGTGCCGGTTATGGCCCTTTGAACTCAATCATAGTTCCAGTCAATGTTGCTATTTCGGCCGTCTGGTCATTCAGAATTTTCCGTGGGCCTTTGGGCGGGTTGGATTAGCCAGTTATGGTTATAATATAGTTCAAGGAATCAAAATCAAGAATTCGAATAATTTTTCATATTTTATTGTTTAATAAGTTTTAAATGGTTTGGTTAAAAAACGGGAATCTATAATTTAAATCAGTTCTTTATTTTTATTTTAAGATATTTTAAGAAAAAGAGAGAAAAAAATTAAAATTTCTGCTTCCATAAATATAATAATTTCTCAACAGTTTTGCACAATCATATAAAAACAATTACTTTCAAAAAAACTTTCAGGGAAAAGTCTTGACTATTTTAATGAGGAAAAGTCCATTCCTTTAAACGGAAAACAGGTTGAAAAAATAAAAATTTTTTTTTCATCATAAATTTACAAAATGGTAGAATGGTTTTTTTTCTTCTGCGGGAGTTCACTCCATACTCCATTCTGCAATTAGCATTTGGAATCATTCGTAGTCGCCGAGAAAACAGCTTTGTCGACAGAAAACTCATAAATAGAAGGAAGTGGAAGAAACTTAATAGCAGCAAATAAAGTACCTTTCACTAAACCGCATTTTAATTTTGGACTTTCAAACTTTAATATATGAGCCAACGATTTTAAAACTGTACGCCTGGTGAGGGAGAAAAAGGTAAAATGCCTAAGATCTTGTGAAGCACTCAAAAATTTCAATATCCAAGCGCGGCTCTGGGCACGGGGTTATTAAAAAGCTTTTTCTTACTTTCCCAGTTGCATAATTTAGTTGAAATTAGCATTTGTAAAGCAGGGGATTTTGAACGCTGTTTTTACTTACTTACCTAAATCAGTCGAAGCTTTCCTACTGATATATTTGAAGAAGTAATCTGACACTAGATAGATGATCGAATCTAAAATGGCCTCTGTAGAATAAGATATTTATTATTTATAGGAATGCTGTGACTTATTTAAAAAAATTTTAAAAAGATTTTCGAATTAATAACAAGAATTTTGAATGAAATATTGATGTGAAATTTCATTTTTTAATAAAGGAAATGTATTTGTAAAAAGACGCAATACCTTTAACAAGCTTCAGATTGTCTTATATGAACGGTATTTTCAATTTTTAAGAGCCCCAAAACTTTCATGATTAATTTCAAAATGTCATGATAGAAGCAAAAAATGAGACTGCATCATCTATTTTTTTGCGTCAGAATTTTAAGAAACATTTGCTTTGTCTGAACAATTTATTTTGTAAATAAAATTTAAATAACTTTAATTAAATTACTTCTACAATACGAAACGCTATGTTCTGTAGACTGTTGAAATAAGAATGCTATGTTCTATAGGCTTTATCGTGAAATAAAATTTCATTTCATTTTACTAGGTAAATCCATTATTAAAGTTATAATTCTATAATCAAGCGAATTTTTGGTTTATTTATGACAACTGTGTGTGTGTCTGTATTATTATATATTATCTCATATTTCAATATTCCCCAATATGTTATATTCTGACACACATATTTGATTTTTCCTCTTCATTTTTCGTATGACCTTCAACAAATAATTTAAAAAACTTATCTCGGTTTCGATAAAGTTGTTGCATCTGTACATGCTATGCATATTCATTAATTTGAAGATAAAAAAATTTATATAAAGATAAAACTGCTTTTAAATTACTTAAAAAGTAAACATATTTTTTCACATTATTATGCATATTTTATCAGAGAAAAAAAATCTTTAAGTATTACAAATTAAGGCATTTTAATCGAAGTATATAAATATTTACTACTAACAGGTTTTTTAAATTAATGTACGCTATAAACTTCCAAAATCTCCTTTATAACTTCTTCGAATCGATGGAAATCCATAGTCTTTATTTTTTGGTTGTGCCTTTAAACAATAATTCTCATGACTTTAATTCACAGACGTCGCGACCTTTTAAAATAAAACATTCTTTCCTTATCTCAACTATACCACTCCAAACAGATTAATAAATCCGAGATCTTTTATCATTGATAATCCAATGATATTCAGATTTTTAATTTATATACCGCGTGACCTTTTAAAATAAAACATTCTTTCTTGAATCAGTTGTATCACCTCCAAACCGTTCAATAAATCCGAGATCTTTTACGATTAATAAACCACAATATTCAGGTTTTTAATTCAGAGACCGCGTGACCTCTTAAAATAAAACATTCTTTCCTGACATTAACTGTACCACCTAACTACCTCCCAAACCGTTTCAGACACATCCAGCAGTTCATACGATGCATGTACTGCTCAGGTGGTAAGTTAACATCATATACTTAGATTTTTAAGGATCTATAATGTCTCTGTGGATAGTTTTATGATGCGTTCTATTGTATTACGTATACCGATGGACAAGATTTAAAGCTAATGAAGGAAAATAAGAAATGTCATTTACATGAACAGCCATTTTAGAGAGATATTTAGACTTAGAGTAACTACATAAATAGGTAAAATCTTTCTTATATTCTTCTCATAATCTTATTTCATGGAAATACAGGGTGGTAAAAAAAAAACAAAAAAAAACTTCCCCTATATATGAAACCCTAGCGGCCTATCCGCTCAACCAATCGAATTAACTCACGGTTACAGTTACAGTGAGAGAATTTCGAAATTTTCGAATGGCAACACCCACTTTTTCCTTGCGCAAATTGATCCGCGTATTGAAAAACCACAAATGGCGTTGGAATGATTAGCGTGTGACGAAAATTGCCGGCGTAAAGCATTTGCAAAGAAGAGCATTATAAAGGACTAATGACAACACACAGAGGAAAGAGAGAAAAAGCTTTTATTGGAATGGAAAGTTATAATTACAGGTTTTCAACGGGTTCACTTTCGCAGGCGGCAACGCATTGCATTCGGGAGATTGTGGACAACAATGCCGAACGTAACATGAAAGGAGGAATCTGCATAACTTCACGTGTTATCGCATCTTGCACTTCAGACTATGTTGCAGAATTCCGTTATTCCAGAACTGCAGCAACGAAATGTTATTAGGGACATTGTATGGATGCAAGATAGGGCTCCTCCACACGTCGCTCAGTGTGTTCGACCAGTGCTGCAACAACACTTTGGTGATAGAGTCATCTCTAATAACTTCGCAGTTTCGTGGCCACCGCGATCCCGGGACTCACTCCTATGGATTTCTGGTTCTGGGGTTATCTGAAATCTAAGGTGTACACGCCTGGTCCACGAGATGTGTCAAAATTGCAAGATGCCATAACACGTGAAGTTATGCAAATTCCTCCTTTCATGTTACGTTCGGCATTGTTGTCCACAATCTCCCGAATGAAATGCGTGTTGCCTGCGAAGGTGAACACGTTGAAAACCTGTAAGTACTTTCTATTCCAATAAAATCTTTTTTTTTCTCTTTCCTCTCTGTGTTGTCATTGGTCCTTTATAATGCTCTTCTTTGCAAATGCTTTACAGCGGAAATTTTCGTCACACGCTAATCGTTCCAACGCCATTTGTGGTTTTTCAATACGCGGATCAATTTGCGCAAGGAAAAAGTAGGTGTTGCCATTCTAAAATTTCAAAATTCTCTCACTGTAACCGTAACCGTGAGTTCTGCGTTGTTTGGAATCATCACAATCTCCAGCGCATACCTTCAAACAATCATGTCTGATATTTGGTTCGATTGGTTGAGCGAATAGGCCGATAGGGTTTAATATACAGGGGAAGTTTTTTTTTTTGACCACCCTGTATTTTATCTTTTAATTTAAATATATTTTGTCCCTAATATATCGATTAAAACGCGGACAGTAGTTGATAGTAAAATTTAACTTAATTATAGAGTCATTGCTTAAAGCTATAATCGATATCTGATCCTGATACGTAAGTAGTGATTTAGATGAAGTTTTTAATAGTTGATATGATTTCAAAGTTCAAGATATCGAACAAATATTCATTTGAAAATCAACGTTTATGATATTTACTTAATTTACAAGAAAATGTCAAATATATTTCTCATTTATAATACAACAAATACAATATCTGAAAAGTATTAATTCTTACTCTTCATGATAAAATTAATCTTATTTTCCTGAACTAAAATGTTGCTTTTCCAAAGCATAAATGTTGAATATCTTATTATTCAATACAAATTAAATTTTAATGTTCAAAAACAAAAGAGATTTCGGAACATACATACTCTTTAAACATTTGAAAGTAATGCGGATCATTTGTTCGATAGTAACTCAAGATTAAGAGAGCAGTTTATTGCTAAAGAATAAAGTACACATAAAAAAATAAAGAAATAAAATAATAAAGAACGTAACACATACAACTTTAGTTGAAATAAAATAGTATGATAAATGAAACTTCAAACTCCTTGAATAATTTATCTATGTCAAACTAGAAGCTCAGTTAAAACCTTCTGAAAGCTGAAACGCCAAATATTTGTATAGGATTTAGATTGCTTGGTGTTTGGTATTATGGCTTTTGTATATTCGATAGCAGAGAAAATCCGAAAACAGTCGTCACAATGTTGGGATGTAAGCTAAGGTTTTGAATATTCCGACAACAAAACTGCGCATCTTTAGAAAATAGTCGTATGAATTGAATTTGTAATCTCCAATGTGAGTGCCATACATTTGTAATTTTGCATTAATCCTTCGATAAGATTTATCAAATTCGAATATCTTTTCTCAAAATAATTGTCAACCTAATATTGTTTAGAGTTATTTAAGATTTAGTTTCTTGTTATATTGTGTTTTACATTTTATTAAATGAAAAATAACATTTCTATAAATTTAATTAGTGTGATTTGATTTAAATTCATTATTTGTAATCAGTTGGAGACTGTTTATCAGAGTGCATGAGATTTATAGTTTCGTTTAGAATAATATCCTGTAAAGATAATATTTGCAACACAAATTAAACAAATAAAGAAATATAATGTAGGATTTTAAGCTTAATGAAAGCTAATTAAAAAATCAAATATTTTAACTGTCAAATTTTACAAATGTGTACTAACTTGAGCTGATTATAATCAAGGATACAATACACTATACAAGACAAGATTATTCAAAATTAAAAAGCAGATTTAAATATATATTTCTAATGAAGAGATTAGATGGAGATAAATAAAATATATCTCTGGTTTGAAGAAAATTCAATTTTTATCTTTTATAATCTGATAATTCCCGTAAAGGGTACAATGATTTAAATTTACGAGAAAAAGGTGATTACTCAGGAACAATCTTTTGTGCTGCTGTATACAAAGAATGAACAAATTGCTTCTTTTCTTTGCGATTTCAACTAAGAACCACCTCCTTATAAACACGTTACAGATGGGACAAGAAATTCATAGAAATTTATGGGGGGGGGTCCTTGTCCTCGCGTCAGACGAAAACGTTGAACGAATCCTAGCTGCTTCGGTGCGTATTCATAAAAAATCCACCAGCAGAGAACCAAACACACGCAATCTTAGAGAACTCAAAACCTGCGTATCCTAGTTTTCGAGATCGAATTGCTACATTAAGGAGTTCAATAATCAGAGACGTCACGTGAGGAAAGAAATGGATTTTGATTGGTCTCATAATAAGTGGAATTAATGTTGAAATCACAGAATAAAGTTTCCTTTATCCAATGATGTCTCCCACTGGGTAGGGTGGGGTGGGTGCCTCGTAATTGAGAATGAGATGCTTTCGGTATGGTTTATGTTCTCGCCACCCCGATGGAAGCAGGAAAAGGTGCGGGTTGGCTCCGCTATCGATGACGGGACTTAACTACTCACAGGAAGTGTTGTACCGTGGCCGGTGATGCCCCTGAGGACTCAATCAAAGTCCCCCTTAGTGTTGCTGTTGCGGATGTCCAGTCAATCAGGTTTTTTTTTTGTGTGTGTGTGCCTTCGGATTGGTTGGAGTAGCTGATTTAAGGTTATCCAATGATGGATCATATACATCTCTATATTGTCTTCAATCGTAAAAAGTAATTTGAATCTTCTCTTCCTTTTTGAATAACACAGTACTAATAATCAATTTTCAATATTAATAAACTCTACAACTTTTGATTTGCTGTTTTGAATATTTCACTGTAATATTAAACGATGTAACGATGTAAAGAATTCTAATTATTGATTGAATCAATAAAAGAAAAAAAAATACAATTTATAAATTTTTATACAGTTTCCCATTACTATTAATCATATGTTATAAAATATTCTTGACATTCTAACGTATTAAAAACCAACAATAGCTTTATTATTTTTTTATCAGAACTGACTGAGTTTTGAAATTTTTAATTATTTTAGGCGAATAAATAATGAACTCGAAAAAGGACTACTCGGCTTTCTCTCAGTCTAACCATTGAAGTGGTAAAAATTCATTCATTCAAATTGTCATAATTTGATTAGTTTTAGTCTCATAAGTATAGTATCTTAAATAATCTTCGTTTTATATAAAATATGGATATAATTAGATTTATATAATCAAGATAAAATTAACTATTATTAACTATTATTATTTATAATAATAAGGATATAATTAGATTTAAATAAAGTATAATCTTCAGCATGAAGAAGTTAAATATTCCAATTAGGTCTGGTTTCATACATCAGTTGATATTAATGACACTCAGATTTCATTGGGGTAATTTAAGATGAAATAATGTATAGAGATTTTGTTCTTAAATGCGATTACTTTCACGGACAAAATCTATATTTTGTCTCTCAATATGATAAAGCAATGAGTCACTTTGTCAAAATATGGTTTTAAATTGCAAAGTCGTTTAATCGAATAATTTAACTGAACAGTAATCCATTGGTTTTATTGATCCGAGAGTGCCTAAACACTTTCTATACTGATTTTAATTTAGCTATTTACAAATGTTTTTTTTAATTATAATATATTAAGTAAAACGTAAGGACTGGTAACTGGAGACATTTATCTAATTTGTATTGCTGCTAACCATTTATATCTTATAAATGGGAATGCATATTTTCTGTTAATCAAATAAAGTTTTGTAATATTAAATCACAGAAGGAAAGCAATTAAATTGTTAGGAAAATAAAACAAAATATTTATTTATATTTTATTTTATTAATAGGAATATTAGGTATATTAATATTTAAATCGGTGCTTCTTTAATTAAATATTAATTAAAGCTTAATTAATATTAATTTAATTTATATTAATTAAAATTAAATATATCAGTGAATTTTAATTTATATATTAAACTCATAAATTAATATATAGCTCTCTAAATCAGCATATTAATTATAGCTTCTGTAATTTTGTATTTCATAATGCATAGCAGAGAACTAAAAAAAAAACCTTTAAAATAAATCATGCTTACGATCAGAAATGACGGACACTAATTTGGCGAATCATTTTTGAAAATCCCGGAATTTTTAATATTTTAATCATTAATGTGAGAACGACGGAGTTATTTTCAGGGAGAACAGGGAGTTATTAAAATAATCAAGTATGAAACATGAGTTTTATGCTTGATTATTTTAATAGGTGTATCTTTTTGTTTCTAATGGCACTTGCCATAGACAAGCCCGCTGACGAAGTTAGCGATTTTAAGCCGAGAGAGAGATTCTTGTTTTTTAGTAGCGTCATTTAGGGCAAAGAGTACGTCTTAGATACTCACGCGTCACAACCGTTTTTACGGGGTGTGCTTCATTCATGCCTTTCATTCACACATCCGCAAATCGTAATTTAAACCTGAATCAGAGAACGATCACCTCTGAACCAGTACCCCCATTGGTATTACTCTCGACATGGAGGACTTTGTGACCACGACAGATTTATACTTGCGCCAGCCACCATACACGCGGAGAATCTTCTGACGGCAGGATTCGATTTCACAACCGAAAGGATACAAATCCAACACCCTACCAACCATGCTATCTCGTCAGTAGGTATATGGCTTCGATGAGCCAAAGGTGTTGAAATTCTTGGTTAATATTCTAATAACTTAGCAATTCACTGTGTTTCTTAATTTAAATTGTTATGATTAATACGATACCAGTGATATTTAAGATAGATTTCGTGCGTCATTTCTTATGTCAAAAAATTTCTTTTCATAATTTTTACATTGAAAACGACCTCTTACAATAAAACTTTTTATATAGTTTATACTAGAGACGTTTTTTAATATTTTATATAATTGAGAATATTTTGATTTATATAAGATGTATATCAAAATTCCACAGTCAGTCGTGAATTAAAATAAATTTGGGATAACATATTGTTGGAATAATATTCTATCGTAACATTATATCTATGCACTCGATAATAACTTTAAAATGAATATATCATAACGATGCATGCCAATAGAGAATGTTATGAAACTATCTGAAATCAAAATGTGTACGGAATGAACCATTATACAAACTCACTCATAGACCACAAAGTAAATAAAATTCGTTGTCTTGATACTTATTTTATTCTAAGATAAAATTTAATAAATAACTTTATGGAAAAATATCTGCTACATTAATAGTGACATTTTGTACTAATTGTTAGTAGCACAGTAAGAGTCAAAAATATATTATAAACACCCAAAATATATAAGGGGATAGTTTATCTTAAGAATCGATTTAAAGTCAATAAATTTATATAAAGTTTCCTTTTCCACATACTGCATATTAAATATTAAAATCTGATTTTGAATGTTAAGTGTACTTACTATCTATAATATATTATGTAAAATAACATAAATAATTTTAAACGTTTATTTCCTTTCATTAGAACGAACGATTTGCTTTGAACGTATCAGATGTTTATTAAGATAAGGAATATATATTTCTTTTTTTTTTCAAAGAATATATTCTTGCAACAAATATTTATCTAATTTGAATTTAATGTATAAAACGTCCTTTTTACTTTTCGAATAATATGTCAACCTTCTTTGACTTTACGCATTCGACGAACTAAAGATTCCGAAAGCAGCGCTGATTATAAAGGGAAAAAAAAATCGGATTGCAGCCTTGGAATTAAAATGAAACTTCATTGACGAAAACAAATTAAAAAGGTCGTATTTATTTGAAGTGCTCTATGTAAACTTTGCCTTAACTATTTGCTAATCGATGTTAGCTGAGTTCAGTCAAGAAGTCTATAACTTTCTTCAGATTTGCTTTAAAAAAAAGCTAATAAAACTTGCAAAAGCAAATCTAATTGAATATTCAACTTTTCAACTAAATTTATCTGTCAAAAAACATTTTGTATTCCTTTAATTGGCAATAACATTTTACATGAATAAACATCCAAAAACCTGTTTACACTTAGAAAACTCTATTAAAATTAAATGGCTTCTGAAAATAAAAAATTTTAAAATACAAAGTGCCTTTAGATAAAGGACGCTTTTTCTAATTATTGTTTCACGATTCTTTGATCATCTTTGCTTTGTAAACACGCGCAAAATAACAACAAAGAGGAGTTCAATAATTAATAAATGAAATTTTAATTTGAAAGCTGTAGTTATACGTAAAAGGTGGAAATTATGTAGAATAAAGCTACAATACTATTTTGACTTAAAAACTTAAAAGATGATACGAACTATCAACAAAATGAATCTTAAATAGCATTTATTGAAATTTTCTTTCTAGCGCGATATAAAATAAAGTAAGCCGCAATGATATCATGACATCAAAAAAAAAAAAAAAAAAAAAAAAAAAAAAAAAAAAAAAAAAAAAAAACTTAGAAGATAATGCAAGCTATAAACAAAATACATCTGAAACAGGAGGTAAGGAAATTTTATTATCGATGGTATTTGAACCGAAAAAATATTTCTGAATGCTTTAGTTGACAGATTTTGTGTTAGTGTCGCTACGTATACATATTAATTGGAAAAATCACTACTGTGATTCTTTTTGGAAATATAGAATTTAATACTTATTCTAAGATTAGTTTATTTTGGAAATATTGAAATATTTTACATGGACAGAAAATAAAAAAAATGTTTATTAAAACAATTTCAACTCTAATTATATCATAAGTTTATATTTGTTTTAAACTGCATTAATAAATACCACTTCGTTTACTCGATGTGACGTGAAGAAAAGAAAGGTTTGCGAATTAGTTGTCAAATATGGCAATCATATTTGACTTCTCTTTTTTAAATCATCTAATTTTCTGAAAGAAAAAAAAATGTTGGTGACTTTCGGGTGTTGTCATTATCTGAGTTTTATTTTGACTCATATGGTTCGAAAAGTTATCTTCCAAAGTCGACCCAGCATCGTTCACAAAATTTGGCATCTGTGTCCTCAATTGACTAAAGATTTGTAGATAATATAACTAGAATGGTGTATTTTTCTTTCTTCACTAGCAGCGAATTCTCAAATAAAATAGGAAGTATATTTTTCTTCTTCTATAGGAAAATATAAAAAAAACAAGAAAGGAAAAGGAAAATTTCAATTAAATATAATTGAAATATAATTAAAAAAATTTGTTTGTAAAATTTTCATTGGAAATTTTTGTTTTGGATTGAGTTTTTCAATCATTACTACGGTTCAATAATATAAATAAATTCCCTTCAGTAACTGGAAAACGAATTTAATTTTATTTTTATTTAAGATTATTAAATTAACTGAAATCGTCATATACAAGCAAATAAATAATGGAATACATACGGCAAGATAAGGGGGATCTAAACTTATTTGAATAATGTGTTGCTCAAATCTTCAATTAGAGAAAAAGAACCCATTTTAATAAGAAAATGTGTAAACATTCATTAATGAGAAAAATAAATTATTAATAATTATCGAAATTGAATGATTTTCCTGTGAAAGTATATGTAACTTATCTTAGATTCTTCATTTTATAAAGCCACATGCAAAAAGGTATCAAATTTCTTCAGCCATTATTTTAATACACTTATTATCAACTAGCCGCCTTTGGCGACCAGCCGGTTCGCAATTTTAATGTTCGTTTGAATTTTAATAATTAAATTACGCAATTCCTACTTAAATTACGCAATTTTACGCAATTCCTACTTTAATAGGTTCTTCTTCAAATATTTTAAAATTTCAAATTTTGATAGTCATATAATTCACTCATAATATTATAAAGGTCTTCAGTTATAACCTAATATGTATCTCTCTAATTTTCTGTTAGCTCTCGTAGAATTTATGCTTTAAATTAAAGTCGGTAGAATTAATCTGCAATTAATATAATAATATTTTTTACTGAAACAAAGCATTTTTTTATAATATGATTACTGATAACAGAGTCACTGAGCGTTTAAACTTTATGGGCACTAAAGAATATCTTTCTTAATTTATGTTATATCTCATGAATTTGTCAACAAAATTTTCTGCAGATTCATCATGAATTGATCGATTAATGAACAATGTTTAATTTTAAATGCATCAAACACTAAGAAAATAAAATGAATCGTTTAAAATAATCGGTCGAAAACAGGTTTAAAAAAAACTATTTAAAAAACGATGTACTTAAAACTATAAGCATATACAAAAAATATATAACTAACATAAATGCAATTTAATTACTAAAGCATGCAACTAACCTAAAAATAATTTAAATCAAGAATCATCCGTTGATAATGTAGTCAACAATCAGAACACAATGCGCATGCGTGAATTTTCAACGCCAGTTACGGTAACGCAAATGCGTGAATTTTTCTACGCCAGTTTGGGCAACGCTATGCAGATTAGACACTTTTAATTTCCTTTATTCTGTGTTATTTTAATTCAAAATTACTTTAGAATGAATCTGAAAGATCGATTAATTAACAATGTTTAATTTTAAATGCATAAAACATTAGGAAAATAAACAGAATCGTTTGAAATAATCGGCTGAAAAATATTAACCCTAGCCTAAAAAAAAACTGAAGCCTTACTCATTTGGCGGTGGGGAAAATGGAAGATTTTTTGTGGGAAAGTTAGTTTTTAATTAATAGTTAAAATTCTAATTAAAAATTCAAAAAAGGGACCCAGGTGCACATTCCCTACCTCTAAGGTATACATGTACCAAATGTGGTTGCTGTAGGTCAAATGGCCTCGCCTGTAGAGCGCCAACACACACACACACACACACACATTAATCTTAAGCACAAGAAAAATGCTATGCTATTTATGCTGCCATTTCGATGTATTTAAATTAAATTATATGCAACGTTTATCAGTGATAAATATCACAACAATTATTCGAAATAACAGAAAAATTTTGGCATATTTAATAATATTCTGATATAATAATATCGTTTCAAATTAAATAATAGGATACGTTTAAAGAAAGTTTAAATTAATGTTGTGTTTCGATATATTTATAGTAATATTAATCTAAGTAAATGAAGAAGTTTTTGTTTTGTATCACTATTCCCAAACCAATTTTTTTTTCTGAAGTAAGTACTACTCATCATAATAGCTCTTTTTTTTCTGAATAATAAAAATTTCTTTAATATACAGAATATTTTGGTAATGTACCAAAATCTGAGAAAATTTTTGGCAGTCATCAAAAAGAACTAAAATTGCAATGGAACATGGTGTTGACGATGACAAACGACGCTGAGATGATGAAAATCTCAAAAAATTGCATGGCTTATGGTTTTTAAGTTCATAAAGTATTGTTAACCTACTTACTGCACTCATTTGGGTGACGTATAATCCATATGCTAGAGTACCGCGGAAATCTTAACAAAAATTCAATGCCAACGAATCAGCTGGTATCCTCGGCGATATATTTTAGGGCCATACTTAATATTCGAACACCTGAATGGGGCAACATAACCTATTTTTCTGCAACACGATTTTCTGGAAATGATGCAGAGTTCCCGCCGCAAAGCTACGAGGCATTATGGGAGGCAATTTCTCGAGAAGTGCGTTATCACCTGGATGTTGCATACTCAAAGAAGTGGACCGGTATCAGTTGGCTTCAGTTTGCCGGGTCACAATGAGCATGACTTTTTCCAAAATGGTTGCTTTAAATCATTCGTTTATGCAACGATTATGGACTCACATGAGCGTAGATTGTAATGGCAGTGGCATATTTCCTAACTATACCTGGTAACTTCGAGCGCGTAGGGAAATTATTATTGAGCCTTTATAAATTGCACAATGACGTCAGTGATCTCAGCTTCCAATAACTCTGAAATAATGAATTAAAGTGAATTTTTTTACAGTTACTATTGTTTTTTTATGTTACTATCGTGGCGTCCAAACTTGTATACATTTTCCCCGTTTTTCACTTTCTCAGCGTGATATGAGACATCATGTTTCCATGCAATTTTTGTATCTCTTGATTTCTATAAACAACCCTCTGAATCTATTGGTTACAAGATAGAACAAGCGGTATACACTTGTTTAATTAACTATCGTTAAATATAAATATCATAAAATCTTAAGTTATTGAATAGACTTTTATAAAATAAAATTGATTAGAAAAGTTATTAATTTGAATAAAGAATAAAAAAATAGCTACATAGTATCAACTTTTTATGTCACATAAAAAAATCAAGCTTTAGTTATAAACAACTAATAAACCTTCCAAATCAATCTTTTGCAATAACATAAATTAAAAGTGAAGTAAATATAAAAAAAATTTAAAAAGCTGACCAGAAAAAAATAGTTGTAATGTCTCAAAAGTTATTACTAATCCATTTTTCACATAAAATTTTTATGAGCAATTTTGATGGAATTATTATTTTTTCTTTTTACTGTAACGAAAAACTTCAATTAATATTATGTTAGAAAATTACGTAATCGATTGAAGCATCAAAATAAGTTGGAATTTGTTTCAATTTTCCCTTCTTTTCCACATTTTTTTAAAAAAAATCTTTGTATTCTTTTTTATTCAAGAAGGAAATATATTCTTTTGATCATATTATTCCCTTCTTTAATTCCTTCTTTTAGTTTTTGTGAATCAAAAATAGAATAATCAGATCTTTCTTCTAATTTAGTTTACTTAGAAAAAATATGCGGTTAAAAGACAATTTATTGCTGAGCAAATAATGTTGCTTTTCACGCAAAAGATTAAAGTAAGAATTATTTTAGCTACCATTTTTCGCGAGTTACGTGTTAAACAATTTGATTTTGTTTACTTTTATGATAAATTAAGTTAACGTTGAGCCTGTTTCCCGCTTTCGCGTGTTTACTCAGAAGAATTTGTTCATCGACCATAAAGATAAATCTTTGCAAATGGCGTTATTTGTTTTAACTGAATGATGCTTTACAGTATGTCTTGTCAGTAACTAAACGGCATTTGAGTTAAAATAAAGCTCTTTAATGCATCAAAGAATCTTAAGCAATTTCATGAATATGGAAAAGGGAAATGGGAAGGTAAAACGGAAACAAAGATGACTGTAATTTCTTAATTTTTGACAAAATTTATTCTAGCTTAATTTTTGATTTTGATATTTTGTGAGGGAGTGTGTTTGATTGTGAGCGTGCGTGTGTGAGAGGGAGAGTGAGTGAGAATGAGCGTTAGTGTGCGTTGTGAGCGTGCGTGTGTGAGAGATAGAGTGAGTGAGAATGAGCGTTAGTGTGCGTTGTGTGTGTGTGTGCGTGCAAAAATATTTCAGTTGAGACTTTTGAAATTTTAGATTAGATTTATTTCATTATGAGAACCATAACTTGTCAAAAGAGAGACGATGATAAGCTGGCATCTATTTATATCGAGGAATAAGAGCAAAATGACAGAAATGTTTCCATTCACTGATTTTACTACGAAATTTTCATAGGGATTTCCATAACAAGTGTAGGTTCAGGAAAGGTAATCTTAGGTATCTTTAAAAGAATATTGTACACATTTAGAAATTTTACCCCTTCGTCCGGAACGCGAAAAAATTAGTTTCCTAGAGCATGTGTTATAGATAATTAAAGGCAGTAAGAAAATATTTTAGAATGAACTTAATATGGGATAAATTAAGATAAAAATAAGTAAATTAATGAAAATTTAAATTAGGTTTAAAAATATCACATCATATATATATATATGTGTGTGTGTGTGTGTGTTATTTTTACTTATGCACTTGTCATAGACAAGCCCACTGACGAAGTCAGCGATTTAAGCTGAGTTTGTGCAATAGTTTCAGAGGGTAAAGGCCCCTGAGAACCCGGGGGCAGAAGTATGGTATAGGCCGAGCAGGTTATGGTTATTAAGCATATGACTTTAATGTCTATTACAATTTAAAGCTTGCTAATATTTTTTTCAGGAAGTAATAAACATAAATCCTGTATAAGATAAATTTATTATATATAATTATAACATATTTAATTGGATATATTTACAATTATTATATATATAATTGAATAAGAATCATCAATATTCCCAGCAAACAAATGTTTATTATATATAAAATTGGATAACAACAACCAATATCCCCAGCAAGCAAAAATGTCTCTGAATTATTTTATGTCGAATATTTTACAATAATTTTCCGTCCGTATAAATCTTAAGAATTATAATAATTTTAAAATAATCATCCACAGAGCTCTCTAAATTTTTCTATTTCATAAAACTAAAGAAAAATTACATCTAAAATTTCTCACCATTAGAAGAATTTAATCATTTTGACATTATTATTATTCCTAATTCTAATTTCCCAATGCCATTCCATTAATAATAACAGATGTTAAATCTCAGATATTAGATTAAAATTTCTTACAGTATAAATTTGAATCTGTAAACAAATGAATATTTTAAAGATAAAAATAAAATCAAATTATTTAAGCTTTCTAAATCTATTCAATATTACATATCTATCCCCACGCATAGCTTTGCATACCGAAACTTCCACAAGACAGATATAACTATAAATAGGAGGCGTCTAATTGTTGAAGTTTCCAGCCGAAACTACCGAGTTTGCATTAGCACTTCAAAACCCTCTCATAACCAGCTCATTCCAATAGGAATCCATCCTGTTGGCTACAGATAGTCCTCCAAGAATGTACACACTTCTCATAGTTGCAAGAGCATTCTACCTTATACCTCATTACAGTAACTAGCTTCATGATAGTAATGTACTTACTACTGTGTCCTGGTGAACGGTCACTAACAGCCCATGGCCACTTAGCATAATAGGCAGACAATGAGCGGAGCCGGCTCAGGAACGCTTTTCGCTCTCCAGCCCTCCCTCGTGAGAGTCAAAAGGAAGGGCTGGTCCACGATGAAACAACTCGATTTGTCAACTGTACTTGAATTCAATTGAATGTGGGATTGCACTTAAAGCAATCAATACATCCTTCTTGAATGTTTGGGGCTTGAAGGGGAAGGGGGAGAGGGGGGGGTTAGGACAGAGGGAATGAGATAGTTAGATAGAAATTTCTGGAGTAATTAAAAGGGAATCTGCTGCCGTGGTTTCGGAAAGATTTTTTTTCGTATTTAATGGAGGTTTAGGAATAAATTGATAATTTCCCGATTAAGGCTAAAATGAAATCAATATTTTGGAAATTAGAGATTTCTTTGAAGAAATGTTCAAATTATTGCTTTTTGATGGTTTAGATTTGTTAAAGTTCAAAATTCTTTGGTTATGTTTACCATTGATTTTAATGTCTGAATAATAAGAAAATTTGCTAAAAATACTTTTTTTAAGGCTAAAATGAAATCAAAATTTAGGAAATTAGAGATTTTATTGAAAAAAGATTCAAATGATTGTTTTTTGATTGTTAAATTTTGTTAAAACTTGAAATTCATTGGCTATGATTACCATTGATTTCACTGTCGGAATAATGAGAAAATATGCTAAAAATATTTATTTTTAAGGCTAAAAGGAAATCAATATTTTAGAAATTAGAGATTCTTTTGAATAAATGTTCAAATGATTGCTTTTTGATGGCAAAGTTTTGTTGGAATTCAAACTTTATTGGCTACGCTTATCATTAATTTCAATGTCAGAATAATGAGAAAATGTGCTAAAAATATATTTTTTAAAAGTTTAAAATGAAATAAAAATTTAGGAAATTAGAAATTTATTTGAAAAATATTCAAATGATTGCTTTCTGATGGTTAAGTTTTGTTAAAGCTCAAAATTCATTGGTTTAGATTATCATTAATTCAATCCCAGAATAGTCAGAGAATATGCTGAAAATATTTTTTTTAACAAGATTGGAATGAAATTACCTGCTTATATTTCTTATTAATAATATATTATCCATTTAATTAACATATTCATGCCAAGACTCATGTCTGGTATTCGGACTATATGTTTAATTAGACGATTTATTAGAGATGAGATCATCTAATGATATAGATAGATAAACGCAGTTAGATAGTAGATATGATCCGAGGGCGAGTCATATAGTAGTCAATATGTTAAAAAACTTCATTAAATCCTAATTAAACTTCATTAAATCCTAATTAATACGTTAATACTTGTGAACAAAATCATACATTAATTATTTATACTATTTCTGAAAGCTGCCTAGTGTTTCAAACCTCTCAAGTCTAAATTATTATTTATTGTTAATAAAGCAATTCAGAATTATATTATATTTAAAATTATTATTTTCTTTAGATTATTTACAATTATCCGTTCATTATTCATTTGCGTTTTTGAAGATAATATAAGCGAAATTTATGAAATTTGCTAATTATTCAGGCATATTATAGACATTACTGGCAGGAAAATGGTTAAAGAGTAAGATATACAAAAAAAAATCATCTGAAAGGATGTAACGTCACTGAATATGGAAGCAAGTTATGTTTTCAGTAAGTGATCTTGTAAGTAGATTAAATTAAAGCCAAGATTTTAGATCCAAAACATGAAATCAACTCAAAAAAATTCTTTAAAGAACATGAATTGTTTTGAATACTTGAAATGTAATATCAAGTTTCCTAAGCAATTCGTACATTTCAAAATTGCAGAAGATGAACATTATTTCTATACCTTCCATTATCTACCTAAATTGCAGCATTCCAAAGATATTAGCGCAAAGGAATTGCACCATTACACGTCATTTTCAAATATATCTTAGCCAAAAATGCTTGAATCCAAAAACAATTTTGTGGCAGGCACGATAAAATTTAAGAAAAAAGAAGCATCGCCTGGTAATCTCAAACAGTTGTTAGAACTTTATTCCTGAAGACATCTCTCGTTTATCTCTCTGTGTCATAAATTACTTTTGTCCTAACTTCTCCAAATAAAACTTTTTGTTTTCCGTTCAATTTGCCACATAAGTTGGCGGAATGCATTCAGAAAAAGTCTTTTTTTGTTTTGTTTTCCAAACAATAAAAAAGCGAAACAAGAAATAAAAATAACCGTCGCCTCCCTTCTACCCACGCATGATTCACTTCTGTCTCTATTGATATTTATTTTACAATTGAAACATCTGTCCCTGCGACAGGAAACAAAAATTCGTAAAGTCAACTTTTCCCTCCTTCAATTAATCAGTGTCAAAGTTGAAATGAAAAAAAGAGAGAGCGAAATAAATAAAGCAAATATAGATATTTTTCTGTTTTCTGTTGCTTTTATGTATAGACCTTTTCCAGAAATGTCTTCAAATTCCTCTGGAGGCCCTTTCCAATTTTTCTGCTTCCAGAATTTTTTTTATGAAGAATTCTGTAGTGTGTATGATAGAGCAGCATGCCTAATGCGATGGCAATTTCTGCCCCTTGGGGAATAGAAACGCTCGAAGAAGAAATATTATTATTATTATTTCAGTTTTATCTCCATTTTTTGACGTATGTACTGTTACACAATATTTCATAATTCAGACGTAACTTGAAACAGTCAGTTTGTTTTAAAGCAAAATATATATATACATCAAACAAAGAATGAATCTTTTCAAGGTTGAAGGTTATAAAGACATTTTGGTAATTTCCTCGAATGCTGTTTTCTTGAATTTTTCACTTCTGGCTAATGTTATATCATAAATATTAAACATCTGAGGTTTCTGTTATTACCAAAAATTTATATAATTATTATCTCGGAAAAAATGTGGAACAGTTAGGCTTGATATAAGCCTTTAAAAAAAATTGTTCTCCATCCTATGAGAAGAAGTGTACCTATATATATATATATATATATATATATATATATAGTATAATAGTCTTATGATGCTTTTAATGTAAGTAGATGACTACGAATGGTGAATTATGGTAGATGAATTATGTAGGTAAATCAATGAATTTTTATAGAAAAGCTCTAAAAAAGATGTATTTGATCAAGAAAAATATTCTTTCAAACATAATATAAAAGTCAATTCTACATTCTAAAGAGCAAACAAATATTGATTTATAAGAAGTAAAGACTGATATTAAATTATTTTTCATTCATTAGAATATATATATGTTATTTTTTATTCAAATAACAGAGTTTTCATTTTTATTTTA
>JAPMOR010044108.1:39000-53570 GCA_026543865.1 Argiope aurantia
ATATATATATATATATATATATATATATATATATATATATATATATGATTTTTAATTTTTTATTTGATTTAATGATTTTTGTCTTTTGCAAAGCGTCGAATAAAACGGAAAAAATTTAAGAAGCAAATATTTGATTCGTAAAATATAAAACCCCTTATGTTGGCCTAAAATACACCTTCTGTGTTCATATTAACAGACAGAAATAAGCAGAAAAATGGATTGCATGTAAAGGATTTTTATTTTTAGAAGATTCTCTTAAAGGAAGTAAGGCAAGAAAAAGAGAGAAAACTTTAAAATAAAAATTAACTTTCAGAATTGTTGATGAATAAGGAGAAGACTAGTCTACAATTCAATCCAATCAGTTTAGAAACGCTAAGGAATTCTGGGATGATAGAAGATTCCTCTGCCATCCAATCAGTTTCTTTCTCTTAAAATGGAATTGCTTATTTCTACTCTAATGAAAATTTTGTTTAATATGTCGAAACAATATATTAAAAATATATTATAGGTTTGAACTTCTAGAAATATTAGAAGCCATGATAATATCATTTCCTTCAAACATAAATTATTATATATTTTTTTTTTTACTTTTCCTTGTTTCTTTAGTATTTTTCAGATAAATTCTAAATAGATAAATATTGAAATTCCCCTCAATGAAAAATAAGGCAACGTTTCAGAATCCTACTGGTTTTACTTAAAATTTTCAGACAACTGTTATTATAAAACAAAAGATATTTACTAACTAATATATACCTATTATATAGCTTACTTTAAAAAAAGTATCTATTTTGATTAAGTAATTAAATATTATGTATTTTTTTCTCAATAAACTTTCTTACTCAAGTAAAAAAATTCTTTACTTGTTATTACTTATCTATATTCAGTTTGTAATCTCCGACAAATCAACAAACATCTGAAGTTTCGATATATCTAACTTGTTGACATCTATTCTATGAGAATTCCAAAGTATTATAATATGAAAATTTCCTATTCAAGATCAACTACCACAATTGGTCGAACAATTTTTATATTGCTTAGCAGATGATTTTTTAGGTTTTTTTAGCAAGTTTTAAGATTACAAACAAATAATTTACATTACAATTTCACAAGGTAACAAAATTACTTTCATCATAGCTTCAAAATTCATTATATTGTTACTATGAAGTAAAAATAAACTAGATAGTTTCTTCCATCAATACACTACATACGGCTAGCTCTGTTTCCTAATCAACTATTATTTCACAGGAAAAAAACGAAATTATAAATATACATTTAAAATTTGTCCTTTTCTGATAACTTCATTTTATTTTCCTCTCTGCCATCTTGCCGGCATCTCTGCTGCACATTTTTCTTTTGATATTATAATACCAAACGAATTTTTTCAAAACAAAATATTTTAGAAATTAATGATTCACCGGTTTAAAACTAAAAGTGACTGCGACAAATAAAAATAGAAAAAAAAAATCTTTTAGAGTTAGTTCTTTATTTACTTAAATATCATCTCTGTAATAATAGAAAAAAATATAAGTATATAAATTTATCTGCAGCGTATATTATGCTTAAGATATATTAATATAAGAGATTTTTTCCTGTTATTGAAATTACATTTTAAAATAACTTGGATAATTTTAAATAATTAATTTTTTAATTAATTTTACATAATTAATAACGTGAACATAATTAATTTTTCTTTTCTTTGCTACAGATCATTACTGCAAGTGTCCAAAATTGAATAATTGATTGAGTGATACAGATATATTATATATATATATATACTCAGTATATATATTTGGTGAAACTAATTTTTAGATTCATATAATAAAATTTCTGAATTAAATTAAAAGTAAGCATATTTTAACAATTGACATTATATCTTATTTAGAGACTGTTGAAATATGCTATGGATAACTCAATCTTTTTATTGAAATACAGAATTATTCAGGTACATTTGTTGTAATCATTATTTAAGCAACACGTTTCAAAAAGTAATCACACAATTTTAAAAAAAAAATTAAAAGACTTTAATTCTTGTTAGAAATTATCAGCATATTATTGAATCCAATATAAAATTTAAAAAAAAATTCTATAAAAGTAATTTCCAAACAGAATAATGACAGACATAATTTAGACTTTGAAGGATATTGTGGAGTGTTTTAGTAGTATAACGAAACATAGAAAATATCTATTTCAAATTTATTGCATATTGCTTGATACTAAACAGTGAATAAAACAAAATAGAATTTTAATGAAAGTTATTAAAAGATGTAAAACAAAGAATAAACTAAAATATAAACGAAGATTTCTCTTATGAAATAATTCAAATTGTTCTTACTTTTGCTTTAAAAGTTAATAGGTATGTATGGCATATTTGTTTCGCAATAATACGCTTTACTGGATCCCGAAATAATCTTTTTTGATTATTTAAGCAAATAAGGAAAACACACAAATGTCATTAAAATTTCATCTTATTTATCCTTATGGAAAATATGAATTTCGAAAGCTTATTTAAATGCCATTCTTAATCTTTTCATAACATCATTGCTTCTCTTAAAATTCCAACATATCATCTGAGACACAAAAATAAATAATATAAACCCATCCTATTTTCTCCTTCTAGGAATGAAGCAGATTAAAAGGCATAGAGCTGAATCAGCGTCTTTAATGCAGCATCAGAGAATGGAAAATTCAAAATTCATAAATAAGCTTTATGTTTTCGAAAAATATGTCTAAGTGAAGTACATGTACATGGTAATAATATTCTCAGAATCTCAAATACAGAAAAACATAGATTAAAGCATTGTAAAGAAAAGAACAAATTGTACTCACGAATCAAAACAGCAAGAGGGGCACCATATCAATTTATTCTTTAATAAACAGCTTATTTCTTTTTGCAATCTGTCTTTGTTACTCGTAAATCTTACCTATAAAAAGTATTGGGACACACTATAAGTTCATAGATTTTATCATAATATTTTACTTAAATATACAAATGAAACCAAAACAAGAAGTAAATATTATTTTTATATACAGAAATCATAATAATTCAAACAGACTCTCATATTAATGCAATTATTGCTATAATTAAAAATAAAAGAAAGAAATCAAGTGAAAACAAGTGCTCAAATATATTGGGACACTTAACAAGGAATTAAAAAAAACAATGAAATTTGGCAAGAATTGGAACAATGTTTTGCAAAATAATCCATAGATTTTGGCCCATTGTTCGACTAAATGTTTTCTTAAATCCTTCTTGTTAGAAATTTGATGTTCAAACAGTTTTCGCATAAATAATCCCACACATGCTCAATGGGATAAAGGTCTGGACTTTCTGTAGGAGTCTTAATAATACTAAGATAGTGGTAGAGGACCCATAACTTGTAAATATCAGCATAGCTTATAAATATGTTTTAGGTCTTTATCTTGGTCTGTCTTAAAATGTCTTGAGATTTCTAGTTTGCTCACACTTTGCTTTAAATTTCGCTTGAGAATGTCAATATAGACATATTTATTCGTTGTTATATCAATAAAATGTAAATATTGGCAGCAGTGCTTGCCATAGAATCCCAGACTATTTGATTGTACCTCCATATTTGACAGTAGGCCGTAAATTTTTGACATGCATTGCTGTATTTGATTTCCGCCAAACATTTTGCTTGCCATCCAATTCGAAAGTGTTTAATTTGCTTTAATGAACAACAATTACATTTTCCCCAAATTGTTTGGCTGTTTTACATACTTTTAGCAAATGCCAGCATAGCTTGTCGATTATCTTTGCTAATGTAGGGCTTTCTTTGAGGTACTCTGCCATGATATTTATGTTTTCTTAAAACATTTCTGACAGTTTAAGGATTTACAGATTTTACGAACTTACTTTTATATTGCAGAATCGATTTTACTGCACTAGTTTTTGGATTAAAGTGAACTTGTTTCACAATACACCTCTCTTCTCGTTCATTAAATGTCATTGGAAACCCTGATCTTTGCTTTTTTTCAACATTTGTTTTTTTTAAACCTGCAACAATGTTAAAAACTATAGACTTACTCAAGGTATGTATACAACGAATACAACAAACTGACACAACGAACTGTATTTCCATACAACGAAATGATTTTCCCTTTTTCCAATGACTTTTTGTAAGATTTCGCACATTAATCGATATATCCTTGTTTTTACACTTTTTTCTATAAGTAATCTTATTTGTTGAAACTTTTAAATTTAAAATTACTATCTAAAAAAGTGATAGTAAATTCAGTTTCATGATGTGCTATATATTTGTTGAGTTTCTCATTTCAAAAGTGTCCCAATACTTTTTTTGACTCTTATTGGTTTTAAAATTATATTGAAAAGCTATAACAAACTATAATTCTAAAATATCAATTAAAATTTCTTACAAACTGTACACCAAATGTTAAAATATTTCTTATTGTTTAAAATATTTCTTATTGTATAAAATATTGTTTTTATTTTAGTGTGATAAATAGTTTTATAAATAGCTTTGCAGTTATTCACGCCGAGTGTCCCAATACTTTTCTGAGTGATTGTATATCTGTGAATCTACACATGGCCTTTCTACTAAGCCATGTTGAGATAAGAAGTCAATATGGCTTAGTAGAAAGAACATATTAAGTATTTATGAGTAAAACTCCATTCTTTAATGAAAATGAATTAATTCCTGCAAAGTATTTTCTGAAGCATTATGATAGGGATAAGTCTGTGGAGTTGATTGTTGCTACCATGGCGCAAATTAGTTTTCAAGTTATATTAATTACAATAGAAAATTACTTTTCTTTTCAATGGATGGAGTGAATTTGTCAAGAGACTGTTAGTACTGATATTAAAATAAATTAGTTATTGGGTAGTATAATTACGAAATTAATACAGCAGTGATTATTGAATCTTCCATATTAGAGAAGGGAGATTGTTCTCTGGCACAAAATATTTAAATTTTGATCCTTCAGTGAATTTTAAATGAATGTGCATTATTTCTTATTGAGTAGGAAATACAAATTCTAAGAGAAAGTATAAATTTCTCAACTAAATTATATAGGAAAAATGAAAAAAATGTAAGATCACGAAAAATTTATAAACTTGAGAATGAAACTTATTTAGAAAGTTATTTTTTTTAATTATCGAAAAAAGCACAATTTACAAATGTACAATTTTTAAAAACAATTTTTTTTTGTAAAATTTTTTTTTGTTTGTAGGTATGCGGTAAGTTTAATGATTTTCAGTTTTGTAATCTCTAGCTTTATATCTAGTCAAAGGAAGCAGAAATTAGAAATATAAGGGCTTGTTCTTTTTCATCGTTTCGGAGTGATACGTTTTTGTTAAAAATAGAAACTTTTGAAATCATTCAAAATGTTCCAGTTTATATAATTGATAACATAAATAAAAAAATTGAAATAAAAAGAATATTTGCTGTAATTTATGATTTTTAATGACAATTTCCTGGCTTTCGTTCTTAGGATATCTGAATTAAAGTTAAAAATTGATATAGTTAAAATATAGCAACTTAACAGTTTATCAGAATTTCATTACAATATTGTAATATTTATATCAATGAATATATTTATTTTACAGTTGACTATTGCTGCATTTTTGTATAAGTAATTACACAGTAACAAAACCACTACAAATATGATAATTATAAAAGACGTTTCTAAGATCACGAGGCAATAATAAGTTAATTCAATCCTACAGATAATTTTATTGAAGTTATTTCTTAAACAAGACATGGGTAAAAGGACGGCAGATACAGGGTGTTTATCACCAATAAATGAATAAAAGGGCGCACCGAACAATATATACAATACAGGATTTGGTTTATTCACAGCAATTAATTTTACAATAAAGCGCCAACCTTAATTCTTGAAGGATTTCATTAAATGTTTGTATTACATTTTAGATACAATAATTGTTATTAGAAAGTAGTATCATCAATTTTTGGAATACTTATAGTGAACGAGTTGATGTTGTTGCTAATCCCAGTGAATCCATGAATCCAACCCCTTCAAAAGTTGGAAAAGAATGATTCGTGATTTCGAGAGAGAAGCTGCAGTTGGTCCGAAGACCTAGACGGAGAAGATTGACTTAGTCTAAGGCTCGGCTTAGTTGGGCAAAGTGCAACAACTGCCACACCTTGAAGGACCCCAACATTAGTATACATTCCTGAAGCATTAATCCATTTTGCTCCTAGAAATCCTCCTTCTGTACGATGAGAAAGCAAAGCAAACAAGGCTTTGGAGGGGAAAATGAGTGTTCACAGTATTTACCGACCTAAGTTACATACGCTTTTCTACATTTTTCGTACAATTGGATTGTTATGCTGTTTAGTAAATTTGTATTATATTAATAGTTTATTGTACAATTTGTCTGGTTAGTCCTTTTTACATTAATTGTTTGCTGGCTTAGCTTCTTTTGCGAGCCATATTCAGTTAAAATATTATTTATTTTGGAAGCTCGTTCTATGATTTCAATATGCCCTGCATGCCAACATTACACATAATTCTGGATTATAATAGAAAAGACTGCCTACTACAAAAAAAGAAAAAGAAATGTATTTGTTTATTTTTACGCCCCCTGCGATAAATCGCCAAAAATTCAAACTGTTCTCATTGAAGTCGCTAAACACCTTAACGAAATTTTGGCATCTTATGCATAATGCAGGTTAACCAGCTTGGCGTAATCTCATGGCGTCAAGTCAAAAAATTACTCACCAAAAAATTCACATTGTGTCTGTATTGTCACGCTGCATGTAAAGACTTAAAATGCTGAAAACTGCAAAGAAAATATCTAAAATCAATTATGTTATTCTTGAAACCTTATTTAACGAGCAAATATTTAATTAATTTTATCATGCTTTGGTAAAGTAATCTTTGTGACGATGTATTGAAACTATTTACGTTGTTTCACTCTAATTAGAGTAATTTATTTTCCCAAAAATAGAAAAATTGAAAAAAAAGAGATTATTTCAAGGTATATAGCCAGAAACCTTTAAAATTAAGAAAACTTTCAAATTTCTTGAAAGTAGGCTGAGAGTTTTATTTTTTGGTTATATTACAAAGTGTTTAATTGAAGGAATGAATTTTTATATTGAAAAATGAAAAAAAAAATGTAATATTTACGAAAGAAACGAAATAAGTTCGTCGCTTATTTTGTGCGCTTTACTGAGAGAATATTTTCATCAATATATTCTTATAACAATCTTACTTTAAAATACCAGAAGAAAGAATCGAAAAAAATAGCATAATAACGATAATTCATTTGTAATATTATTTAAATTTTGATACACCTGAAAGCTATTATACATACAATAACTTACACCAAGATATTTTATATGCATTAAAAATTTCCCAGTATTTAATTCACTGGAAAAATTTCTGATATATTAAATTGATAAGATTAAAAAAATTAATCAATTTTAATTGTAGGACTTTTTAATTGTTTACCGGTACAGGATATTAAACCTATTATTTCATCTATGTTCATGCTCAAAACTTGTTCCCTATTTCTATGAAAACATAAATATATATATTTAATATTTTTGAGAATTTTATTAACATTTTAAACTAAAAAATCTTATATAAAGACAGTTAATTTTTCTTTATTTATTAAATAGTAAAACAGAAGTTGTCCAAGTGGTAATTTAGCTAAACAAAGATTCTTTATGAGAAAAAAAACTTAAATATTCTATGAAATTCTATTAAAATGTTTCGAAAAATTTAATTCTCGCTAGTTCTTGATAAGTTTTATTTTAAGCAATAGTACTGTGTCTGAATAAAGCATCCTTAATCAGATTTTTAAATTAAAATTAAATACTTAATTACAGTAAAAAACCATGAATGTACTCAGTTTAACATGTTATTCGAAACCATCTGCTATATTACAGTATTCATTTTACAGTTTATCTATCATAACTTATATTTTTGATCTTAAACTCAGTTTTACCATATTTCTTTACCATTGTCAGCATGAGAGCAGATAAGAAAAAGGCTCTATCTCTGTGTTTTTTTTGTGTGTTTACCTAAAATCGTGCTTTTTCATGAAAGACACCTACATAGATAAACTTAAAAAGCAAAACCTTATCTAAATATAAAATTTTATCGAAATTATTAGAGCCGTTTCCAACCTACACGAAATAAATTTATATATATATATATATATATATATATATATATATACACACACAAAAATTTCTCCTTTAAATATTCACTAAGTTTTAAGAAGGTTCTTTTTTTTTTGTTCTTAAAAAATGAAATTCCTACAATATCCCATAAAGCAGTAAGATCACCCTTCTTTTATAATGGCACAATCCTTCCACTAATATATTCCATTCTTTCCATACGCATAATCCCACAAAAATTCAAACAAAACCTAATGGAATGATCTTTCTCCTTTAAAACACTTATGTCTACCAGAACAAAGAGGCCTTTCTTCTCCAGCAGCAACAAACCTTCGTCTCCAGCCATCATCATCATATCAGTGGCAAATTGCGTGTACACGTCGAAAAGTCCTCCCCCATAGAGTTTTCACTCGCATTAAGAATGAGGGATCAAAGGAAACTCAGATGAATAATGCAGCACGGCAATACAATGGGAAGGCTTTCACCGGGCAAAATTTAGGATCCTTCTCTTTTACCCTGAATATCCTTTTGCCTGGAGAAGAATCCCGGGGGATTCTTCCCCGTGCCTGTAGTACTTGGTTCCGTCGAGAGAGACAGACATAGTTATGAAACTATGACGAAAATGTTGCCACTTGGCAAAGTAGAAAGTTGGGAAGGCCTGGTTTGAAGACGCTTATGGCGTGAATTATTGTGTTGAAGGAAGGAATCTCCAATGGGATGGATCGTTCAAAAGCATCGTTTAGGGCTTGGAATATATATGAGGAACTGCTATCGATATTTTATAGTATTCACCGTAAATAAATGAGATAAGTAATGAGGAATGGCTTTGAAGAGTTAAAAGCTCTGAAACACTTTCTAAGAAGTAATGTTTCAAGACAAAGTGCAGTTCTATGTAAGTGACAGTTGCATTTGAGCCCTCTATTTTGTCTTTAACAAGACTTCTGTTTACTGATATTTACTAAATTATCTCTTTAATGCTTGTTATGGTTTTGTCATTTAGGATAATTGTTCCAGTAATATTTGCTAAATAAGCAAAGAAACATAGTTTAAGAAATTATCTGAAAAGGGATGCTAAGTGCAGTATAGCATAGAAATTACTACTTGCCAATTGAGGAAACAGATAAAATTTCTATCTGGATATTTTTTCAGAGAGCAACGTTCTAATTTATTTTTATTCAATTTGCAACATTTATTAGTTATTTCATGTGAAGAAAAATTCATTTTAAAATGCAATATTCACGTGAACTTATTTGCCAAAGCAGATTCTTTAGTAATCAGTTTTTATTATTTAAACAACTTCGTAAAATATATTGAAATATAATTTGTTAAGCTTAATCTCCTGTATTTACAAAAAGAATGCAAGAATTATGCTTTACATGGCATGCTTTTTATGAAGTATCTGTTGAATTCTGGCACTGAATTTATAATCGGCCTATTGCCCTACGCTTTTTGTAACTTTAATCTGTAAGTAATTTATTGATTATTTCATTTACAAGTGTTGTTAAAAATGCCTTAAACTATTTTATTTAATAATTCAAAAGCTCCATATTTTCTTAAACCTGCTGATTGTTTCCTTCTTTAATAAAAAAATCAATCTATGTGTATCAGTAGTTTATTACACGTTTCTGTTTATTCCATTACACAAGAAAATGCATAATGAAAACAAATTACCTTAATTTAATGCGCTTCTTAATTCTTTCTCTTGCACTTTAACCACCGCAGTCCCTGGGCACGAAGAAAGCAGTTAAAAAGGTGCTTTCAAGAAAATAAACTTAGTTCTGTTATCTAATTTTAGAACGCCCGCAACTATCTAATCTTGCTTTGTTTCAAGCAACTGGCTACTCGTTTAATTGTAATAATACTTCAGCTGCAAATATGCAATAAATTTAATTAGAGCCAGCGAAAGTAATGCCCTCAATGGCCTGCGGTTGATTTAATTTTTGCTGCTTTCTTCTCTCTCGCTGCGGTGCTTTTCCCGAGGCAAAAACAGCAAGAACAAAACCGGAAATTGCCCCTGGATTTATATGAATTGCGAGTGGTGCATCCTTTAGTTAATAACAAGGAAGTGAATTCCCCCTACAACATCTTTTTTTACTCCATGGCGCTTTTTTTTTATTTTTTGGCTTGATTGGCGACAATAAAAACACCAGGTGTACTTCATTCGATGTTATCTGTTTTTCGTTGGTACTTCCCCTCTTTTTTTGAGATGATGCCAGAAGAAGAAAAAAATATGTTAACGTTTATCTAAATGGCTGCAATTAATTCAGGAATTCTGCCTTTGATGCTAACTGCATACTAGATATAATTTTCCTTTTTCTCATGTTAGGTTTTGGCTTTACGAATCTTTGTTATCCTCTTCTACTTTTGATTGAAATTATTGCTTTATCCTTCTCTAATTTCCTCGCAGCTTCTTGAGACACTTGAAATTAATTTTAGATAAATAATAATAAAAAAATGCTGCAATTATATATAAATCCTTCCTCACAAAATTTGAATAACTATTTTACGTTTTTCTTAAAATGCGAATAATAATATACTGATTAAAAAAAATTTTTTTTTCACCGCGACTGTAGAACTTTACATAAATGCATGGTTTTATTAAAACAATTCAGGACTGCTTTATCTTGTCAATATTCGAAAATCATTTAAATGTAAAAATGTTAATGGAAATAGTTACATATACTATTTATCCACTCTAACTGTAGTCCAAAGGCTAATTTCTAAATTGTTTCAGATAGATGTATACTTCCTGTTTGAGAATTGTTTTAAATCTTGTAAAGAATTTTATTTTAAGACATTTGAGTAATAACATGTGTATTGAGATAGTTGTACGAAATCTATTTTTTTAGATTTCCCTAATTCTATTAGTCATGTATCCTAAAATATTCTTGACGCACTTACATTTTAAATAAAGCATAATAAATAATAATAATAATAGTAATTCCTTTCTTCTGCGAATACAGACGATCAAATAATGAATTGTTATTTCAGACAATTTCAGCAAACGCTTTTAGAAAAAAAAATACTCTATAATTATGTTACATAAGAGGATAATGATACCTTCAGACACTAATTGAAATAATGGAATTCAAAGCAACATAACTCGGTCAGTTTTGATTTCAGAACAGCAGAACATTTTAAGAATATTAGAGTGCAAAGAATATTTCGATAAATATATTGACTATATAAGACTAGGAAATAACATAAAAATTTAGACTCTACAATAATTTTTGTATCCCATTTATTGTTTCAAACAACAAAGTATTTAATTATTTATATTATTCAAAGCATTTACCTAATTAGAGAATTAATGTTTCCTTAATTGTTTAAAAATGAGACACGATTACAGTATGTGTATTTTGAAATCAGTTATTATTTTGAAATAAAATCTATAGAAATGAAATGTTTTCAATACATTTGAAAAAAATAAAATAAAATATAAATAAAAATTGATTTATACACAAAAGAAACGCATGAAATATTTAACAATTTCATATGAAGTTTTCAATCTCATCCAGTATATTTCGATAAATTAAAAATGAAAATTTCATTTCGTACAAAAATTCAAACTTCATATTTTGAATGAAAAAAAAAATTAAATAAAAAAAAGCTGTTTATTAAATTTAATGTTGAAATGTTTGCACTGAAAGTAAAGTTTGCGAAATATTTGCATAACATTTTCTCTACTGTAAACAAAATATTATTCAATGAAGAATACGGTATCCAGTTTCTTTTTTTAAAAAAATGTAGCAAAGTTAAAAAAATACTTTACACAAAAATTCTTTCAATGTAGACAGATGTTTTAAATGAAAATATCTGAAGTGACTGTAGTGTGCACTATTTTCATATGTATCTTAGTAAGATTTTCAAGACATTGTTCTATGTGTATTTCTGAAGATGAAACATAAAAAATAATGATATCTGAAAAATTCGATGTTTTGAGAATGTATTTCTATCTCTGAAAGTTTATTTTAAAAATAACTTCCATTCTGTTTAGAGAAGTCTTCCAGACATTTCGTGATAAAAATTCTGGAAAATACAACATTTTTAAAAAAATACAAAGCTTTGAAACAACCGATGAATGTTCTATTTTCTGTTACTTTCTGTGGTATACTTATTCCCACCTGATATAAAAAAATATAAAAATAATTTAACTTTCATATGCTTCAGGTATGCACTATATTTGTTACATGTGTCTGTTATTTTAGTGTATTTTTTTCTATACTTCATAGAATTTATGGTATAAAATAAATATTTTCTTCTAAAACTTCAACAACTTCTCTCTTCGTACAAATTTTTTTTTCTATATGGCATGTAAAGTATAAATTGTACAGTATAAAGAAAATATTCTAATATCCAAAACCTAAACTCCAAGGTTTTGATGAAATTCAAATTTTATATATCTTTAAGTCAAAAGATTTTCAATTGAATTCTACCCATTTCTCTGTATGACGATGTGTTTCGGAAGAAAAACTTTTTCGATATGCTGACAAATATTTAGAAGCTTTTAATATCTCGTAATGTATGAAGTTCGGAATTATTTTCAGAATATCTTGCCAAAGAATGGGATACTATTTTTAATTTGAAAATTTTACAAAATTCTGAAATTTTTTTGTATAAAATACATGCCATTATCAGGATAATAATTAGTAATTATCTTCAAAGCAGAGGTTGGTTAGATTTAAGGATTTCTGCTATCAAGTACTGATGAGTAAAATCAAAAAAATATTGTTAAAAAATCACATTTTTAGGCATTTGAAACGTGGTGATATGAAAAAATATACACAAAAATGTCCAATGAAAATAACAAAATTCTTTTAATTATAAAGATATATGAGGTATTGTAGTCTGTTGCTAAGTTCTCAGATACGAAACCTGAAGTTAAAAGGTTTAGGGTATCCGATAGCAGAAAAGAGCCACATTGTAGTTGTGCTATAGGTACAGATATCCTTCTTCTTATGTGATGTGAGGGTTTCGAAAGCATAACATCCTCTATGGCATTTTTTTTCTATTATCTAACCATGATTTAAAATTATGAGTTCCAAAATACTTATAATACTAGTTAAAACATAGCTGAACTGTAACTATTCTATAGATGTTAATTTAGTTTTTTTTTGCTATAGTATAATGAATGTAAGTAGCATCTGAGGTAAAATATAGATTTCACATTTAGCCATCAATAGTATATTAAATGGATAAATGGGGTTGCGGATTAGATATAATGGGGTTGCGAATTAGATATAATACTTTGGAATCCCTTTATATTTGGATTTAAAAATTAATATAAAAGCACTAATATTTTGCTTCTATGACTTGCACTCGGGATATATATACCCTCCGGTTTCTACGCTTCTGCTTTTGGGTATTCATGATACATATTGATATTGTTACAAATTGGTAATAATGCTACCTGCGTCTACGCTAAGGAAGCTATTATACGAAAATTATAATCTTTACTACATGAAGATTGTTGAATAATTTCGTATTTTAGAGTTTCTTTTTCTTCTGCCTTACCATTTCTTTTTTGAAACTTATTACTCTTAAACTCCAACACTTAGCCGTTGGATAGACTCCGTGAGTTTCAAAAATTCGTGCAAACGGTATTAAGTAAAATTGGATTACAATGTCTGAATTTCTATACTTTCAGTAAAATGTAGCATTATTTTAGTTATACTATATAAAAAAAACAAATCAAATATAATAGTTTCTGTATATTATTTTACATAAGATGATGAGGGTATTATCCCATAATATTAGAATAAAAATAACACTTTTCTGTGAAACGGCTAATACAATTGACTTATATCTATACGTTATTGAAGGATAAACAAATATTGTCCGTCAATATAAATTAGAAAATGATTACGGTTTGCAATTTAAGAAATATAATAAATTATAGCAATAATATAAATTATAGTTCTTGAAATGAGTCGAATAAGTATAATATAAAGGATGAATAACAAATAACAATTATAATATTTTACAAAACAATGAACTGTGCAAAACCTGTCTCACCGCTAACAAAATAATGAAATAAATATGAGAATACAATTTAATTTAATTATTTGCAAAAATTTCATTCATGCTATCATTAGTTTTGATAAACAATCTATTTTGGTTAAAGCAAATTTAATTACAAAAATAATGAAGCATAAATTTGAATGCATAGCCATAGGTACAAAACAGAAAAAAACAAACATTCATTATCATATTGAAATGTTTTTTAACAGAGATTTTTTTGTTCAAAATATGAAGTTAAAATAGAGCGAATTCTTTCTCAAATTAGCTTATTACTGATGTAAATAATTTATCTTTAAAAAACCATATTACAGAAAATTAAAAATGAGAAATAATTGGTGACTTATATACTCAGAGAATGATATCATTATGAATTAAGCCAAATATGGTGATTGCACGCATAGATTTTTATAAGTAGTTTATATAACA
>JAPMOR010044115.1:0-19440 GCA_026543865.1 Argiope aurantia
ATATTATTTATGTATAAATATTTAAATAAAGGGAAATAATCGTAGGACATAAATCAAATGAAGGAAGACTGCTAAGAATGGCATATAAAATATATTTCGTAATATTGAAAAGTTGATTATATATGTAATATATTAATCGCTCGTGTTTTTATTGTTATAACATATACAGAAATGCGAAACGCTGTTATTCATTAAGTAAATTCTTTCGGATATTCTATTTTCTAAATGCAGGAATTTCTTCCAGCGCTAACGACCACTTTCCAAGTCATGCAATTACAGTAGCGCTTTGTTTAAACAGGGAAATCGAGTGTGAAAAATTGTTTTAGTAAGGAAATTTTCCAATTCCTTTTCCTTCTTCAAATCCGCCCTTTCAATCACACAGGCTTGACGAAAATTGGCTTTAGGGCTTTGGAGAAAAAAAATTTCCAGAAAATATATATGAGATCCCATTTTTTCTTCCCTACGTCCTTTATTCCTTTCTTTTGAAAACGAAACACTAAAAGAGGAGAAAACTGTTGAAAACAAGGAAAAGAAAGTCCCCGAGCACTTTGTGAAAAGGGAAGAGAGAGGGGTTGGCGAAAAAAAAAAAGAAAAAAAATACACCATTCCGACCTTAAATAAAGGTGAAAAGGAAAAGAAGAAGAAGAAAAAGGGAAACAGTCGTACAAAGTTTTGCTGTGGGAAGTCCCGTGTGAGACGTAGATTAGAAATGTCACAATGGAACGTTTGAAAATTCTTCCGTTTTTGGTGCTATTGTACTGCTTCGAGAGCAGTTGCTTCTAACTTTGTAAAGTTAAACAACGGAATTGGAGAATCGCTCTTACTGAATGAAAAGGGATTTGAATTTTCCATAAAACTAACCAACATTGCTGAACCAGAAGTTTTGAACTATCATCGAGTTAAGTGGCGTTGTTCTTCTATTCTCATTATTTTGCTTTAATGTTGGAGTGAACTTCGTGGTTTGTTTCGTTAAGAAATTCTTAAGGTCAGATTTTGATTCTTTCTTTTTTGAAAGGAAATAAGCAGAAGGTATATATTCTAATGAGATTTCAGCCTGTATTCTAGATCTAGATTTTCAGAATACCGTCGAGTTAAGTTGGTATGTTTCTTATGTTGCGATTATTGGATTTTAATTTTGAAATGAATTCTACTGTTTGTTCGGTTTAGAAATGATTAAAGTCAAATTTTTATTCCATCCTCGTTGAATTGGAATGGATTTACGATTTCCGCTTTCAGCCTACAAACTTGATTCAAGTTTTTCGAATATAATTAAATTACGATACAATGTCTTATGTTTTATACTATCAAGTTTATTTGCTGAAATTGAACAGAAAAGAAATAATTGGTATCAAAGTAACTACTATCTTCAATGTAAAAAAACATTCATCAGCGTAACATAAGCCACTCAAAATTTTAAAAAAGATTGTCTAAGCCATTTTTTAACTGTTGCTCTTCCCATCATTGCATCCTAATTTTCTGGGATGTAATCTGTATCAAATGGCCCTCAAATTCATTTAATAGATAAAGCCAATTATTTATATTAAATCACAATGAAATCGTTGCAATAAATACATAATATTCCATTAATTATTTAAATAAATCAATAAAGAATTAAGATAATTAATAATAAGGTAATAACTCAGTACATATCCGAGCGCACATCAGAAATACATGGGAGGAGATAATATCACTTCATCCATATTTCAACAGAATTGACACCTGAAGTATCCTCCCCAATAGTTTCTAGCATAATACCCTTAATACCCACTCCACTCATAAAATCAGGAATAAACGAATCATGAATAAACGAGTGACCCTCAAAGTATTGGTAAACAAACGTTACAAAATGTAGAACTTGGCAGTGAATCTAGCATTTTGATTAATCTAAAATGCAAATATGTATTCCGGACGTCTTTTTTTCATCCACTTTATCAATTGCAGTTACAGTGTAAGGTTATTGCGAATTTCATTGACTTAAGCAATTGTAGTTATGACTGGATTTATATGCATGCGAAAATACTGAACGACAGATAGCCATTGATAGATTAAAAATTTGATAAACATTTACAATTTAGATGCTAAAATGTATGCAGAAATATTATTCTACTGTTAAAATAAAAAATATTCTACTTTCTTAGGAAAAAAAAAACTAAAACTGATATTCTACATTCTACATTTCTAGGAAATGTAGAATGTAGAATATTCTAATATTCTACATTCTTAGGAAAACACTGATATTTAAATTCCTTAACAAAACTATTTTATTTTATTTTTTGCTAACAGATTCCATCTCCTTATTCATTCTATTCATTTATTGAACAGAAATTGACAAAAGACAATTCCAGTTTATTGTATGCCAACATGAATCGTAGATAACATCTTATTTGATGTAAATTTCCATGTTTACAAATCCAATTGCTGAATAAATTATTTTATTAAAAACGATTATCGAATTTAAATTCCGTTTTGTTAGTTATGTATCAATAAGCATCAAAATCGTTCTTCCCAAAATCTATTTTTTCTAAATAGAAACAGTTTCGAAATAAAATGGAGCATATTTGGTGATATGTCTAAATGCATCAGTTTTTTGCTATCTGTTTTCATATACATTTTTCTTTCTCAGGGGCCATAAATATTGTTCGCATAGATGAAGTCAGAGTAGATAAACCGTGTGTTAAATAAAGTCGAATCTAACACTTGCTAATTTATTCAAGGAACTAAATATTACATCTATTTTTATTCATTAGAAAAAATGACTCGAATCTTCCATATTTAGAAAGATACAGAAATTATTAGAAACTTTCTAGAACAAACGAGAAATAACAAAGAATAAATCAATAAGAAAACAAATTTCATATAACTTACCTGCAGTCAGTCTTACGAACTGTCGCTTTTAGTTTCTCGCATCCTACCACTGAGCTATTCAGTCCGCACTATGCCAGAGCAAGTCCGTTACAATATAACCGGCGAACCATTTTCGGCTGGAACTCATAATTAAACTAAAACATGTAAGGTTAAAGTAAGAATTAGGAACGTTCACTCGAATTCGAATTCCCGAACACCAAAGGTGGTAATCCCTTCAGTTATAAGAAAATTCATAGTTTCCATTTCCCTGATCTTTGTCCTTTGTTTAAGACAAACGGAAGAAAGAAAAAGGAAACAAAAATAATATATTTTCAAGAATAACAACTGAACTCTATCTGAAGAAAAGGAAATGTAGATAGAAAAATGAATTCCGCTATCTACCGGAGGGAAAATTGTTGATTATGAAGTCAAGGAATCATGTTTAAATTAGCACTGAACAAAAAGTCATTTTTAACAGAAACACAGACACTTGATCTCTGAATCATATTCAATATGTGATTCTAAAATAGAAATATTCTAAAATGTTATTTTTTTTTAATTTTAAAGAATACAGATCTTTTGTATTAATATTTTAGAAGGAAATAATCAAGAAAAATAAAACAATATTAATATTTCAGATGAACGCAGATATTTATAAATAAATTCAGTATCAGCAGCTCGTCAAAACTATTTTTAAACCAATGGCAATAATGATCATTCCCTGAGAAGCACAACAAATTCATTAGAATTTACATTTTCAATAAAAGAAAATTGGTATTAAGAATTTGAAGAAAAAAAACTATGCAAATGCAATTCTATTTTTTTAAACAAATTTATAAATTTCTGAAAGCTGTTCATTTTCTAGATAAGTCTTAAAATTCACTGTGGAATAATGATTTAGGATTATTTAAATAAGCATTTGTTACTCGAAAAGAAAATTCGTATTGAATAGACCATTAACTTGAATGTTCGGTCTTTCTTGAAAGGGCAAAAGATAACTTTTCAGTTAGTTTATATATCAAGCTTAAGGACATCATATTAAAGCCAAACATCAATAAAAACGGTTTTGCACTATTTCCCAGGGAATGATTCATTGACATATCGGATATACATTAGTTTCGAAATATTATGATTCCAAATGTGTAGAATTCCTCATCAGATTCCTCAAAAAGTCATCAAATTAGCATATGATTATACTTTCAAGCGATGACAATAATAAAATTTTAATGTTCATTTTCGGTTCCGTAAATATTTATATTCATTCTAAATTTATTCTAGTGATTATGTCAACTCTGACTGAATCTGTTCTCACTAACTTCTAAAACCTTTTAAGATTGAAAAAGGAAAATATATGAAAATTGAAAATATTTTCGTCTTCATTCTTCGAATTCTCATTAAATAATCCTTTTTGAATATACAATAAAAATTCCCAATAGAATTAGCAGCAAAGGTATAGTCAATGGCTCTTCTCATGTAAATAGAATAATAAAAATTGCTTTTATCCTCGAAATAAATATAGAAGTGACATTCTGAATTAATGTCATTTAAAGAAAAGAAGTTTATCATTTATATTACATCCACTTAAAAGAAATGCAAGTATCTTATTATTTCCTTTGAAATTGCGAAGTTGGAACAAAATAATAATACGATATTATTTTCTATGATAGCGAAAGACAGTTTTAAATTGCAAAGATTACCAGCATTATGTACTGAATTTATCTATCAATTCATTTCCCATTTGTTAATATATATTTTTCTCATCTGCCTTTGATATTAAAATTGAGTTCCTAATGACAACATGATTTTTATACATTTTATATGTTGAATTCTTAGGGTTGCAATTTCACAATTCATTTTAAATTTCCCTTCAATAGCCCGTGTTGAAATGACACATTCATTCCTAGCAAGGTATATGTAACTTAAACGTAATAACTAATCTTCTTTCTTATTAAATTTCTCAAGAATGAAAAAAAAGAGTTGAATTTTCAATTTGGGTCTGCAAATCATGCAAATCGAAAATGCAGCAAGTCTAAATCAAGTATTTTTAAGAAGAAATATCACGGCGCTTGTGAAAAGAAAATTGAAAAATGGAAATTATAACTAGTTCCTTTTTTATAAATATATAAGCATTGATATTAGATTTTAAATAAAAATAATGAATATATTATCCTTCTAGAAATTGATCCGTGCTGAAACGAATAAAGTAAAAAAATAAATAAATAATTCTAGAAATATTTTCAGTAAATTAAATCCTAAATGATTAAGTGGAAATGTCAGGACTCTTTTCCCAAAAATGAAAAAGAAATCAGTGATCAAAATGCAAAGGAATTTTCACCTTTCCTGATTAGATCTTAACACGGAAAGTTTCTATTTAATCGCTCTTCTTTTTCGTGCTATGATACAGACTAATGAACCATTAGAGTACGTAATCGCCGTTGAAAGAAAGTAATTGCCTGAAAATTGTATATCTGATTTTATTTCGCTTCCTGAGATAAATCTTCATTCGAGGGTTCTCGGGGATTTGCTGCTAGTAAAACGGTGATGTTTTTAGAGGTTCGATGGACCGAACAGAAAATTTCGAAGAAATGCTTTCTTTATGCTTTAAATGAAGTTCCTCGTGAATGTTTTTACACACGTTTATATGTTTGATTGGTTTCAGGTTTGCAAAGTGAGATTTTATGATAGAATTTTTCCTCATTCTTCGACCATTTATTACATTGATAGTTAAAACATTTATCAATGAAAGGAATTTTAAGGATTCAGCTAATATCTTTATAAGGATCCACTTGTTTAGAGTAAAAAAAAAATTCTTTTTAAGTTTTACTTTGCCGAAGTTATTCCAAATTATTGTCACGTAGAACTACAGTATAGAACTCAATGACACACACAAGAGGTAGAACTAAACCAATTTATTAACTGAACTCAGAACCCAGTAACTGACAAATCTTCTGCTTTTATTCAAGCAGAGAAAGTTCCAGAATACTCTTCTGGTGATAGTAAGAAAAGTCCAGAACACTTGTCTGGTAAACGAAAGAAATGTCCAGTATCTTCTGGAACATGAAATAAAGGAAAACATAAAATCAAGGAATTAAGTAGTTACATATACTATTAATCACATTGTCTCTAGCGGGATTCGAACCCATGTCTCTTGATCACAAGACCAGTGCCATGACCATTCGGCCATGGAGATTCGACTGTCTTTCTTCAATGCGGCATTATAAATATAAAATTTTTCAAGTCCAATTTTCACTGAATATGCAAGCAATACACCTATCCAGCAAGAGGCCGTGCGGGAAACTTGATGGGGCAACCCCATCTAGCACAAAGAAACAAACGACATTTGATGACATTGGACATTTGCAAACAAAAAAGGACCCTCCAGAGAAAATGCATATTGGTATAAAAAATGAATAGAAAATAATATTACATTTTACATTACATATTAAATTTTGATACGTTAAAAATGCATAAAATACATTATATGTATGTTAACTCTTTACTTAAGGGCTTTGACAAAATGTTCCTAATAGAAGATTTTATGGCTAGAATTTTTATGAGTTCTTAGACTTCAAGAGACATCCAATTTCTTGGCCATTTGAGTCTGTGTTCCCGCCTTAGTGCACAGACTCTGATCACGTTATTTATAGATCTTTCTTCGATGGCACACTGATAAGTCGAACTTTGGTCAAAGAAACAACTTTCAGGTATAGAAAATGCTCCATGTCCAGTGTATAATTGATTAAGATAAAAATCACTCTCGATTCGCTTAACAGAAACATTTTTAAAATGTCGATAGGTTGTTCTCCCGTTGATGGAATTATCCCATCTCTGCTGCCAATCCTTAATTAGTAGTTTTTAGTCGTATTTCTGAGTTAGAGTTTGGACTCATGGGAAGATATTTCTTTGGTTTCTAAGTTTAAAGCTTCCTTAGCTAATGTATCTGATTTTTTTCATTTCCAATATACCCTTAATGAGCTCTGATCCAGATCATTTCAACCCTACGTTCAGAATATTTTTATTTTATATCCAAAATTACTTTTTTTTTCTTTCACCAATGGAATCAAGGGCTATTAAAGTCGATCTGCAGTCAGAAATTATCTTTGCCAGTTTTATATTGCGTTGAGTGACAAACTCTAGAGTATTTCTGGTTGCCACCACTTCTGCCATAAAGACAATTGCATTGTCATTCAATCTAAACTTTCTAGACTCTTTTTCTTGTTTATTTTCGTACCATACAAAAGCACAACCCACTTTCAAACCCCATTTTTTATCCATCTGTATAAATACAAAATCTGCGTAAATACTATATAAATAAATTATGTCACATATAAACCCATACGAGTATGAACACAGAGTGACGGTCTGAACATCACGTGCCTCCAAACATCTTCAAACACATCAAATTTCATTGGAAGATGGTGGATCTCAGAATTTAGAACTTGGGATCTATACAGATGGATCAAAATCTTCAGCAGGAGTTAGGGCTTCATTTTGTGTCATGCAGAATGCAGTCAATATGCACCAATGGTCAACCAGCCTGTTGAAAGGAAACACAGTCTTCCAAGCTGAACTACTAGAACTCAATACAGCAGTCAAATAAGCAACCTCTCTCCCTTCATTAGATCCAAACACTATTTATGTCGACAATAAAGCAAAATTCAAGTTCTCCAAATTCCAATAGCCAATTAGCAAGAGATACATACTCCCTATTTCTTGTAAATACTCACATTATAATCTCATGGATCAAGTGGAGGCTATGACTGGAATGAAGCGGGAATAAACTAGCCAAAACAGCGGCAAGTGCTAATCAAGATCGGAATGTAATGAAGCTTCCAAGATGTCACCTGAAGAACATCCTCCAAACCGAGATGATGTCAAGATGGCAAAAGGAATGGGAAGAAGGCTAATCAGGCCGGTCCATATTCAACATAATACCAAACATTTCTCTCTACGCGGCCAACTAGAACAAAGCGGATGTCCTTTTCTTCACTGGACACGGCTCATTCTCGACATATCTACACAGATTCCATCTGGCCACCTCTTCTTACTGTAGCTATGGGGAGATAGGATATCCAATTCACTATGCCACAGAATGCTTAATGACTCTCTCATGGCGCATGAGAAAACCAGAAACAAGTCTCGAGGAAGAATGGTTCAGGAGAGTGGCATCGAATACCCTTTCACGCGGCAAGATCCACACCATAGTAAATCGTATTCATAAATACCAAGACCTCTTCAAGATTGCATAACTGAGACCAAAATACCACCTGTCAAAATCAATTAAGTTATTCCTTCAAAAGTGCAGTTCTCACGAAGGAAATAAAAACACAGGACCCAGGCGGATTATTATTATTCTATATTTTCTTTTATTTATTTTCCCCCTTTGCCCCCTTTTTTTCCTTACTTCCTTCTATCTTCTGCTGATCCAACTGGTTAGATAACCTAGCGTTATAGACGCAGACGGCCTTATGTTATGTATAAATACAATTGCCTTTAGCCATAATATACACATAGTAGTAATGTAATTCTTTTGACAATGTAACAATGTAATTCTTTTGACTTTCCATGGTGAGATAGATACTTCAAAATAAAAGTTGAGCCTATTATCTGTATAGTCTACATTCTTTGCTTCTCTATTTAAATTTAAACAACCTTCCTCTTTTGGTGGACAACCACTGGGAATCCAATTTTCACTGAATTAATATGACTTTGAAATTCATGATAGTCATTCACGATTAAAGGATTTTATTTTATATTTTCCAAAATCTTAGATATCAGTAAATGAAATAATTATGGTAAAGTTTCACGCCATACTCACAGTTCTCTTTGATAATGAATTCGAGAAAAGGTGATTTTATGATTTCATAATATTTATAATAATATATTAAAAATTTAAGATTAGAAAGCAAAAAATAATTAAAAGAAAAAAATTATATATATATATTTTTTACACTGATGACAGTATGTTTATAAAAACAGTTTTTATTCAGCTTATTATTAACAATGTTGATTTGAATGATAGCAAGAAAATTCGTTCTTTTAACTGCACTCCAGGGAATTGAAAATAATTATAAATTGGAAGAATTAATTAATAATCCAAATAGTTAGAATATAAATGTCCCTATTACAGCATTATATGAAAGCATGCATATTTTTGAGCGAACTCTAACTCTAGATAACAATTGTCATAGTATGGAAAATGAATGACAAGAAAGAAAGAAAATAAAATTTAAAAAAAATCTAACAAATATGAAGATTATATTTGTGAATAATTATCTTGGTAATTTATCATAGACCCATTTATTATACAGCTGTTTTGATTTTTATGAAAATGTCAATACTTGATAGATTAATTTTAATTATGAATCCTTTTTTTCAAATATTTACTATTTATTACTCGTAACATACATAATTGAATAATAATAAAAAATATTGTGTAAAAATATATTATTTAAAGCAGTCAATAGATACATTGCCGTGACAAAAAGTTGTTTGATGCCACAACTTACGGAGCATCTATAATTCCTCCTCTCTACTTATCGAGGAATTATAGAAGACACAAGAACATGTTTGAAAAGCAGTATTCATAAGTTACAAGAAGACACCTTGAGCATAGGAGTAATAATGATAGAATATATTAGAAATAGAGCATTCAGTAATAAGAATACAGCATATAATGCTATTAATTATATATGTCAGATGATATGTTGCACAAAAATTGATTTCACTGTCAATGTCTACTCGAAATTGTTGCAGGGGATGTTAATATTTGCTGATGGAATACAAAATTCACTTCAATACAATATATTAAGCGTGGAGGACACTCGCGTTATTATCATAATCAACATTACTCAACATAAAAACATCAATTAAAAAGCCATATTTTATCACTATATTAGTTAAGTATCCCAATGAAGTATTGGGATGCAATCTCAATGATATCGTTTTATAATGAAATACTTTTAAAAGTCACTCACAAACGGTTGACCTTTGTATGCTTCCTATTCTTAGAAACAATGCTATTCAAAAATATTTTGATTGATTATTTTCTTGTTTTTCCCATAATTCTAGCTATCTTTATGCTAATGTGGGCTCTGTCAACAGAATGAGTTGTAAATCTCACTGAATAGCAAATAATAGAAGTTGGAAATTATATAATAACAAGCTCATATAAGCAACTGATGCGGCATCCCAAACAGTACATCCTGTTGCACAATATTATGAACTATAGAGAAATATATATATATATATATATATATATTGTATAATTTAATATTAAACAATATTATCTAATATTGCAAATATTGTTTAATATTATGTATTGCAAATATTTCTTAATATTGTAAATATATTATTATAAAAAACATATGTGTGCTACGAGGAATAAGTACTAGCTTGAACTGTTTAAATTCTTCGGTGTAATCGACATCATCCTGCGTCGTATGTCATTGATTATTTTCAAACGTTTTTCTTTTGATGGTTTGGTTGGACTAATCTATCGCTTTTGAAATCTCTGAAGTAATTTGGTAGCACTTTATTCCCGAAATTAAGTCTTCGTGACGATGATTTCATCACAAAGATCACTTTCAAGAAATGTTTGAAGTGTCCATTTCATGGCATTCGATTTAGAACAACGTAATAAATCGCTCTGAGCAATTAAAACAAATACTAGTGCTTCAGACACGGTACAACTTCCATATTTTTTTAACAACTTTTAACAAACGCTAGTGGTAAACTATCGATTTTTCACGTTAATAAATTTACTCTATAGATTATAATTGTTTAGTAACCGCTAAACCATTATAAACCGCTTGTAAATATTTACAAAACTAAAATGTTGTAAATTTTTGAAATAAAGTGTATCAATCTCTAATTTAGGAGACTGATACATTAGCTCCTGAATTTACTTTTAAAAGATACTTTATGAATGATTGATTTCTTTATGAAATTAATTAAAAACAGATTCACTTTTACGTCTATATCCTTTACAGATTAAAAGTAAAATCCACGAAGAATTTCGCATATCCATCCATATGCGATACGGATAGTTTCAAAAAAGAATAAACAGTTTATAATTATGTTCCAATTTATATTAGTAGAATTAGACTTATAAATATATAGCACGTATAATAGCTTAGAATTACAAGATTTGTTTGAAGAGATTCATCTACAATGAGTGGATTTAAAATGTGGAAAGTTTTCTTTGAATATTTGAATTTTACTGTTTAAATGAAACAATTTTCTAAATGGTACGGACAAATACACATTTATTTTTGCAATATGTTTTTTCTAAATTGTTTTATGTCATTCATACAATGCTATTCAGCAGCTTAAAGAAAAATGAAACGAAAAAAAATTCTTGTGTTTTATATTGTGAAAGATGCTTTTATCAATAAATATAACCAGAAAGAAAAGGGTTTTTGAGTGATATGACATTCGAAGTAGAGTGAAAAAAACTATTAACGCAACTTATTCATATCAAAAGATCCTTAAATTTTAAAAGATCAATTAATGTATAAGAATCATAACAAATTTATTCTCTTATTTTTGACAACATTTATCTCGGTTCATAATACATAAATTGCTGCAAGGTAACTGAAAAATAGTTATGGCAAATAGGTCAATCCGATTTATATGAAGAAACGCATCCACACATTATTTATACCCATTTCATCAATATTTTCTTCAAAATTAAATTATAATAACAGTCTTATTTTATTTTCATAGAGAGCTTAAAGGTTAATAAAATCAGATAATTTAAATGTAATGCGAGCCGAAAATCAGTTTTGATCATGAAATTGATTCATTTAAATGATCTATAAAGATTTCTGTATTATTTTTCAATAGAGTGTTCATCGATGATATCATGATTTTTCTACTATACCATTTTGGCAAAATTAAATTTAATAACTAACGTGTTTAATCTTAATCCAAATATTATTTGAAATGATTGCAATAGTCACTAAAATTCACAACGTAAAACGGAGATTTAATATAATTGAGATTGACCTTACATTTTTTTAATATGTCGAATGCTAAGCTAATGTCACTTGACTTGTCCTGGCCAACATTAATTTTTTTATTTTGTTTTGAATATTTTGTTGAAATATTAATTAAAGCTGCCAATTAATTTATGTAATCATTCGGAATTCTTTTATTTTACGGGTGACCGCCATTGACTTTGAAATGCAATCTTTTGTTATATTTGTATATTCTATGTTGCATTAATTTCTTCACACTATTTTAGTAAAAATGATAATATAGAAAAGTTTTAAAACATTGAAAATTTATTCGAATTATGTGTTTCTAATTGAAAATTTATTTGAATTATGTGTTTCTAATTGAAAATTTATTCGAATTATGTGTTTCTAATTGAAAATTTATTCGAATTATGTGTTTCTAATAATCATGGCTTCGTCAATCGGTGAAGATCACCATGGCATTCAATGTGTTAAAATAACTTGAAATATTTAGCCAATAAATAATATAAGTAATTAATGCTTAAACAAAACCAGTTAATTCCCATTTTAATTTGATTTTTATACGCAAATATTTTTATTTCACGTTAACTATCTGTTTATGTATGAATAAAGAAACTGAGCATAAAATTTTATTACAAATTTTCGAAGGCCAAATAAAAGCAAAAATACCCAAATTGTCTTTTCAAATGAATGACAATTCGTAGGTGTTTCCCAGTAACAAATGTAACTGATTTAAATGAACAGTTCTTCAAAATTTAGATCTGAACACTGCTATAACTAGTTATTTTTAAGTACTACATACGTGCGTGTGCAATATTCTGAATGTGAATATCATTGGGTACTAAATACAGAAAGTGTCACGTGTGATATATGTAATCATCTTTCAAGTATATAAGGTATTTGATAGAATAACAAGGTATTTTATGGTATCTAGGTACTCGAAATTTTGCATCTATTGCATTGTTGGATGTGAAATTCAACATCTGTTTTGACATCTAGCAACTGAAACGAGTTATTTTTATGTCCAAATTAGTCGCTTTATGGGTGATCGAATAAACCTAAATATGAAATAGCAAAGATCAGGGAACTGAGATTTTTATTTTTGTATATTTATGCTGATTCAGTATATTCTTCTATTAACGACCAAATTGAAGGGTGCTTCTAATAAATTTCACCCTTTTGTTTTGTGTTTGGTATTGTATATTTTTCTGTTAGTGGCTTATTTGTTCCGATCATATTTCAGTTTTCATTTGAATATTTGAATAGAAAAGACACCATTTAGTGGGAATAAATCCTCTAATATAGTATTATATATTAACATTGGAAGGGCACTGCGAATAATAATTTTTTTAAGTACTTGACCAAAGTGAATGATATATTACATTTTCCTTAGTTAATATGTGACAGTCAGATCTAAGATATTGTTAATAAAATAGCAGTCCATTTTGGAGGGTACATATTTTAATAAATTAATATTTTCACATTTTTGTAAGTAGTTATGCTATCAAACAACCAGTTGCTCTGCAAATTAACTCATTGTACACAATTAAAGTGTAAAATGAATATTTTAACTGAATTATGCAGAATACTAATAATTTATATACGTATAGAACCAATAAAATCATTTACTGACAGCATCTTTGTTGAAATGTTAATAAAATGACATTTGAAATTGCTTTAAACATTATTTATGAATAAATTGGTTTTTTTTATTGATATACTTTCTTTTATTAGGATAAAAATTAAATCATTGATTTTTTTGACTTCTGAATTCGGGCTTTAATAGAATGAATTTTATATGTAGTAGTAATTAATATTAACAAGGAGGATGAATCACTTCTCTAATTTTATGTTTTAAACGTTAATAGACTATCATTTTATAAAACAACTAGTTATAAACCATGGAATGATATTCTTTTACCTTTTTAATTAATTTGATATGAGATTTCATAAAATACCATGAAACAGCGGATTAAATCTTTTCACGAGCAAAAATATCTTACTTATAAGGAAATATAATAATTGATAAATATCATCAAAAAATGCAAATAAAATGTAATACAGAACGGAGGTTTTTTTTTTCAAATCTTAGAAGAAAAGAAAAATTACGTAATTTTCCAAAAGGAATTGAAAAAGAAATGATGCTCTTAATCCCGAAAAATAAATTGTTATAGGAATAACTGAAGAAGACGAAGCAACAATGAAAATAAAACATTGATTTAAAGCCTATCGAATGGTATAGCAATATCCAGTTTCCTCCCCAGTTCTCTTATGCACAATCTTCAGCATCAAATCTGATACCAAAATTCTGTTCTGGAGATTCCTTTTCAATATCTCATTTCAGATCTGTTCCCCCACATTCTATTTAAAATCGTCCTTTCACACCCCAAGACGTGGTACAGCCGATAGTTTAATTACAAACCTATCACCACTCTCTCAAGAAGAATCGAGAAAAGGCTTAAAAGAAAGGGGGAAAAAAAAGAACGCAAATTTAAATTTTGAAGAAAACGCCAAACGATAAATAAAAAAAAGAACACTACCTTCTTTCGAACGGAAGAAAAGAGATTACACGGTTCGATGCAAAGTATTCATTCCGATTTTCTTTCTACTTTTCATAATCTTAAGACACAAATTCAAAAGGAAAGAAAGAAAAAAAGTAGTAGGAAACAAGTGAAAGGAAAAAGAACAAAAAGAAAGGAAAATTGCAGCAAAACTTGGAAATAAAGAATTGTAAAAACGAAATCGAAAACTTCATTCCGCACTAGAGAACAAAATATCAACTAAAGGTTCTGAATGGATGAAAAGACCAAAAGTTCATAGAAATGATGAAGTTCGTATCAGTTCTCGCCTCTGTTACTGCGGTTTTTAAACTGAGCTTGTAATTATTAAAAGTAATGATTTTTGCTTCATTTTTTAATTTTTTTATTCGATATGAATGGGTAATTAAGTTTTGATGTTTCCGTTGTGCGAACAGAAAAATGAATAGTTCTCCACACCCCCCCCCCCCCTTCTCAAAGATAAAACTATTCGGGTAAAAGTAATTTTCTTTAGTTTTAGCTAGAGCCGTTTGTTTTTTTTTCCACTTCATCTGGAATTATGAAAGTATCGATGTATACGATTTTTGAATTCCATTGGACTAGAAGCAAACGATAGAATTAATTAAAATTCATCCTTTGTGTAGTGGCAACGAATTATTCAAAATTTTCGGCCTCATTAAACACAGAGATTTAGTTCTTTGTAGTTTCGTTTAATTCTTCCAAACCTTGGACAAACTATTTTAAGATGATCCGATAAATTTGAATTTGCATTCACGCTATAAAATTGAATCCTATTTCACAAATTTATTCGTGTTTCTCTTTGCGATGGATTTCGCCGCATATCGGGATAAAGTTTAAGCACTGAAGCATTAAAAATTAGCTCATGAATGCATAGCTCTCGAATTCTCGAATCACCAATAATCCCTTAACTGTATTTTTTCAGGCCTTTCTTATATTATTCTATCTAATATTTAGAATCCTTCAATGGATTTTTATTGGCACTTTGGTAACAGCTTTATTGCTTTCCATTTATTAATAAATTTGCATGCATCATTGAATTGTTAAAAGAATCATCGGGTTGCAATTTTCAACACAATGAATTTATTAATAAATTTGCATACATTATAAGATTGTTAGCAATCGCAACGAAAATGGTAAGAAGGATTAGATTGATTTTTTGAGGTGAAATCTAAAATAAAATAGGATAGAGAAAAAATAGAATAGAGAAAAAATAATTAACTGTTTTAGAATTACAAAATCATTACCAATTATAAATCGTTAACTTTTAATAAGTATACTTCTAATGTGATAAGCTTTAATAAAAACTCTATACGGGTTTAAAATATATTTTATTGCAATCCTTGTTCCGCGTCTACTTTCTGTAATGTTAGTGATGGATATGCACGTCCAAACAGGAAAATGATTTAAATAATACTTAATTGTGATTTATATTACTATAGATCAATAAATATATTACTAAAAAAATGCAAAACATTTTTTAAATTCTTTTTTAAGTTGTATTTAGTAACATTCTTTTAAAACTTTTAATGTAAATTTCGAATATTAACCAAATTAATGTAAAACTGTTTCCGTAACTGTTTCCGTCTGTTATTCATCAAAAATTTCGTCAGCGAAGAATAATATATTTTACTTTTGCAATTTTGGAAGATCATTTTATTTTTGTTCCCATTTCATGCATCATCATCTAGAAAATTCTTTTTAACTCATTTTGAAAAACAGTGGTGCTCTAAAAAATGAAATTATTCAAAATTAAAGAGGAGAAATTACATTTTTATTTAAAATCGCCATTTATTTATTTAATTAATAAATACGATACATTATAAGAGAAAGAGTTATTTTCCAGTAATGAAATAAATATATTTTAATTTCCCTTTATTATTATCAAAATGTTAAAGTTTTTTTAAAAATATATATTTGTTATCCAATTTTGTCTTCATTTTCACTATATTCAGAAGTTAGATGTAATTAATCATTACAGGGCTTATATATATAAACTCATATCTGGATAGATTGTTAGATGGGTGCATAATTTACATATAAAAGAAAATTTTTGAAAAATCGTCAGAGTTATCAATTTAAATGTGTCGAAGAATTTTTTGAAATTCACCATAGTGAACTTGAAAATCACTGTCATAACTTTCTTTGTTTCAGGTTATATTATATTACATCCATTTGTTTCGTCTAAAACTAAAACAAGTCTTCAACTGTGTTCGATATAGTTCTTTTATATTATTATTTAATGCATAGAATTAGTCAGTTTCTACAAAATTAAAATTGGAACAACATGATCAAATCTGGCCAGTGCATCATAAAAGCGAATCTTATTTAGTCAATATACAAAATTAAAAATTAGAAAAGGAAAGAATTCCTTGAAAATAATACAAAAGATAGAAGATTTCTGATAAAATAATTTGAATATGTATACTCAAAATAAAAGGTACTACAATGTATTTCCTCCTTAATCTACGAAATCAACTTATTAAAATATCAAATAATTCCTTTTCAACTCAATTCCACCGAAATATAATAAGTGTATTATTGATAATTTTAAAATTGAATTAACGTAAATTAAGATTTATTCTAAAAAAATACGTTTTCATTTCATACGTTTTCTCTGACTGGTTCTTTTATAGATAAATATCGAGTTAATTTATAATTTGAATTCTTCTATAAGGCCTAAAAATGAAACAGAAGCATTTTTTAAAGATCGTTCAATAAAAAATTTCTGAAAATTAGTTCTAATTTCCGGTTTTAAAGACTAACCATTAGAAACTTTAAAACACAGTAAGCTTGAAGGATTTTCTCAAATTCGGAATTTTAGACCAAATCCCCTTCGAAAAAGAATTCAATAAATTAATGTTTTACTTTCAAATGATAATAGATTCTATTGTAGTAGATTACTTTCGATTACAGTAATTTACTTTTGAGTATTAAATACTACTGCTACCTAAGTTATACTAAAATCTAAAAACAATAGCGTTTTAATTAATTTTATTCACTTTTAAAATAAATGAGTACAAATAAAATAAGAAGTTTCGTTTCAAAATTTCTACCCAGTTACGTATATAGCGACTCATCAGAAGAGAATTGATGTGAAATTGATTTAAGTAAATTGATGAAATCGATGTCTAAAAAATTATATTTGTGACTAAATTATACAGTTTCTTTTAAGGATTTAAACACACGATTAATTGATCTATCATTAGTTGATTATTAAGTTATTCGAGGAAGTTTGATCAGTTTCTTTCGTTGCAAATACGGTCACTGCATGCAGGATGTCAGGATTCGGCATGTTACAGATATGATTGCAACTTCATTTATGGTGTTTTTAGTGTGAAGGTTACATATAAATAAAAAAAGCTTGTTGACGTTTTAAAATATTTTTATCACTTTAACTGTAATTGTGAGAGCTCAGTGGTGCTATTTCATATCATTATTGATGGCATATTTAAAACAATTCCTTCCAAAGTTTCAGGAGTAGCGGTGGCTTTATGGTAAAGCTTCTGAGTGGGAGGAATTTCTGGTTTGAGAGCCGTGTAAGCTGGTCTGGTGCACGTTAAATCCATCGGGGTTAAACATCCTTCCACTGGTGTGACTTGGAAGCTTGGTGATGGACTGCCATCTCAGGAGTTGTCCTCATCATCTGACCATGGTTCAGAATTACGAGGTCCATCCCAAAATAATCCTAGTGTTTCTGTAAAAACGGGACGTTAATATAATTCAACTGAACAATCTATCCAAATTTTCATTCTCTTTCTTTGAATGGCATAATGAACATAGTTCATATATCGGTATAGTTTTTTTTAATACAGTGACTCAGTAATTTATTAACAAAAATCACACTATAGTGATCAACTTTTGCATTTATCACCCGATTTCTTCTTTGAAAACGGTCTATTTCTGCAATACTGATCCCGAATAAGAAAAACTAAATAGAGATAGCGAAATAAATAGATTCTGCGTATCATTTTAAAATGGCGGAAAAGTTATCCACAGAATTTCCCCACTTGTTGAACTTTTATTTACACCTTGTATGCATACGAAAAAGAAATCGTTACTTTGAAACCTTATTCTTTTTTACTAATCACCATCTTAATACATTGTATTCACTAATTTGAATATTTATGATCTGCATTAATATTGTTACAAATCTATATTATAATTTCCCTGCACTATTAGTCTTATAATACTGAAGAATACACATATTTCATTTTATTATTTTACACTATTTTACATATATTTTGCATTATACAGACTGATTGATTTTGAATGGTGCAAAAATAAAGCATACGTATCAAAGCTATAATTAATATATTTTAAAAAATCAAATTCGCCATGAAATTACAATTATATAAGTTTCTATAGTTTTTATACATGTGCCTTTTCGATGACACGGCAAATATTTATGTGTCATTCCGATTCCTCTCACACGCGTTATAAAACATCCGCTGTTAATTAGTGTAATACGACAGTTACACATGCCAAGTCCCTGTAACACAGATTACACCGTTATTTCAGACACTTTCATTTTGCATTCGAACGTCAGGTTCTTTTTCTTTTTTTTTCTTCAAGAGGACGGGACTTCATGAAAACGTTTCACAAATTTCTTCAATCAATTCGAATTTAATAAGTCTTCGTTCAATGTTTGCTTTTATTGTTACATATTACATACCCATGTCCTGAAACTGCTTCATTCATCGTTTGATGTTCTGACGATGCGATGGTTCTTTCCCAAATGAGCGAAAATCTCCTTGAACGATGATGAACGCAGATGATTGGGAACATTCCAAAACACTGGATGCTTTCGCTTGCAGGAATGGCGTTGTTTTGATAATAATGGGGGCGAATACTTTCTCCCAGTGGACTCTAGCTGTGATTTAGTAATTGGGAAAACTTTCGCTGATGCCAGATAAAACTCATATTATTGTAATTTCAGAATAAATTTGTTTCATCTTAATAAACTTATTATGGAATTCTTATCATGCTTTTCTTTTTGCTGTCTATTCATGTTAGTATGGAATTCTTATCATGCTTTTCTTTTTACTGTCTATTCATGC
>JAPMOR010044117.1:0-38398 GCA_026543865.1 Argiope aurantia
TAAATGTATTATTTGACTTCTAAGAATGTATCAGAAAAATCTATTTATCAAAGTTCAGTTCTCGAATATAGGTGCAAGGTGTTACACAATGACAAGTACGTTGTAGTGTGACTGATATACTACTGCGTTCGAAAATATTTGGAATTTATTTTATCACGGACGGGAAAATGTAGACAAAAAAACGTTTCGTCTAGGGTTAAGATCATTACCACTAAAGCAAATTCTTCATCAAAGTAAAAAATAAAATTTGGTGAAATCAGGAGATAAGCTGGTTTCAGATTATATAATAATATAATATTTTCACATGCAATTTGCAGCATTGATGGATTATGAGCCAGCTTTTCCCAATTAATTCATAAAAATTAATAAATTCCAGATTCATAATTATTTACTTTTGTTAAAATAAATGATAAAATAGCAATAATGATTAAAACTGAATCCATATTCAAAATTTAAAAAAAAAATATTTATTGTATGATTAGAAACGCGAATTAAAATTTGCATCGATTATTTGATTTAAGGAATGCTTGCTAGTGAGAAAATCAACTAAATAGATTTTTTCCCCGTTTACCAGTATTTGATACATTCCTTATAGCAAGAAAATCTATTTGAAATGATTCCCTTTGATACATCTTCCAAAGAAATTTCTTGAAACACAAAATTTATTTGTGGCGTACACGCTATGCATTGTAACCAACAGCTATGTATTGAAACACGCTTAAACCAGCGAATAATATAAATAATAAGAAGTTGAAATATAAATTTCTCCATAATTTTCATACGATTAAAAAATAGAATCGTTATTCAAATTAGGAGAATTATCACCTCATCATATCAGCTTCTGTTTCGGAAATCTTTCGGTAAATAAATTTGCTTAGAAGTTAAAGGCTCAAAATGATTCTAATCTTCTAACTTCAATTATTTTTATAGTAAGCATATATCTTATGACAAAGCTCCCTTCAGTTGCATTTTCTTCCACCTCACTTTTTTTTTTTCAAAGCTCTAATTCTGAAGAAATTTTGATAACGAATGGTAGAACGGAATGATATTTTCTTTACCTTATGTCTGCTGATAAAAGAAATCTAATTCGACTTCCGGCTTGTCATCAAGATTTTTTCTTTCATTTGAAGGATGAAAAGAGGTGGGTAAGTAAAGGAATTTAATATAGCGCATAATATGAATAAAGAAGTAAAAGCGTTATAGAAAGAATGACTAAGAAAATAATTTGGAGCATACAGAGGAGGATTGAAATTGGAAATCTAAAAATTGATCAATTTACGAAGTATTCTTATTAACTTTAACGTCATTGCTTGTTTCTATTCCTATAATCGCAAGCATTTCCTAGGCTCAGTGGATGGGCAAACATGAGGGAAAGAAGGAAATCATTTCATTTTGGGAAAATATTAGATGAGAGATCTATAGTTCTCGTGTGTTTCTGGGAAAATAGAAAGAGTTAAATCTGTGAGAGAAATACATAGCCGTACTAAGACTTAGCAAAATAAAAAAAAGTATAGTAGCAAAAGACAAAGCTTGGTTATATAAGAAACTTAAAGATAAAATTAAAACTAAAATAGTTGCAAATGCTTGCTAACTAGTTTCAAAAAATGGACAAAAAACATCGACAGAATGATAGCCAAAAACAACCAAAATATCAGCTTAAATAGAGAATAGTATTAAAAACATTTTGTAAATTTAGATCCAGAAAAATTCAAGGCAAAGTCCATATGTAAGTGCAAATATCCAGGAGAGAGCTAAAAAAACTGTAAATATAAAATAGAAGTTTATCGTAAAAAAGACAATTCCTGAGAATGTCACTGAATCTCTTGTGAAATGAGCAGATGGTCTTTTATGATTCACTTTTAAAAAAGGTGGTCATAAATTATTAAATTTTCATATCAACGATTATAAAGTAGATTTAAAGAGCAAGCAACTATCGTATCAACAGATATAATGTGGATTTGAAAAATAAGCGAAGAATCCATCATACAAGTCTATTCAGATTGCTTTAGTTCCAGATGACAAATACTCCCTAAAATCTTTTATTGAGCGTAGACATAAATATTTGGAAACCCCTCGCCCTTCCAAATTTTTTTTAACAATGAAGAGTACAGAAATTAATTGCTCGAAACAATTTTCCTTAAGCGGTAGTTTTGTAAACTCTTGAAAAGTCTTCTACGATATAGGTATTGCTATGATCAAAGTTACTGTAGTCATCTAAAAAGCGAACGGAATTCTCTGAATAATCTCTGTACAGTTTTCCAAAAGAAAATAACCTACTTAAACTAACGGCTACTTTGCCCAAAAGCAATTTATGGCAAAATATGTCTAGTTCCATGATTTTCAAAGGTCATGCACTTTCATAAAAGTAGCCCAGTTGTCAGTCATCTTGAATAGCTCACCACACCTACATTTTTCAGTCAGCGGCACCGTTTTGATTGGTGCATAGAGCAGGAAGATCGGGCTTGCCATCAGTGGGATCACGTATTCATTGCAGATAAGTGCCGTTCCGTGTCAGGAACGATTCTGGGTACCATCCCATTGGAGAAGAGAGGAGTAGAACTCATCCTCTGAACATCAGGGGATGAAGATCTTTATGATGGTTCTGGAGAGGTTATTGCGGGAGACATAATGGTCGGCGGCCGAAATGGGGTCCATGTTTTGGGTGAACAAATCGTCGCCGGTGATAGGTGATGCGTCGCTGGTATAATCATCATTTTTAGCGAAAGTAATGTCAAAGGCATCTTCTGTTCGTAGAAGCTACAGACACAGATGAAGAGAGACACAGGAGAAGATGTTACTCAAATGGACAGCCTGGTATATTCACCTGATTTAAATCCTTTAGAAAATATTTGTTATATTCTGAGGAAATTTCCTTCTTCAAAATAAATATATTGGAAAAAATATCTAGAAAAGTTGAGAAATGTTCACTGACGAATAGATAAATTTATTTCAGGAACTCTTTGATCATCTAATATTAACAATTGAAAAAAAAATGTGGTAAAATTTAAAAAATGTGATTTCTTGAAACTATTGAACAAATCCACTTTATTTTTTTATTTTTTATTCATACACACAAAGCATTTAACTTTCCATTTGAATAATAATTTCCTTTTTAATTGGAAGCAATTAATTAACGGCATAGGCCGACTTTAATATTTACTTTAGAACGAGAAAATGTAATACATCAAATATAAAACTTCCACAAACGTTTTGGTCTAATCAATCATTTGTCATGAAATAATAAAAATGAGCTTATCGTAAGATATTATAATAAAAGGGTTAGGAATGAAAATATAGAGCAAATTTATTCAATAAATCAAAATAAATCATTATTCTAATTGGTATTTATTTAAAATGAAATGCTCGTTTGAATTTGTTAAAAATAACCGGAACCCTCATCCATAATGGCCGACATTCTTATATTCTTCATCATTAGTATCAATGCCTTTATCTCAGTTATGCTGCTTCACATGCTCTGTTCAATTATTTTTCCCTTTCTAATTTAATAACATGATATTCCGTGTTTACTACAGTGCAATATTTATTTTCGTAGCATCACATCTGTAAAGCTCTACTATAACTTTTATTTGGATTTTTACTTTGTAATCATTCTGCACTCAAATCCGAAAGCTACGGAATGCTTTTGTAAGGAATTTTGTTTCCAACAAACTTGCGTTTCTATTATCGCATTGTGTAGCTTCTATTTATTTGTTTTCACTAATAAGTCGGATTATAAATCTACTCTAATCTCCGGGGAGGGACCTCGAAATGAGGATGGTGGGTGATCTGGCTCCTCCCATCGATGACGGGACGTACTTCCTTCGGGAAGGATTGTACCGTGGCTGGTGATGATCCTTAGGATTCAACCACAGTTTCAGACAATGTTGCTGTTGCGGCGGTCCGGTCATTCAGTATTCATTATCCGTGTGCCTTCGGGCGAGTCGAAGAGTCAGTGATATAACTATACATCTACTCTTATAAATAATAGATGAATCTGCAAAATAATTAATAATATTTTTATATTAAATAAAAATTTTAAAGATGTCACTGTAAACAAGCAATGTTTCACATATGGATATTTTGCAGGCCAATCAATGACTTCAATGAGTTCTAGTAAACAAAGAAATCATAATCCTTTTCCATAATCTCATCAATCGAATTAAAACGTAATTAACTACCGCAAAATACGTTTAAAGGTACCGCGTGAAAACTTCAGGTGTATCGCAGTAACAGCTTTTATTTACAAGAATCCATTCTTTATACGTTATGTTCACTTTCTCTGTATTTTAATGTTATTCATATTTTAAATGCAATATTCATGCCCTATATTTCCTCATTTTTAATTTAAATTTCTAGCGTAGCGAGAAACTGTCGAATTTTCATGATAAATGCGCATTTTTAGCGCATTATGTCTCCATGCACCAATCTTTCCATTAAATAAAATTGGATAAAAACAATTTTAAGGAAAAGGCATTTCAGAATATTATGTTCTTAATGGCAGAGAGTAATTGAAATTGTATTTTAAAAATAATATGTGCACGATGAATTTAAACTTATGGTAAATTTACAAGTGTTTACGAAATTCCTTAGTCGTAATATTTCTGCAAACTTAATATGTAGTTTGTTCAAAGCTAGGAAACTTTATTATAAAGCTGAATTATATATAAAGGTCGTGTAATTTCGTAAAACAATTAATCTCGTATTTCAAATATATTTCAGCCAATTAATTACGCCCATGTACTGAGAATAATAATTCAATAAATTAATTTATTTAGTTACGTCTTCATTTCAAATTTATCAGAAATATTTAATTTATTCGTTCAATAAGAATTTGAAATTTTCTGAATTATTACATATAAAATGAATGCAATTAAACCAAAATTTACAACAATAAAACTTTTGAAACAAAACAAAAAGACTTTAAAACATTTAAACAAATAAAGGAGTTAATTGCACTAGAGATTTTTTCGATTCCTAATGTTAGTTCACACTCTCCCTATATTTATACATGTTACGGCCAAAGCCCGAAGTACGGCCAGTTCGCGAACTGGCCAAGAGGTTTGGCCAAAGTCCGAAATATTTGCAATTAATATTGTATTTTCTACTTTGGCTGGCCATTTCGCGAAGTGGCCGGGAATCCTTGGCCAAAGCCCGATGTGATAATCTATACTAATAAATAAAGCTCAATGTGTGTGTGTGTGTGTGTGTGTGTGTGTGTGTGTGTGTGTGTGTGTTGGCGCTCTACAGTCCAAACCGTTTGACATACAGTTATGAAATTTAGCATATATATTTTTGGTATATACCTTGGTTTATACCTTGGTATATACCAAGAATTGGAAATTTGGTATATACCTTGAAGGTCGGGAATGTACACCGTGGAGCGATTTTTTAAAATTTTTAATTAGAATTTAATTAAAAATTAAGCGTAATTTCGGCGTTTTGTTGCTATAACCAGAAAATAATACAGCACAAAATCGATTTTTGCATCAAATTAAAGTTTAAAAAATTATATTTTTAATGAAACCAATATTTTTATTTATAAATTATACTTAGATTTTTAACGAATTTTTAAGGAAATATTTTAACCATATGCTTCAATAATATATTTTGCTCAAAATAAAAATAAAATTTAATCTGCACAAGCACGTCAAATTAAAAAAAAAAAAAAGCTTTTATCAACGTTTTGCCATCACATTGATAGAAGTTTAAATTAAAAAATAAATCAACTATTATTGCAAATTTAATAAATAAAATTGTAATTTTCGGCAGGTGTCTGTATAAAATGAAAAAAAAATGAAATAAAATATTTTCTGAAAAGTAAAAAGAGGAAGTTTTCTATGAGCTTCGACAATACCTATATTATTAATTCAATAAAACAATTTAATTTAAGGCAAACATAGTTTAATATACTTATAATCATTCTAATCAGCGACCATCAGCTAATTTTGGGTATACATTTGCTAACAAAATTATCTAAAGGAACTAAATAATTATATTTAATATAACTTTAGTCAATAAATGCTCCGATGAATCGGGAATTTTAAATTTTTACATGGGTTTTCTGCCCTTTGAATCATATTTAACAAAATATTCTTGAGACACCAATATTTTAAATAAAAATTGCTGAACTCCAACAAACTAAATCAATCACTAAAACTGACTGATTTATGAAATTTCAGTATATATATACAATCAATATATATATATAAAGTATTAAAAATGAAATAAATTATATATCTTGTTCAAATTTTCAATCGTTATTTAAATATTTTTTATTCATCCACTCAAGTTCAAATACCTTTTTTTAAACTTGTAGTGGATAACACTTGATATTAATACAGTTTTTTCAAATTTTAATTCATTAATTAAATTTATTTCATTTTTAATACTTTAAATACAGTTTTAGCAGTTTGTAATGAAAGTAATCAGCTGCCAGTAGCTCAATCGGTAAAATGTAAGGATTTCAGTATTTTTCACGTAAAGGTGAAAAATGCGAGTTCAATTCTTGCGAAAATCAATAATTTTTTAATACGTATTTTTTATACTTAATAATTTTTCTGGTAATTATTTAATATAAAATTAAATTAAATAATTTTTTTCTTTGTTGACCTAAGTAGGAATTGAATTTAAAAAAATTATATTACTTGTTTATCGCTATAACTAATAAGGTTATTTCTATCATTTATAAACTCACTAAAATAATAAGTTGCAGCATAGAATTTCCAAAAAAGCAGGCTATATTTTTAAGGAAATTTAAATACAATACTAAAAAAAAGGATAAGCATTTTTACATCGTTCAATAATTAAGTATTCTGTTTCAAAAATACAAAGTTAAATATATTTCCAAGATATAAATTTTATTTGTTAATAGCTATTTTCAAACCCTTTTGTAGGAACACAAAACGTGTCTAGATTTAAATAATTTTTAAATAATGCAGTTCTAAAATATTGTTAATATGTATTCGAAACACGAAATATCGTGTAAAATTTCAATAATTCCTTTTTATTTTTATTTCTTTGTCTTGAAAGACAGAATTGTCTAATTTTCTCTAGAATTGGCTAATTTCTTTCCGAGAAGAAATTACATTCAATATATATTCAGAAATCCAGTAAAGCATGCATTTAACTCCTTGAAAAAGATTTCAAATATATTTTACTGTTTTACTTTAGTGAGCAGATTTATAATCCTGATAGTTCAATTCTTGCATTATATTATCTATCCAGAATATTTTTCATGATGTCACACTTCTCTTCCTTTTTTTCAAAATGATTCTTTTAAAAATTGTCTTTTTGACTGAAAACAAAAAATAGACTAGCGACTTAAAAAAATAAATAAATTTATTATTTATGAAAAATATTTTAGCTTCAGCCTACCACAAAACATTTGGTGCTATCTGAAGAAGGCTCAATCTTTTTTACAAAAATGCATCTTATTATTTGAATAGTTTAATAGCTTTTTCTCTTATGTTTCTTAAGAATGCTGAAACTTAAAAGGAAAAGATAAGTAAAAACGAAACAAGAAATTCCTTGAAAAATATCGTGTAGAAAAAGAATGGCTTTTCAACATAGACTTCTAAGAAATCGTGGTGTGGCTTAAAAAGTTTTAATTTTTTACTGCCACTTAGTTGCTAGACTAGATATTGAAATTTCCCAGTCTGCATTAACTAGAGAAAAAAGTAATATTTTCAGTAATATTATTCATATTGTCCTATATTCAAAGCTATTTTTCAATTAAAATTGGCTTTCATGGTTTATGTTAATCCATTTCAAAAGAACTTGACTTGCATATGATTAATAGTCAAATCTCTTTATTAAAATAGAGTTTATTTTTTCATATTAGAAATATTTGATCATAAATTTTTGCTCACCGCTTACCAAGTATTTGCAAAAATAATAACCATTCCAAAAATCCGTAGATATAATCTTTTTTCCTCTTTTCGGTAACAATATAGCAAAAGATTTATCAAGATTCTTAACAATACCCTATTTTTAACTTATTAACTTTTGATTCATTCGAATTTCGAGGAAAAAGATATTTTTGTTGAATGTAAATTTTCTTTAAAGTACAAATAAATAAGGCATTGTTTTCTTTGCTTCGTAATATGCTCCATTCTTATTTTCTTTCTCGAGTTTCTATGTAAAAAAAAAATCCTTCTGTTCTCATTCAAAATCTTTTTTGCGAGAAAATACAATTAAAGAAATGAAATGAACACTTCGTTTTATTTCGGAAAGCACACCGCATTGTTTGGAGGAAGAAAGACTTTATAAATGCTCCGAACTTAGAATAATGGTAACAGGATTATTTTCATTCTTTGCTATGTTCCGTAATTATGAGGAAGTTTTTAACAATGGATTCAAAGAAACCATATGCATTGCTGTAGAAAATCTTTTGAATGGAAAAAAAAAATATTCTTTAAATAATTTATCGGAAGTTAAAAAAATAATGTTGTTGTTTAGATAAAACTTTAAAACATTTTTGTTCCCCTTATCGATAAATCCATCATTAAACATGAAAGAATAAACTTGAATGAATGGAAGATAGTAATTAAATAGTTATAAGAAAGTTAAAAAAAACTGTAACTAAAACACTTGTAAAAAAACCTGTATTTTTCCATATCTTAATTAAAAATTCGTTTCTGATTGAGAATTCTCTGTCATGGCAAAAAAAAAAAAAAAAAATGATAATTTTTTTAAAAATATGAGTCTGAATGAATTTATGTATATTGAATGAAAAAAGAATTGTATAAAAATAAAGCGAACAAATAATTGGCACAAAATATTAGCAGAAATCCACTTACCATGGAACAAAAATCAATTATAATGGAATTTATGAATGATCCAATAAAAATAAGATATTACTAATGAATCTTTTTGGTTATACTATATTGTCCAAATGAAGATTCTGGAAAATAAAGTATTATTTGAATAAAATTCTTGTAAATATTAAATATTGTAACGAAATTTGTTCCGTCTTAGCGTGGTCTGAATAGCTCAGTGGAAGACTGCTATGAACTGAAAGCGATAGTTCGCAATTTCCTATCTGACTGCAGGCAAGTTGCTTAAAACAGTGTTTTTTATTAATTTACTTTCTTTTATTTCACATTTGTTCTAGAAGGTTCTTATAATTTCTGCATCTTTCTAAATCTGGAAGACTCGAGTCATTTCCGTCTTGTAGATAAAAACACATGTAAGGTTTAGTTCCTTGAATAAAGTCTCATGTTGAGATTAGCGAGTGTTATCTTTGACTTTAGCTAACACACGGTTTATCTACGCTAATTTCAACTACACGAAAATATTTTAACCAATAAGAAAATATATTTTAAGTAAAAAAAAAATATATATATCTACAGTTGAACTTTTGTTTTAGCTCACTGAAATAATATCCAAATATCTTATTGCATTGACGTATTGCTCATTTGATTGAAATTCATTTACCAAAGCGTATTGTGTGCATTTGCTATAGAAAGGTACATTTTATTGAATTAGATCAAAAAGATTTAAGAACTAGATATTTCAAATTACCAAAAAAAATTGTAGATCAGCTAAATTGAACATTAATTGTGGAGGATACTATATATAGAATTAAGACTAATTTGATGTTAAGTGAAATCTGTGATTGAGTAGCAGCCATCACATTGATATTTTTGTCTCAAAATCTATCCCCCAGTAGGGAAATTAATGATGAATAATTATTTTTCAATAGTTTTATTTAACAAAGCATTCTTATTTCTTTGATTTATAGCGCATTATAGTCAATTATTTTTTTACTCCATTTCTGATAGACTGAATTCTGAAATTTTATTCAGTGTTGTGTTAGTGATAACAATATCTTTAACAAATTTGAAATTTAATTGTTTATAAATCGGTACATTTATATAAACGTTCATTCCATATGTGAGGTGCATCTGATTGTCATTTAAAAAATAACTGATTTCAAGATTTTATTGTTATTTATCATAATGAAAAAATGTTATTTATCATTAGAAATTATAAACAAAAAAAAATAGAAAATAATTTAAATAAAAATTTAAATTTAATAATTTTTTTCTTGTTCTCTGGTAAGGGTGTGTTTCTAAAATTGTTTTTATTAAGTATTTTTCTAAACTTGCTTCAATGAGTTCAAATATTTTTTCAACAAACAGCAACCTATCCATCAATATCAAAAGTAGTAAAGAATAATCCCTTTCTACCCTTCATCTAACACCTTTTTAAGAAATATATCTGATTATAATTGAACACTCTTTGATTAAGATGGATTAAGAATAGTAAACCTCAAACATGCCATTTTTTAAGTACAGATTTAAACCACCTCTGAGGCTATTTTCATTATTCTACTTTTTTTCAATTGTGGTACTGCCTTTCCGTTGTTTGCCTTCTTTAATAAGATATAATGTGTTTTTGATTATACCAAAGGCACACAAAATACTGAAGAATGATAAATGCCTCTCAATCTTTTTTGAGTTAATAATAGACATACATCTTGTGATCCCTCCTATAAAATCCGCGTTTCATTGATTACGTGTAATTACAGTGAAGAATAGGATTGAATTATACAAAAATTTTAGATTTAAATATGCTAATAAAACAACATTTTAATCATTTTGAAATATATAATATATATATAAGTTTTGATTAATGCATTCAGACCAAAGAGTAGACACACCTCCACTTCAGCTGAGAGAATCACTGTCATGCGGTGAGAAATAATATCATTTGGCAGAGTTCAGATCAAATACAGCCAGAGAGCATTTTCTAAAAAATCCAGATAAATTTTAAATAATGTCAGATGTAACTCTATTCCTAAGAGTTTGGGATATGTAAATATAAATCTCTGATTTAAATGGAACAAACGTGATTAGAGGAAAAGCATTTAGAAATTAATTTCAATTTTGAGTTAAAATAACATTTGATTTTTTTTCCAAATTAGAAAAATCAGCATTTCGATAAAATTCACTTCAGCGATATTTTACTTCAACTAAAAATTAGAATTAGAATTCAGACTAGTCCTTTTTGCTTAGTGTAGTCAGATGCCACCAGATGATCATGATATGAGACCATTTACATCCTTGCACTAGTGTCAAATTTCTCGTTGCAACTTCAAAGGTATAGAATCAATTAAAAATAAAGAGAATTTAAAAAAACTATATATCAGTTAGAAATTTTTATTGAAAAAAGTTGCTTTTTACTCTTTGCAAAATTAATGGCAAGCGGCCAACGTCGAAAAGAAATAGCAACTTATTTTAGCTCTTGCTACACATACCGAAGATTTTGTGTGCAATTGGAAGAGAAGACAGTAATTTATTTTATGAATAAAGGTCAATTGCTTGTATTCTTCTACTAACAAAGTAAAGAGTAATACTCCATTTACAATGATATATATGAATTCAATTATCTTAAACTATATAAAGTCCTGTTCAACCAAACCAACTCTTATTAAATGCACATTGTACGTGTGAATCAATATATTTAAAAAGTTCTGTAATGTGGAGCTTGATGAACTGGGTTCTGTTTAGTAAACCCGTATATGTGTTATTAATTAGGAACATATCCTAAACTAACCTATTTGGGAACAAATTCACACACCTTCATCGCATCTATAGATTTTCGACAATTCTTGAAATATCAAACTACATAACAAATATCTTTCAGATACCAGTTGCAACAGAACTATTGAGAACAGTTAAATTCCAATTTCAATTTTGCTTTTATTTCTTTATGTATCTGTTCGATAAATATATGTTTAAGCAGTGAGTATAAAATAGTAAAATACCAACTTCGCATCATTGGTTTCAGGCATATTTTAAATTTGAATGAGAAAAGAGGAACATCTTAATAGTTATTGAAGCTGCCGAGAGACTTTTCCAGACTACAAAATTGTGTACTTCGAATTGAGAATTTCAAACTAGAGTTCTTGTTCTTTTCACCTATTCTTAATATAATAAAGGGGGCAAAACTTTCAATCTCACGGCCGGATATGACATTTTTCCTACATCATTCCGTGTGAAAATAAAGACATTATTGTTTGAGATGGTACTGAACTGAATTCTCGACTTTTTCTTGAGATGTCAATAAATACTTGGACATTTAAGATTAAAGATTAAGATTTCAGATTTGTGGATTGGCAAATGACAAACATTATTGCAGCTGCCAGGAACTTTGAGAAGAAACATGCTTTAGGAATAAAATTTTAAATTTGAGTCTGATTTCGATCGTGGTAGTATTTCGCCCAAGAAGAGTAAATCCTATAAATGGCAACACGTTGTCAAGAGAACTCCGAACTATTATAAAGACTCCTGAATTCTTTTCGTGTCAACCTAAAAAGAATATGCATCGAAAGTTATTGGCAAATTTTCTGGAAATACTTTTCTTGGAGTCATTAATACTTTAAGTCATTATCTTCTATCTTAGTTGTGAAGCATCTATGGTAAGTGACATAAATCTGGTTTGAATTCTTAGCACCAAATTATCAACATTGGCATAACAAGTGTAAATAACACTCATGATCTAAATTGTCTTTTTGACATTTTCATCAAAAAATGTCATCCATCATTCCATTCTCATAAAAAAATGAAAATTCTTAATTTCTTAATTAATTCTTCTTCAGAAATTTCTTAACAATATGACATATACTGATGCTTACAACATCTATATCCTCATCATCCGGTATCATTAAGTCATGATTGGATGTTGGTTGAACTCATTTTATTTTTGAAAATTAAATTTCTCGAGGAAAAGCAGTTTTTTCTCATCTGTTAATATTACTTTCTATAAAGGTTTCTTAAAATATGAATTCGACCTGAAATGAATTAAAGAGCACCTTAACTGCACGATCTTCTTCCTACCCAACTGTCTAAGATTAATATTAAAAATCGTAAGAAAACTGTCAAGAATAAGATATTTTGATTAAAAGAATTATGATATAATAATTTATTCTCTACAGAATATTACATAGTAGTATAGAACAATTTATTTTCTAGAATGTCTCTGTATTTTAACATTCAATGCTTTGCTTCAATTATGTCGATGCTTACTCTATGCAGAAACTGAGTGTTACATTTTGATTAGCGTAAAATTATTTTTAATAAATATACATTACTATTTGTAAGCACACGCAACATTTGATATCCTAGTGTTTTGGCCATCTCATTAAATCTTCTACTACGGACATTTTGTCAAAGCTCTTGTCTTTAGTTCTCTCCTAATGTAAAAAAGTTGACGTACATTTAATGCAAGTACTTAATGCATTTTTAATGTTTCACAGTTTAATATGTAATGTTTGTTTCTCAGTTCTTTTTTTCTTCTGTACCAATATGCGTTTTCTCTAGAAGGTCCTTTGTAGTTGGCAAATGTCCACTGCCATCAAGTGTCGTTTGTTCCTCCGTGCTAGGTGAATTTGCTCTTCGGCGGCCCCATCAAGTTTGCCACATGACCTCTGGCTAGGTCAGGGTATTGCTTACATATCCTAGTGATTTGCAAATGTTCAGTATCTCACCTATTTCTCACTGAGAAATTAACTCGCGAATATAATAAACTCCAATGATATTTTTGAAAGCTTGCAAATGATGAAAATATGAAAAATTATACTTTATAACTAAAATTTAATAATCTACTGAATAATAGATTTTCATCTTTTCAACTCTCTTGGAAAATTATAATATAGTATTCATTTATGTTTCAGTTTTATTTCAAGTATTTTTCAGCTTCGATCATTATGCATAGCACGAAAGTAGTATTGATGTCTTGTGGCCGCAGAAAGCCTTATTTTCACTCCCTAAATTCACCTCATGCATTGTATTATAGTTACAAAAATACTACCTTACGCTAACTAGACCAAATATTCCCCAGTAAAACTAGATGCAGCAAATATTCCCCAGTAAAACCTTTTTCCACGTACTTAAACCTAACTGCTTTCAGTTAAGCAAACGAAAACACTCTACCTTTTAAAACTCACGGGAATTGGTTTCATTTATAACAACAAAACCTAGATCGTTCGATGGCATAAAAAACAATAAGAGTTACAGCAAGTAAAAACTGCGTTAATAAGTTATTTTTATTAGCTGCACGTTTGCCATTTATTCCGTGTGGATTGAAGCTCCGAATAGCGTCATTTGCATAACATCAATTGCACGAATGATTGTCTTCAAGGGAAAAAAAAAAGGAGAGCAAATGAAAAAAAGTCCTCGAAATTCCGGTCGTTAAAAGGAAAAAATAGCGCTTCACTGAGCAAACTAATGAGAAAATTCCCTTGCTAGTAAGAAAAATATCCTTCGCAAATACCTTTCCGAAAATTTCGAAATGCAGCATGAATTTCCATGGTGGTATCAATTTCAAAGAACTTTCAAAGTTCGACAGTGTAATATTTGAATAAGATGGTAAGAGAAGTAAAAAGTGGAGAGAAGCTCTTAGAAAAACTCAAATCGATAATGAAAGGTAGAGTGAGTTATTACATGCACTCTTCCATATTTATTTTTATGCAGTCTCTGAACTAACTTCTTTCATTAATCGTTCTCTTGGGAAAAGAAAAAAAAATCTCATGGAGCAATCATTTATACTGAAAATCGTTCGAAAACTACATGAAATAGTTTAATTTAAACATCTGTCTTTTATGTACTCCTGCTTTGCAATTTATGTACTATTGATTTGCAAAATTTAGGGTAAAGCATGATTCCAACGTGGAGAATGTAATTACCAATATTCCTTAATTTTACACAATCTCCTTCTTTAATTTTATACAAAATTCCTTCTTTAAAAGTTTTTACAAACGTTAATAATAAGCATAATTCGAAACCCACATGAAAAGGCTAAGTTTATACTATTTTTCAAATTCATATCTTTTTGTTTGCAAATATATAGTGAGATTTTACGTACACTCGATGCAGACTCTGAACTAACTTCTTTCATTATTCGTTCTCTTGGAAAAAGAAAAAAAAATCATGGAGCATCATTTATATCCAACATCACTCGAAAACCACATGAAATAGTCTAATTCATACAACTGCCTTTCTAATTTATGTACTATTGATTTACAAATGTTAGGGCAAAGCATGGTGCAAACATAGAGAATGTTATTGCCTACATTCTTCTTTAATTTTATACAATCTCCTTCTTTCATTTTATGCAATCTCCTTCTTTAATTTGTACAATCTTCGTCTTTAATTTCATACAATCTCGGAATTAATTTCTTTTTTAAAAATTTTTACAAACGTTCATAGCAAGCATAATTCAAAAACCCACATGAAAATGCTTAGTTTATAATATTTTTTTAATTTTGTATGCTTTTTGTTAACAAATATGAAGTGAGATTTTATGTATACTCGTCAATATTTATTCTTTGAACTAATCTCCTTCATCAAGAGTTTTAAATAACATAGGAAAATAGCTTCAATAAGCAATTATAAAGCATTCTAATACAAAAAAATGCAACAATCATTTATTATTTATTGATTAACAAAGAAAAAGACAGAAACAGCCATTTTTAAGGACTATTATAAGAAATTAAAACTTATACTTAATTCTAAACTTTGCCTTTCTAATTAACATATTTTTTTGAAATCTGAAAATAGTTTGTTGCCTAGGAGTAAGCCAATTTCTTACCCGCACTCAACAATATTTATTTTCATGCAGAATTTTAATAATGAGCATCTATCACCAATACTAATGAGGGAAAACAGCATTTAGAAATATTCAATTTATGCTCTTAGTCTTTTTTTAAGTAATTTATTTTTTGATGTTCTATTTAATTAAATATGCTGACTACAAATGCAACAAGTAATATATAAAAAAAAATTAGGTCAATTCCTACTTAGGTCAACAAAAAAATTTCTTTTAGTTACTTTTTATTATATATATCTTATATTATTTATGGTCGAGTGTCGCGTCAGTAATCTCAGAACTTAGAGTCAAACTTGGCGCCCATTTTGTGACATGGTGACTTTGGCGAACAAATAGAAATTATTGGACAGATTTAATTAATTTATTAATATTTGAAAAAGAAAACTATATTAAATCAAGTGTCATTCACTACAAGTTTAAAAAAATGTATTTGAGTGGATGAATAAAAAGTATTTTATAAACGATTGAAAATTTTATATATATATATATATATATATATATATATGTACAAATTTTATGCAAAATTTGAACTACTATCATTAAACTTTCAATAGTAAAATGAAAAAGCTGCCTGATTTTTTAAAATTTGTGTTCTCAATCTCAATACTTTATTTGCTATTTCGCTTATAAAGCATAGAAAAAGTAAATGCAGAGTGAGCTATTGCTTACACTCTCCCACATTTATTTTCATACAAACTCCGAATTAAATTCATTTACCTGCATTCTGAAAAAAAAATTCAATTTAAACTTATTCTGAAAAAAATTTACAGTAGGCATTTGTAACAAACATTATTCGAAAAACTGTATGAAATCGTTTAATTCATAATTAACTACTCGTCGAACCTGTGCTGAAAAGACATTGGAACACTGCATTGTTTTTATATTTATAAACAAAAAATATATAATTACAAGAACTGCAACGTGTTTTTAAATATATTCTTTTTAAATCAGTTACGCATAGACTTACCATTAATAACGACTATAGACATATCTTAGAACTTATCTTGAATTATTATAATTGAATTAAACTAGTACCATCAGAGAGAAAGTACTTTCGACTTTGTTAAAAATGTATCTTTAGTTATATCGAAACTATATTAACGCGACTTTGAAATTCTTCCTTATGAATACTTTAGATTCATATTTAGAACAGCAGATTTCCTGATAACGATTAAACTGAAACAGTAAATTGTTCGTATTTTGGATGCGAATAAATGGGATGAAAAACTTTTTCTTATATTTCGAAAGGTGAATAATAAATATCATATGCTTTCATATTTAATTCAGGCATAACTATTATAATTTATGCAAATATTATACTCCATATAAAGTTTCTAATTAAGTCTGGGGCAATGATGAATGTCTGGAACTTATATTTTCTCGTCTTAGTATAAAATATTATATATTCGCACCATCAGAATATATATATATATATAAACGTTTTTCTTTCCTTTAATGTAATATAGCCGATTTTGATTTTTAAAAAAAACAGTTTTATATTGGTCACTCTTCGCTCTAATTTAGCTAATGCTTGACAACTTTTTATATTAATATGACATTAATATTATTTTAATGTAATTTCTAAATAATATAGTCTTTCTTAAAAATAGGTAGACCAAATTTAATTTAAATTTAATAAGAATGATAAAATATTAGTCTTACTAATAATTTTCATTGCTTTATGAGTAAAAATAAAACTGAAAGTTTGTTTTACATGTTTACTTTTACATGTTTCTTCTATTTTTTTACATCCATGTTAGTAAAAATGTTATTTTGCAAACAATGTTTCATTCATTTCTGGACTTAAAAAATCTAAAATTTTAAGTAGTTATATATTCTAGATTACAATACAATATTTAATATTTATAGAAACAATTACGGAGTTAAGACATTATATTTTTAATCAGAATTTAATTTTATAAAATAAATGTCAAAGAGAATACGTGAAAAATTCATTATATCATACCCTAAAATGTTTTACAGTAAATTATGAAGTATATAATAAATATCAATAAAAAATATTGAAAAGCGAAATCTAATAATACTGCTTAGTGTTCTTTTATCGTAATTAAATGAAAAAGACAATGTCTATTAAATCATCTATCAAGGAATTTTTCAAAATCAAAACTAACTTATCTTAGAGTTACTTTTTCATATTTGTATTACTTTTTCATATCATATCATTTATCAGTGAAAAATAAAATCTTTCTTAAGAAAAAGACCTACGTTATTACGTTACGTTAATATTTTGTTTATGTTTTTTTGCATTTAAGTTAGTATTACAGAATTTATGTTAAAATGTGAACAGTTCATATCCTTTACCTTACTTTTTCTCTAATAATCTCTTGAAACGTGCGGTGCAGTAAATAAACGTATATAAACTTCCAGTTCAGAACCTTCTATTTTAACTTGACATGTTACCGGCAACTGCTTCTATGATTCATCGCGCTGCATGAGATGATAAATGACGGGCTTAGTACCCAAGTATAGTGAGTTTTGGTATAAAAATTGTGTCTTCTCGTTTTCGTGGGCAAAGAAATGAATTCATAGAACACCGGCGTTATTGTTACCCGGCCTGCCCTTCCGTAACATTAGGAATATACTTGGGAATATACTTCTTATTTTGCATTTTTAAATTTTTTCAAAACTATAACACATTATTTATTGAACGGTTTAATCAAATGCACAGAAAAAAAATCATTAAATACCATATAAATACTCCACTTTTTTTTGACATCGCTTTACTATGTGCTGAATCTTTTCACAAAAATCCTTAAATTTACTTGGGATCTTCATTTCTTCAAAGGAAAACCGATTTTCTAATGTCGAAGCAAAATAAATCTTTGAGACAATATCTGCTTAAACTAAAAGATAATTGCGTTATAGTTTTCATTGAAAAATATAAATTACTGAATCGGAAATGGGATTTCTTATCTCAAAAACTGCAAGTTGCCATTATTTTGTCTACAAGGTTCATATATGAATAATCTTTTCTTTGAGGAAATCTGTGGGTATTTGACCCTTTGCCGACGGACAATTTAATTATGAGAAACACACACAATTTATAGCTTTTTTACCAAGAAATCTTTCAAATTTATTTAATAATTGCGTTTCTTTATAATTCTATTATTCTTATCAAAAGCACGTAATTTTGTCATTTTAATTTGATATCTGAGACATCAGGTCATTACACAGCAGCTTAAAAATATATCGTCCTATTTTGTACGTGCAACTAAAAATGGCTCGATATTCAGTAAGGAAGACTTCAGTCATAATGAACTTTACTTAGAGAAAGGTTCGCTTATTTGTCTCTCTTGAAATCCCAAAATTAAAATTTTATTATTAAAGAAAGAAAAGATTTATAAAGAAAGTTATTAAAGATGCATTTATAATTATTTTACCATTTAAAATTAAACTCCCTTGGAATGAATAGACATTAATTTTTGCATAAAAAAAGTAATATATGTTAAAAAATTTTGTAAATCCTTCATTTAATTTGAATAATTTTGGGATAGACCTCACGAATGCGACAAACAGTATCCTGATGACTGCGTAGATCCATGGCTTAACAATGTTAAAAATTTACTAGTATATGAGCCACGCCAAAAGTTTTCCTTTTCGAAATAGGGTAATTGTTGCAATTTAATATTTTCATGAATAAGCATCTTGAAGGCATACTACTATTATACTAAATCTTATTCCAACTCAATTTTTCAACCAACACCCTTTCCTTGTGAGTCAAATAACTTTTTATTAAACATCCTCCTTATAAGCACAAAATATCATCCGGATAACTTGAATAACAATTTGAATAGAACATGAATGCGGTTTTATTAAAAATGGTGGAAATCGTGAAATGCATATTCATAAATTAACCATGGTAATTTCTATTATTAAGCATAATTAGTTTTAATGGATTATTATTATACGTTAATTCTAAACAATACAGAATAACTTTAAACATTTTTGATATACTCCGCGTATATTGGAAGAAATTTAAAGTATAAAATTACTTAAATTCGATCGCGCGATCTGGAAAGAATACGATTATAGCCATTTAAAATGTAACTCATAATGTTATTGAGTCCTTCTTGATAGATATATAACTATATTAACTTGCCTTCTGACATAAAATTGCTGCTATAACTTTCGACTCTTTTAAAAATGGATGACATTTTTTTTATTATTTTTTTTCAGTTTTAAAAATCAAAACGTTCGAAACTGAGAAATGTAGAAATCCAATTTCAGAGCATATTTTCAAAATAATAAATGCTTCAAATATATTACCACCCAAATATAGTTAGTTTGCTGTAATATATAACTTTCAACTTAATATTGATCTCTTACTCTTTTTTGAGTGAAAAATATGCTGAAAATATTACTTGAGACATGCTTCCACAGCAATATTTCAAATGCGGTATTACAGTAAAAATTAATTTTCATGGATTCTATGCTCTATTTTTATTAAATTAAATCTATAAAAATTGCTATTAAGTCAATGTCTGTAAATAAACTAATTATAATTGAAGATGAAATGTTTTTTGACTGAAATTATCAACCCTTTGCCAATAAATGCTGAAATACTCGATAATCATTAAAAAATTAAAGACCATCATTAAATCTTAGTAATTAAAAGGCTACATAAATGCTAAAGGCTAAGTAAACAAATGCGTTTCAGTCTTAAGCTCAGATGTTCAGATATAGCTCTGATTGGAGTTTATCCATTTGAGATCAATTCAACGCTACTTTATTTGAACTAGACTTTTACACTTAGTTAATTGGAAATTAAAAAGAAATGTTGCTAAGATGATTGAATAAAACGTTATCTCATAAGCAGAATTTGTCTCAAATTGTATTTACTTCAAATAATGCAACAATCAATAGGAAATAATTATGTATCAACAATTAACTAAAAGAAAAATTTACTGTCACTAAGAGAGCAAATATTTTTCAAGATATTTTTTATTTCTCGCAATGATGATTTAAGATTATACTCTTAAAAAGATGTATTTGAGGATTTGAATCATCGTTTCATACCCTATATAGATTGGGCAGAAAATGATTTTCAAAGAGAAATATTATGAAATAAGGTTGTTGTTTTTTCGTGTCATACTACCAGAGAATGTTTTTCATAAATAAAATGTGATTTTTAAAACTGAATAAAGCTTTTTAATCAGCATAATAAGTATAATTATTTGTTATAAGGTGTTCTATGAAAAGCATTTTAAATTCAAACACAACACAGGCAAGATACATCAATAACATGTATAAGCATAAAAATCTTCAAACATAATAACAATACGGATATAGAGCTGATAAAGTCTTTGTTAGTGACTGTTTAAAAAAAACAAAAGAAACTTTTTTACTCTAATAGGATAATTTTCTTTTAACCTAGTATAATAATATTATTCATAATTAAGATTTATTTTCAAATTAATTTTGTTTTACTTCCGGTTTAACATTATTTAGTATTCATGTTTTTCTATACTTATAATAAAGCTCTATGTGTGTTTGTGTGTGTGTGAGAGAGAGAGAGAGAGAGAGGTCAAGAATGTGCACGTCAAGCAATTTTTTTTTACATTTTTAATTCGAATTTTAATTAATCAAAAATTAAGCAACATTTTGGCGCTTTCCCACTATAACTTTCAAAAATATAATCGCATAAACACGATTTTTACATCATGTCAAAGATCAAAAAATTATCTTTCTAATGATATTAAGGTTTTTACATACAATTTATAAATTTTTGAAAAATAATTTTGGCATATTTTTCAACAATTTATTTCACACAAAATAAAAATGAAATTTAAGCTGCACCAGCACATTATGCGTGCATGCGAAAAAATTAGCTTTGTTTGAAATTTGAAAAAATTATTGTTCCTCATTTCAAACCAAATAACACAAAATATAATTATTGTAATACTATGGAATTTAGTGGACTTTATCTTTACTCTATTTTCTAGGGAATAAACTAAAATAATTTAGATCGAGTAAATATTTTTTTTTAATTTTCGGCCTATTATTTTAATAATAACGTCTTAAATTTAATAAATATTTTATGATAAATCTCCTACTGGTTGTAAAATTTTTATTTATTATTATATCCATACACTTGTAGTTGATTCCCTAGACAAAACTATGTCGTTTATTTTGGTATAAGTTTCATTAGAATGAGAGTTATAGTTTTTGGTGTAACCAACTCGACGTTTTTTTAGAATTTGCTTACATTTATGCTATTAAATATCAATTTTCAAAAGTTATTGACATTTATTTCACATATGGACATTCTATTGCTAATATTTAGTGATTTTAAACCAGAAATATGGTTAAAATATGTCCACACCATGTTTTTATAAAAAAAAAAAGTGCTCCGAACGTGTTCGAATACCTTAAATAAAAAGAGTTGCACTCCAATAAACTAAATCAATCACCTATACTGACTAATTTATGAAATCTGAATGTCACTTTTCTAGGAAAACTGCCCATTTTAGACCACTTCATGGACCGTCTCAAAGAAGCCATTCATCACCCAGGGTTTCTCAAGAGTGGTTGGTTGGTTATGAAAATGTTGATTGTTCTAAAATTGTAATATAAAAACTTCTTAAATCGATCAGATTTGATCGCCAAAGATATAATCGTTCATTTATTTATTTAAAAATTGGAGTATCAAGAGTACTTCAGACAATATGTTGCCTTAGTACTACAGGACTGTCTAAAAATAAAATCATAATTTTTTCAAAAGCGCATTTATTGCCTGAAATAAAATAAAATATTTTTATTGTAAAATATTTGAACATTTTATAATATAATCATTAATTAAATCTTAAAAGTTTGCATCGTTTAAAAGTAAAACTAAAAACTGAATTTTACGATGGCCGAACATGGTTGATTTAAGCAGAAAATATTTATATATTAATTGCTGTTTTAAATTTACCCTTTAATTTAAAGTTGAAATTTTATGGGCACTGACAAAAAATTAAAGAGTGAGTGAGTGAGGTTTTATGGCGCTAAAACCAATTTTGGTTAGACTGCGCCAAATATATGGTGTATATCAAGCACAAATGGTGGATTAAAACTCCTATAACTGGATTTATAAAAAAAGGTTAAATGATTCAAACATGATTCGTTTCTAACACAAAGATGTAATAAAAGATTAACAAATGTTATTAATCTGAAATACACAATAAAAATACTCAAGGAATGGTAAAAGATTGTGACATATGTAATGTTTTCTTGACAAATGCCAATGTTGTTTGCAACAGTTAAAATCCAAATACTAAAATCAATGTTAGCTTTTTTTCTCGTATCGATCCTTGGTGTATTTCTTTTTAAAAGCTGGGAAAAGGCGTGGATTAATAATTGTCCGGCTGGTTGATGGCTTATGTCTATAGTCATTTATCATGTCTTCGTCAATGAAATCATCCGATTCTGCATTACTAGGGAAGTAAATTATCAGTTAATATGGATTATCTCAATGGATTGGTTGAACATGGTAGTTCGGTTGTATCTTGAACAAATGTGTTTGAATCTCTAAATTCAGAAACAAAAAATTTTTCATTAGAATCAATGCTGTTATATTGCTTGGCTTTTTTCTATTTTGGAGGTCGGGTGACTTTACAAATTTTGTCATCAGTGAGAGTTGAAACAGAGATTTTAAATACACAGAACAGGCTGGTAAAACTTAAATCTGTTTGTATAAATTTTTCAGCTGTATCAAAAGCATTTTTTTTTTTTGCTACACTATGTTTGCAAATGATGGAACACATGTTGGCAGACACAATTTTTTTTTGCTTCAGCATACGAAATATTTTTTAATGATTTCAGCTTCTGAATTTCTTTTTCTTGTTGCCAAGTAGGACAAACCTTTTAATATGATTCATGCGGCTGTGCACAATTTGTACACTTCGGCTCTGAATTACAATCAGCAGAAGAATGCCCAACTGATGCACACCTAGAGCATACATAATTTCCGCGACAGGCAGCTTTAGAATGTGCAAATCGTTGACATTTATAACATCTAATAGGGTTGGGGATAAAAGACCGTACACGACAGTACAAGTAACCAGCTTTAACTGATTGAGGCAGTTCAGTTTTATTGAAAGTTAAGATTATGTAATTAGTTGGTTGCAATTCTGAACTCTTCACAAAAATACGTCGGACATAAATAACGCTCTGATCAGAGAAACCTACTAACCTCCGATTCTGAAGTATTGAACAATTCAGGCTCAGAGATAACACCTCGAACAGAATTCAGAATTTTGTGGGATGTTACAGATATTGGAATGTCAAGTAATGTTTTAGCAATAAGAAAAGACTTTGTTTGCGTCGAAGATAAAGTTTCAATCAAGAAATCACCCGATTTTAATTTCTTAAAGGATTTTGGTTCTCCAGCAATGCTTGTAATACCTTTGTAGATTGCAAAAGGGGAAAGAGAAGTAATGTTTCCCGATTTATCAAAGGGCAGGATTAAAAATCTTACGAATTTACTAAGACAGTCTATGTTGCTCCTTTCCAGTTTAGAATCTCCCACACCAGAAAAATTTTAACAAGACCTCATGCAAAGAAATGACAAAATTCGAGTTCTGACGGCAACTCCCACAGGAGAGCCCAACAAGGGAAGGCAACCATTGGTTCTGGACATAAGAAAGACTGCCTCGGCACTTACCTTGATGATCAATTTGATGATTTACCAAAGCCTATATGCTCAGAATCACCTCCAGACCACCGTTGACTCTAAGCCCCACAGAATGACACTTTCGCTTGATCTTGAGCAGACTAACCAAGTGGTTAGGATACCAGCCAATTGGTACACCGGGGGCCACAGTACACCACCCGTCTAATGGGTCGCCACGCACGGCCAACACGTGGGATTTTTAGCTGTCTATGAGAAGCCAAAAGAAAACTGAAGCAAACAGAGCGGAGACAGCTTCTCGTGGAGAGATCCCTCGCTTGCCTTCGAGAGATGGAAGGATCAAGCAAATAGCAGAAGGCGTAGAGGAGAGTAAGCCTGAAGGGAGTAAAGATCCTTGTGTGCCTCGGAATTGGGACACCGGTACTCACTTATATAGGTTACGCTGTATAATGAACAGAATGGCTTGTGGTCTAAATAATAGTATGAATGAATTATACAACTATCAAAATTGAATTTAAAGCTTAAAAATAATTTTTCTAAAAAAACCTATTGTGATAAAAGATGCATCAAATATTTAATTGAAAATTTTGGCGAGCATTAATACTGGCGCACCGACTGGTCACCAAAAGTGGCAAATACTTATAACAAAGCTCAATGTGTGTGAGTGTTGTCACTTTACAAGCCAGACCGTTCGAGCTACAATTACCAAATTTGGTATATGTATAACTTAGAGTTTGGAAATGTGCACCTCGGAGCGAATTTTTTGAATTTTTTTATTCGAATTTTAATTAATTAAAAATTAAGTGAAATGTCTGCGTTTTTTCGAGATAACTTCTGAAAATATTACCGCACAAAAATGATTTTTGCATCAAGTTAAAGTTCAAAAAATTATCTTTTCAATGATACTCATGTTCCAACCTATAAAGTAAATTCCTATTTTTAATGTATTAAAAAAATATTTTAATCATATCTTTTATAATTTATTTCGCAGAAAATAAAAATAAAATTTAATCTCCATGAGCACGTTACGCGTACATGGGAAAAAATTAGCTTTTATCAACGAGTTATCATTACATTTAAAAAAAACTAAATTAAAAAATAAGTGAGATATTACAGCAAACCTAGAAAAGTGTCATTTTCAGTACGCATCTGCAAAGAAAGGGAATAAATAAAAAAAATAGAATGCTTCCTAAAAAATAAATGCAAGATAAAGTTTCCTATGATCTTTAAGATATCTACATTATTAATTCCATAAATCAGCTTTATTTAAGGCAAACATGGTTTAATATGTATTCTTTCACTTCAGGGCCCAACAGGTAATTTGCAAAATTTTAATAATAGTAATACATGAGTTGAAATTAAGTAAATAATTATATTTTATATAACTTCAGTCAATAAATGCTTGAATAGATTAAGCATCTTTAGCTTTTATTTAGGTCATTTGCTCTACGAATTGTATTCAACATTTTATTCTTGAGACACTAATATTTTAAATAAAAAGAGGCACTCCAATTAACTAAATTAGTCATTAAAACTGACTGACTTATGGAAATTTGAATATCCCTATTTAATAAAATCGGGTGATTTTTAGACCATTTTATCCACTGTCTCGAAGTTCATACCTCAATCTGCAGCCAAAGTTTCTCAAGGCAAATTGACCTAAGATTATGAAAATGTTTATTGTTCTAAACTTTTCAATTCAGTATTTCTGAAATCGAAGAGATTAGATAGCAGAATATAGAAACGTACAGTTATTTATTTGAAAGTTAGAGTATCAAGAAAATTTAGCAGAATATGATTCCTTAAGACCAAAGGACTGTATAAAATTTAGATTTCATAATTTTTTGAAGTATATTTATAGACCTAAACAAAATAAAATATTGTTATTCACTTCATTTAAATACTTTTGAAAATGAATTTTATGAGGAATCTGAAAATTTTTGTTGAATAATTCTTTGAGACATTACATAAATTATGAAAATTATTCTGTAGTGTAGATCTGACTGTTTTCAGCAATCATATTTATAAAAAAAAATGCTTAGTTTCAGAAAAAAATTATATTAACTGCAGCTTAATAATTTTCACTTTAAAGTTGAGATTTTACGGAAACTCACAGAAAATAAGAGAGATACATAGTATAATGACAAGAACGGCTTAAGATCTCCATGATAGTATGAGTGAAATATAGGATTATCAAAATTTAAAGTATTAAAATATTTTGGTACAGAAGCTACTAAGAGACAAGTTACATTAAATATTTAATTGAAAATTTTAGTCAGCAGTAATACTGGCGAACTGGCTGGTAACCAAAGGCGGCTAGTTTAAAATATAATAACAATCAAAAGAGCTTCAAGAAAGCAGCATTTTTCATATACAACTTAATAAGAATAAACATTTTCATACTATTACCTGTCACAAAAAATAATCATAATGGTAATTCATTAATAAGAAACAAAATTTGCATGGAAATTCTTATATGTTTCTACCAGACTAAAAACGAAATCTCCGTTTTTTTCAGCACGCAGTAACTATTCACTTAATCGTTAAACTTGCAGACAGACACGTCTGCTTGCTAGTACTAAAATATATCATCGTAGACGCCTAGCCGAGCAATGATATTGACTCCTTTTGAGTAATAGTCACTTGTTTCCTGACCTAAATTCTCCTACTTATTTATATAGAGATGATTTCGTACGGAATATAAAAAGTTTGCTAGTTTTTAAAATTACTTATAATCAATTTATTTAATGCATGGATTAAGTTAAAAGCTCTACTTGAAAGCTAAAAGTTCTACTTGAGCGACCGTTTTTATATTTATAGGTTCTTAAGGCTCGCAGGTTTGTATAGTATCATTCTTTTGTCTTGAAATAATACAGCCTTCAGATATTTCACTCAGAGAATATATCAAAAGAATAGAATTAATTGCTGTTACATTTAAAAATATTTTTAAAAATCTTTTGAATTTTGAAAGTACTGTATCGCTTCTCTCTTTCTCCATCTATCTGTCTCAAATTTGGCTATTAAAAAACTGTGTTTGATTATATTTTTTTCATTATCATTGAAATCCTATTCTTTAATGTAAATAATATTTCATATAATACAAAAGTATTAAGATTGATTTTCAACTTTTATTAATATAAGATATTGCAAGATATCCTCGAGTTATTTTCTGATATTCTGAATGGCACATAATGCCGTAACAATTTTTGAACTAGCAATAGCTGCAAAAGTTTTGCTCATCATCCTGCTAAACATTTCTTGGCAACCCTCACTAGTCACGTTAATGCTGTATTTCAGTGACTGTTTTGATATCATGAGTTGAAGGTTTTGATGGGAATACTAATATTTATGATTTAACTTTGCAGTAGGTCATTCGTGAACATTCATTTCTATTTCCAAAATACGGAATGTATAATAGCATTTTAAAAATGATTGAAATTGTTATTAAGTGTCATTACAGCTCTGATAAAGATATTTATAGCATTATATGCCCTTTTTAAATCGTAAATGGAATACATATACTGTTTTCAATTTTATTGGCTTCTAAATTTATTAGCGAATAAAATCATCACGCGAATTATATAACATTGGACTGGCTATGACAGTGAATTTATATAAAAACTGCTTTGTTGAAAATAATTAAATTTAATATCAGAAATCTTTTTACTGGAAACATTCTGTCACATTTTTTCCGAGTTTCTAATCTGAAAAAAAGACAAAAATCTATTAATCATGCAGATATCAATGTGATAAATGCATCGGAAGATATCAATTGATATCTAAATACACGTTATATTCTCCTATAGTGTAAAACCGCATTCTTGGCTCCATGCGAAATATCATGGTTACTCCCTCCCTTAATTTTCTGAAATATCAATACGCAGATCATTTGATAAGTATCAAATGAACAACGATTTGTACATTTTTTTTCAACTGTTCGCAAGAATAGTTAGATCAATCTTTGATTTTCATTGATAAAATTTTATCAAAATGAAGTAAATGAAATAGTAAAGTATTTATAAATATACGTCTAATTATATAATATTTATTAATTAAGTTATTATAAAAAATATTTTTATTAGTTAAATAATGAAAAAATAATACATTTAACGTAACTTTAATAGAAATTTTATTAAAGCTACTAAGTTCATCTGAGAACTGTTATTACTTTAATAATCATTAGCGACGCTCTTCACTAAGTAGTATGTTTTCACTTGTTTTGTGTCAAATTATAGTCACATTTTTTTAATTAAAAATCAGAAAATAAATTTTATACTTTTAATTATTTTTTCCTTTGTGCTATCCTATGATACCATTCTTATGAAAGATTTCCTCCAAAATTTATAAAGTCAAAATTTTTGAATTAAAAATCAGAAAACAAATTTTATATTTTGAATTAATGTTGAATTTGTGTCCTCATGTTCAGAAACAGACATAATTCCAATTTTTGTTTTTATTTTTTCAAGCAAGTTTAAAGCTAGGAGATTTTTTTCAAAATAATCGCCTCTTTTCCATTGATTTTTAGTTTTGCTTATGGGGCTTCTGTATACTTCAGTCCCCACAAAATAAAATAGTTACTAAACGAAATATTGCTCATAGTGTTGTCAACAAAAAGTATTAAAAATGAAACAATACATTGAAACATCTAATATATAATAAGTTGAAACGTTACATCAATTGATGCACAGAATTTAGAGAGTTTCCAGCTTATTGTCTCCTATATAAAGTTATTGCAACAGTTTTTAGCGAATATTAACAATAGAGATAAAATCATATATAATCTTTTCAAAAAAATTTATCAATTTTCTTAGACAATAAATCTTTCGTCAATTCTTAATTCCGTAAATTTAACTCATTTTATCTAAAGAGTATTAAATGAATTAAGTAAAGTAGATGTATTTTTAGCGAGCACAATTTAAAATAAGTGGGAATCTTTATATTCATAAATGACACACGCGTCTTCCGAAAAGACTAAGGAAGAACTAATATTGCAGTGGCAAGTTCCTAGCCCCGAGCCAAATGTCAAACATTTCTACCAACTCGAAATTTGTTTTCTTCCTTTAAGTCTCTGAAATCTTCAGCCAGAAGTTTTATAAAATCCGGAACTGAGAGGGAATTAGATGAAGCATCCAACGTTTAGATGCTTCAGGATATGAACAGTGGCCAAGATGAAATAATTAAAGTTATTTTATTTAAAAGCGCTTTAATTAAATAAATAGGAATTGAGTTATATTTTACAGTCCGCAGAATTGATTAAATAAATGCATTTCTAAAATTTTATTCGTTTAGCATTAAAAGGAAATGAGTAATTCCGCGCATTTAATTAATTTACATTACATAAGCTCTGAAGTGTTAAAAAATATGTATAAATATCTTACAATGGTTTTAAATTGTATATACGTAGTTTACATTTTTAACACTTTTTTATTAAATTGTTATGAAATGAATTATAGAATTCAAATGAAACAATTTAAAGAAATTATTATATAACCTTCCTCGGGTCACATAACGCAGACATCGTGTCTAATTTTATAACGTACTGTATCGCGAATTATGATAAGATAGATAAATGCAAATTAATTATGCAAAATAAATAAATGCAAATTATTTTATTGGTAACCCATATTATTACTCGTTGTCTGTAATAACCACCTGGGATATTGGTTATGTTTAAATTCAGTTAATATCGCTTAAATATACCTTCATATCCATAATTTCAACAAATTGCCAGGCATTATAACTATGCTATTTATATTGTCTTATTTATTCTGTTCATTGTATGCATGAACCTTTCTAATGAAAACCAGTCCCATAACATCATATCGCTATTGAAAACGTAAATGTGAGGTTCAATTTTCTTCTAGGTTTCGGTGATATTGTTATTTCACTTTTTTATTCGACTCGTAAACTACACTATTTATTAAATAGGATTCTTCTTTTATAGCTTTCAACAATGGGAGAAAATCACATGAGTAAATATTTAATGAAACATTGAAAGCGATTTGAACTGGTATTATCAACTTTTTAAAGAATTTAAGTACACTGTAAAATTTATTTCGGGAGTTATTGCTTAAATATTTTCGAGCATCACAGAAAAATACCAAAATTCAGTTTAATTTTTACTTAATTAAAATTTAATTTTATTAAATTCATTGATAAAATTCTGCACATTTCCACCTCTTCCCCATCACTAAGGTATATATGCGCCAGATTTGGTAGCTGCCGGTTAAACGATCTAGCTTATATTCATCTTTATTAGTAGTAGAGATAGAGATTATAATATCGCTAGCGTGGAAAAATTATCTGGATTTATTCAATGTTACTTCTATCTAGTTATTTCAAACTAGAAAGTAAGGTCACTGGAAAGTCAGGAATACTTATTTCAATTCAAATTCTTTCATGTCGATATAACAATTTATGTTATTATATAAAATCTACTTCGTTTAAACTCAAGAAATATAAACAGAGCTTGGATTGACTAAAATCGATGACTTTTAGATCTAATGACATTTTAAAAAGAGCTATATGAGTGCACGAGGATACATTCTTTTAATATAATTGAAATTCGTTAAATTTTAATTCTTTTCAAAATCAATTTTACGAAAAAAATATCCGAATACATGCCAACTTTGCTCCTAGCACACACTGAAGGTTTCTTTACTAAACATGTTGTTTGAATGCACGCGCAGTCAACTTCCTTTCATAGTGAAGAAGTATTTTGAAATTTAAATTGTATCATGCACGAAATGGGTCCGAATTCAAAAAGATACAAGTTCACTCTATTGGTGGAAATGTCGCACATGAAATTTCATTCAAGTCTTTGCTGTTGTGAGTCATCATGTTCAGACACACGAATAAAAATGCAGGCTTTTCATTCTATGTATTTAGATCGAAATTTGATACTAATCTACAAAACAGGACTAAAATCACAAATCGATACTTCATTCATTTAATCTATTAAGTTGTCAGAACATATGATAACAACTGGACGTATAGACACGCACTTGCATTTAATTCTAAATATCTAATTTAGAATATAGGAATATCTAAAAAGTGACGAATCATCAAATATTTTAAGGTACCATTTAAGCTGTTGAGACTTTAATTTAATGGGATTTTTACTTTCATGCGAATACAAGGCCATGACTTCTTGCTTTATACGAAAATAAAGGCTCACTCATTGAGATAGATCGTTATGTATATAATCGTACTACATAGGTGTGCAAAACTTAAGCAACAGGTATGTTTTTTGCCATAACTTCAGGAGAAATCATCTGAGAGACATGAAATTCAGAAATGAGATACAGCATTTTGTTCTGAAAGAATGACGAAAGCATAGTTGCGCAGAAATGAATACAATGCATACAGTATGGAATCAAACAAAAAAAGGCTTTATTGAACTCATAGTATCGTTACACATGATTGTCTGTCCAAGAGGAAGAACAGCAAGCAGATGTTTCTTAGTATGGGATATGCCCTCCCCTTACTGCAATGGTTGCTTCGCACCGTCTCCCCATACTCAGCACCAGATTGTCCAACAGTTCTTGAGGTAAGAGTGCAAATTCCTCAATCAGCCTCTGTTTAAGTTGTCGGGTGTTCCCAGGAGGATGTAATCGTGTCGCAAGGCGTCTCCAAAAAGCATCCCACACGTTCTATCGGATTTAAATCAGGGGAGCACGCCGGCCAATCCATTCGAGTGATAGCTTCACTTTCCAGGAGCTCCTCAACAGCATGAGTCCTGTGTGGCCGTGCATTGTCATCCATAAAAATGAAGTCTGATCCAATGGCACCTCGGAACAGACGCACATGGGGAAAGATCACCTCCTGTCAATAGCAATCTCCAGTACAGAACCTCTGTCGAAAACGTGGAGTTCAGTCCGCCCGTTCATCATAATGCCTCCCCAGACGACAACTCCAGGACCACCAAAACGGTCTCTTTCCGTGATGTTACTGAGATGAAACCTTGTCCCGACCTCTCCAAATCAATTGGCGTTGGGAATTTCTTTTGGCACTAAAACGACTCTCATCTGTAAAGAGTTCACGACTCCATTGATGAGATGTCCAGTTTTTGTGCTTCCTGCACCACTCTAAACGGTGCCGCCGGTGGGAAACTGTCAAAGGGATGCAGCGTTCAGGACGGCGGGCGAATAGGCCACCTTTGTGAAGGCGTCTGGACACAGTAAAACGCGACACTTGTCGCCCCGTTGCTGAACACAGTTGCTGAGCAAAAGGGTGCATTGTCTTGCATAAAAACGAAGTTTGATCCAATGGCACCTCGGAACAGACGCATATGGGGAAGGATCACCTCCTGACAATAGCGATCTCCAGTTACAGAACCTCTGTCGAAAACGTGGAGCTCAGTCCGACCGTTCATCATAATACCTCCCCAGACGACAACTCTAGGACCACCGAAACGGTCTCTTTCCGTGATGTTACTGGGATGAAACCGTGTCCCGACCTCTCTCCAAATCAACTGGCGTTGGGAATCGTTTGTGGCACTAAAACGACTCTCATCTGTAAAGAGGACACGACTCCATTGATGAGATGTCCAGTTTTTGTGCTCCCTGCACCACTCTAAACGCTGCCGCCGGTGGGAAACTGTCAAAGGGATGAAGCGTTCAGGACGGCGGGCGAATAGGCCACCTTTGTGAAGGCGTCTGGACACAGTAAAACGCGACACTTGTCGCCCCGTTGCTGAACACAGTTGCTGAGCAATGGCGCTTGCTGACTGGTTTCGGGTTCTTTTCCCCTGCAGGACGATAGGTCGGTCATCCACTGCAGTTGTTTTTCTGGGGCGGCCACAACCAACCTTTCTCACAGCTGTACCTGTGGTTTGGAAGGCTTTCCAAGCGCGCGAAACGACACTTTTGTTGATTCCGAACTCTTCAGCTACACTGGTCACACTACGCCCCTCCTCCAGCTTTCCGATCATTCTTCCCCTTGTGAAATCGTCCAGGTGATTTCTGCTAGCCATATTTCACGAATTAACTCACGTGCACTTGCAGCGAATGTCTTTAATGGCGTCTCCGTCCTTCCTTTTATTGTAGTGTTGAGCTGCGCGCGCCTTCCGCACGTATTTTGCGTACGCTCACGTCGCCTGTGACGTTTTGTTCCTGATATTTGCATACGCATGACCTTTCTCTTGAATTACGTGTTCATTGTACTGATCGCAAGAACTCCTTTTCTGCAATTTCATGGTTATCTGCTTAAAATTTGCATTGTTGCTTATGTTTTGCACACCAGTGTATTAGATTCCCTACCTTGGTTTAGGGGTTAATTAAGGACAAAGAGATGTACATAACAAATAATTTATACTAGAAAATTTATGTTTAATTCATGGAAGTGATGAGATAAGAGACTAGAAAATTTCCATAAAACTTCCAATTGGATCCTACCACTTACCAATAAATAACAGTGAGTTCTAATGTCAATAAGTAGTATAAAAATAAATTTATATAAAATAATTTTATTTTATATAATTTAATAAAATTTAATAAAAATATAGAAAATAATCTAATATTAATGTGAATGTGAGGTAAAGAGTATTTGTAAGATTTCATTAATAGAGAATTCCTTATGAGGAAATTCCGAGTCATAGAAAATTTAACAGCTGCTTCACTGGTGTTACAATTTGTAGAGAAGTGCCGTCTTGCATAAAAATTGTCATTGCTATTGGGGTGCAGATATGAGTCGATTGCCCAAAAGAGATTTATAACGTATTTAGAAGACTGTAATAGTTATATAACCTATGGAATCAATCTCCTCAAGATAGAAAGCGTTCAATGATAACCCACATTACAAAGGTAGTTACCTTTTAAGAATGAAGAAGCATTGTTAGCATTTTGAAAGAATTCCTATGCACATATCTGAAATTTTGTGTATTTACTTTGGAGATAAAAATGAGCTTCGTCTGCGCACAATATGTTCCATGGCCACTTCAATTAGAGGCAGAAATTGCAGGGCTAAAACCTCGTTTCGGCAAGTCAGCTGGAAGCAACTTCTAAACATGCATAATTTTGAATGGTTAGCATTGCAAAATATTTAAGAACTGTGCTGATAGACGTGTCTGAAATTCGGAAAACTCCCTTGCATTGAGTGTTCCCATGTTCCAACAATTTTCTAAATTTTGAAAACATACAAATATTAATTACATAGTGAAGTCATATATAAAAAAGAATATACATAGCAACAACTCATGTATTTCAAATTTGAACTGATATATTGGAATGATCATAACTGCTACGTCCTGTTGCCCTGGATCCCGCTTTTAGTACCGGAAAATTGAGATTTCTTTACTCAACTATGTTTAAGATCGATGGACCACTGGAAGATGGTTTCCTTTCAGTCCATCGGAAGGAAATACCCTTCCATTAATACTGAGTGGTCATTTGGACAGCGAAAACAATGGCTGAAGATAAACCTTCTTTGTCTGATTATGATTCAAATTTATACACTCTGTCCCAGAATAGACTTCGTGCAGCTTCAAAAAGAATTAAACTTATTGAAAAAGCATATCTTTGGACTCCATTCTGTCATTTTATAGGCAGATCACGAATTTACTCGCGTTTTGCAAGCAATGTATTACATGTAGATCATGAGATAATTCGTGTTTCATGCCCGTCATCCTTTGATGCCATCTGTTGTGATCTTTTGTAACTACTTTGTCCGTGTAAATGTTTTTGTCAGAAAGCATTTAAATTTACTCAATTAATCATTTTAATTTTTTGAATCAGTAAATCACTATTTCACGATACATCTCTTGCTATTTTCTTCAAACACTGAAATATTCAAATAAATATTATGAAAAGTTAATGAGATGTAAACACATTAACAAGCAACAACAAACAAAAAATAAACACTTGATAAAAATAATGATCAGTCTCTTGAGTAAATTAGAAAAAAAAATATCCTGACTTTAATGAGGTATGAAAACAAGGAAATAAAATGTATTTTCTGATAATCACTAGTAATTAAAGCATCTATTAACCATGATATGTATAATTTATGCCCATTGGCTAAAATTATAAAGATAAAAAACATAAGTCCAGTTGCAGCTATTTAGTTTTGCTGATTTTTTTTTCCTATACTCTGCATCGTTTTTGAACCTTCTTCTTGCTGTTTCCATCGAGCTGCTTCTGAGGAAATATCAGCTTGTAAGATTTCAATATTTATCAATGATTTTTTTTCTAACTCGTAAGAAATCTTTTTGCTCCATTTCAACATTTGGTCGTCGAAACTTACTCACTGTCATCGTCAGGAATAATTCATCTTAATATAAGTAAGATTTTAAAACTGAACCAGTATCAATTTCACTTGAATCCCACAATACTCGTAAAATTTTTTCCCCCTGTAGATTTCTTTCAACAAATGTTTAGTATGATATTTCGAGTGAAAATATATTTCTAGTAAATAAGAAAAATTAGTTAATCTAAATTATAGTCATTCAAATGCATGAATATAAGTAATTACAATAGGATAGATTCTTTGAAACTCAGAACAAGTACGAATGACAAAATATGAAAAATGTCATTATTTCTATTGATTTATACCACTTTCAATCAAATTGTGTTAAAATGTCAGTAAAATGAAAGACAAATATTGGGCAAACAAATTTAAAATAGAATAAAGAACACGCTACGAATCTATAAGAATTTTTCAGTAATCAGAATGGCCACAAATCATGTTTCTAAGTATACACATTAATACCCTTAATAATACAAAACAAAAACTTATAATAATGTTTGTTGTATACATACTTTATATATATTCAGGTAAATTAAATGAATAAATAAAAAAATCAATCAAGGACAATATAAACGTTTCAAATTCATTTAAGATCAAATAACAGCACCTGTTTATCTAGCGTTCAATCCGCATAGAACTTCACTACATTTTGTGTGTTCTATTCAAAATATTTTCAAATCAAAATTACGTTTCCATTTTATTATTACGGATTACATCATGTATGCAAAGCATATACAAGAAAAAAAATATTTTAGTAGATTTTAGACACATAATTCTGAATGAGGATTAGATACAAATCGTACAACTTAATTATCCGACATATTTATGAATTTATATTTATTTTCACTGAAAACAAGTCAATCAAATATGTTTGTAATCAGAAAATAAAATTTGTAATCAGACGTTTATGAAAACTAAAACAATTTAATCCCCAACTTCCTAAAGAATTAAGCATTACTTATTATGAAAGGAACTTCACGAAAGTCCTTAAAATATATATTTAAAGATAATTGCAAAATGTTATTCATAGTGCTAAGGAAACGCGTCCTAAAAATTATTTAATCACTATTTACAGAGCTGGAATTTTCTGCCTGAAAAATTTCTTTAATCATTGAATTCGGCAAGATAAGGGGAAAAAAGAAGAATTTTAATGAAATTTGAAAGCCTTTAATTAATTAAGTCTTTAACATTCACTGAAAATTACTCTTAATTAAAGGCAAATATGATTCTGTACCGTATACAAGAAAGTATAAAGAAATTAGTGAACGCTTTTATCCCCACAGTCCTGGGTCTTGTCCAAAACAACTTTTTTTTCTGTGTCTGGTCAAAATTACGTTCACGCTTCTCCAATCCATTACGATGTGTGATGTAGCATAACGACGTGATATACTGAAGAGAAATTTTTCTTTTTAGCATCAAACTCTCTTTTCTTTTTATTTTTTTCACGATATACAGTTTGATTACCCCTTAATATTTTAATGGTAGTTAATTTGATAATTATAAGTACGATAATGGAATGTAAAAGTTACGACAAAATCCATTAATTAATTGGTTTTCTGAAAGAAATTTTTGATAAAGTTTTAAAAAACTTGTGAGCAAAAAAATGTCGCAGTCATAATCCATAGAAAACAGGGAAATACAATCCATGATCTTTGCATTGGTAGGCATTTTTAGGTTGAAATTTCAATATATTAGTAACGAAGATTTTATTTATTTTCCTACATATAAATACGAAAAAAAGGAAAGAAAACTTCTTTTCAATCAAAATAAACTCATTACCATATTATCTAACATTAAAGAAGTGAGATTTCAATTCAAATACTGATATAGTATTGTCAATGGAATGATGCCTTGAACGCAAAAGTAATCAAAATCAATCCAAAAAATTACAAATCAAGGTCAGTCTCTTGATTCAGTCCAATCTCAATTAAGCAACATCTTTGAACTGAAATATCTACTCTGAGCTTCACTAGATTTTACAACGCATGTTCAGAATTAAAAAAGACTATAAAAAGAAATTGTTTAGTATATCCACTCTTTTTCAAAATACTTTGGAAACCATGACGCTCAACAGAATACTACAATTTTATTGTTAAAATTCTGTTACAATGCAACAATATTTCAGTGACTGCGAATCCCATAATTAAAACGTTCACCTAAACCTTTTGGAGCAATGTTAACCCTTTCTCGGCGGAGCGCTCAGAAATGAATTGCGCTGTAAGCAAGCGGCGTAACGGTCCTGCTCATCAAAATTAAAAACATTTGGAGCCAATTTTTGTGCACTTCTTAGAAATTGCCACGGATCGATGTCTGGTAATTTCTCAATGTTTTCAGAATCAGATTCGGAGCTACATGACAGTGTGCATCAACTGTTGTATGTATTTTGAATGTTGCCTTTGTATCCAATTTCTCCAAACATTTCAGACAGATGAGAATCCTCAGCTCGTATTCGTCGTCCATTTGTCCATGATCGGAGCGATATTTATAAATAATTATATTTGATTCTGTATAAAAGTCTATGCACAAGAAGCCGTGCTGATAGGGGGTCGAAAACAAACTACTTAATGGATATTATTGGGCAGTTTCTGATAACAAATTGTATCAGAATTGTATTGTAAATTTATGGGGGTATTCTAGAATTGTTTTGGTTTATCTTTTTCTATTAATTTTTTTGTTGTTTATTTTAATTTACAAAAAATACTAAAACAAATGTTAATTACCCCATGAAATCGAATACAGGTGAATCGCACTAGAACGAAATAAAACCTATAAAAGTATTTTAAAAACCTATTTCAGGGTAGGATATGTCACAAATGAACGACACCAAAAGACTCTGTTGAGTCGGAGAAGGCAACCCTGCTTGAGCGCCTATAGATGATGTTCGTTCAGAGTGAGCATCGATAACTGAGC
>JAPMOR010044126.1:0-11527 GCA_026543865.1 Argiope aurantia
TTTTTTTCTCACCTTATATCCATTTATTTATTTAATATAAACAAAATGTTAATACAAAATGAAGTGAAACTAAAATTTTCCTCTTGTTATATTTCTTAATTGAAATTCATGTGAGGTAGTTTAATTTAAATAAGAAGCTTAAAATAACATACCATATTTTTTTTACAAACTATTACTAAAATGGAAAATAGTTGGTATTTTAATCATTTAATGAGGCAACATAACTTTAAACAGACATCAAATAATATCTGAAATATTTATTGAGTGGCGAATTGAAAAGCCAATTGAACATTTTATACAGATGGTTGTAGCTGAAACTTGAATTTGCAATGCCTTAATAGCAATGATACTAACTTGGCATAAATAAGTTACTTCGACAAAAACAAATCAAGAACTTTACATGCAAAAAGGCTTCCTAAAAGTTTGCTCGTAACTCTAAATAGGTTTCACAGAGAAGTACTAAGCTTGTTAAAATGTTCATCCATTTCAGAATTCTTCAGTACACATGAGCAAACTTTAGTAAGAAAACCTTCTTCAGATAAAGTATTTCATTGAAGTTTTCAGTATAAATACTTTAAATCGAATCTTTTTATGTAGCATAAATTATTTAAATTTTTTCCCTCCCTGCCTTGAAGTCTTACTCGGTTTTTTTTTTTTTTTTTTTGAGTTTATCTACCTCAATAATTTAGGAAAAGTTTCAGAAGCCCTGGTAGAGGAAATATTACCTTATTGCATTTAGTTCTGAATAGTGTATTGTTATCGGCAAGAATTAATACTCTGTCAACATTTTTTTAAGGTTAATCCGATTCCACCGAAGAACCGTCGTGTAAGCGGGTCTAGTGCACGCAAAATCCGTCGGGGACAAACGTCCTCCCGCTGGTGTGGTGTGGAAGCTTGAAGACGGGTGCCAGCTCAAGTGTCGTCCTCGTCATCTGACCTCAGTTCAAAATGACTAGGTCCGTCCCAAAACATATCTAGGGTTGCTTTAAAACGGGACGTTAATATAACTAAAATAAATTTTAAGGTTAATCATCTGAGCTGAATTCTGCTTACGAAAGAAACCACGTATTGTTGCAGGGTGAAGAGGACCCATAAGTACGCTTTGATACAAGCGATTTTTACTTATACGCTTTTGAATAGCGAGCAAAAAAATTATTTTGATCATAAATTTAAATAGATATTAGAGAATATTAAAATATTCGAAAATAAGGAGCAAAGAGTAGTCAATGAAACAGATCAATTCGAGAATTCGAAGAACGTGTTTTGAGCAATTGAGAAAAATCGCAAAAACTTGCACCACTATTTACCAATGTACAATGAAGCATGAACATTTGGATTATGTTGCAAAATTCTACAACAAAAGGAGAAAAGAAAATTCTGTTAAACTGACATTCCATTCAGGGATATAACAAAATAAAATGACACACTTGGAACACAGTATTATTTTTTCGCCCTCTTTGGCCTTAAGAGGGAAATAAGTGCTTTTGTCTTTGGATATCGATATCTTTCTTGCTTTTCCTTTGCTGCTTAGATAAACTCATTTTCATACAAATAAAAGCGTTTTAACAATAAGTCAAAATGATATAAAAACGGTGAATTAAAAACATAGATACATGATATCTTCAAATAAAATTGAGGTTTCGGTGTTTTTCAAGACGCATTACAATGATTTCTCTTGATTCTCCTTATATTTTTTACTTGGTTCCATATGGTTTGAATATATGCGTTGCACATAGAGCACAAATTAAGGAATGTCTAATGAATTTAAGAGAATAGATAGAGGTTGACGGATTTTGAACTGACCATTATTAATTATATTTAAGATGACCATTATTGACCATTTTTATTCACATTTTAAGTTCATTCCAATATTTTACCACTCTTCATAATGTGAAGACTTTTTAAATTTCTGATAAAGGTAAAATAGAAGCAGAATGAATATTAACCCTTTCGTATGGAATAACGAGTCTGACTCGTACATCAAACTACTGCATATTTAATTTTAAATCTAAAATTCTATGAAGTATTGAGCAATTTAAAATTCAAAAATCACTTGAAAACACTACAATATTTCACATGCTCTTATGTATTATAGCATTTAAAATAATAATAAATGGCTCAAAATGAATGGGTCATCTGATTAGGATGCTAATGAAAATCGTAAGTCAAGGGGTTGAAATACATTATTCTTATATTCGAACTGCTCTATTCTAAAAATTAAAGTATAATATATATTGTAAAAACAGAAGAAAAAAACCCTCTCTGCTGTGATACAGGGTATTATATTTTCCACTATCCTATCGATTAAATGTCGGCTTTTAGTAGAACTGAAATTGATTTCACAATAAGTTTTGAAGTTAAGGATTAAAATAAAGTGCTAAAATCGGAGTAAAGAATATATTCTATAGAATATTAGTAGGTGCCTTCTCTTTTTCTTTGTGAGTGTTCAAATTAAAATTTAAAAAAATCACTTGTGTTACCCTAATCTTCCCTCCCAAACATGTTCTTAACATCCTAAGTAAGTAGCCTTGAGTCGGCCATTCGTACCACGATTTACCCTGGACCGAAAGGACAAATTTCAATCATTGCGTAGAATATTCATTGTGCTTAGAAAGGAAAACGTGAAGTAAAAAGGTATGGAGGGGGAGGGGGATTGTAACGTGAACGAAATGATGAGCGTGCCAGTAAGGATGTTAGTTATTTTATTCTTACAGAAACAGTTGCTGCTGATTTATTGGTTCAAGAGTTTAAGCATGAATGATAAAAAGTAAAAATCATTTATTTTCGGTGATATTACTATTGATTAAAAAAAACTATTGAGCGATTTCCTCAACGAAAACCAACGTCATTGGCTCATTATCAATGAGTAAATAGATAAAGGAAAAGTTTCATTCATTACTAAAACAATGAAAATGCTTACAATTATGAATGGGGATACTGATTACGATGAAGTTGGTGTAAGATCTTGACCTTGTGAGTTTACCGGTTCTAGGCAAAACTTGTTGAACGAATCCGCATAGTTTCATGTTTGTGAGTGAGGAAAAACTTTGATTTTAAAGACGTTCACGGCGGTTCATGCTTTTAAATATTCCTATTTTGGAAGAATGAATATATAAATGGAATTTAGTCAGTAAATAGATTTCTTTTCGAAGTAGAAATCCGCTTGTCAAAGGAATATGATCGCAGTTATGAACAGATGTTTCCAATTTAACACATATTAGTGTTAAAAGGGAAAAGATTTAACCTTGTTCATGCTAAAAGGAAATTATCGAGAAGGAACAATCGAAAGATCTTTTCCTTGAAATCCTTGTTTTTTTATTTATTATTATTATTAATTTTTTTAAGTTTGTAATTTGACTTTATAAATAGAATACGAAATGAAAAAGGGAATTTCAATCAACAGAATTTTACAGACACATTTTTTTTTATAAACTGAATTTTATTTATATTTTTGTACAGATGGGTAAACGAAAATGATTCTTTCATTCGGTTAGAATGATGTGAAGTGACTGAAAAGAAATTTGCTGTAAGTTTCAATTTCGAAATATCGTTTTTTTAAATGGCAAAATAAAACAACCAACGAGATTAGGCCAATAGAATTTGAAATATTTGCATCCATCTAACAACATGATCATTGAAATCAATTCAACATATAGTTTTGTTTTCTGATTTTTAAATAACGAGTAGAGGATAGCTGAAAAATACTTACTGATTGTTAACAGGCAATAAGAATGTCTGATTCGAGTTTTGAAATTTTTTTTCCTACAATCTTATCCTCAATTTTTAATTCAATGTTAGGAATACAGAATCTGCATTTCAATCAATTTATTATTTCATATTAATTTTTGTATGGAATATTTTCATACTAATGTTGTATAGAATTACTATCAGGTATGCTTCTGATTCTTGCTAAAAAATGCAGACAATCGAAGAAAAATATTGATTGAGATTTAAAAAGAGAATGCTTCTAAGCATTGCTATGCTTGCTTTGGAAAAAATAATAGGAATTTCGTTCAATCAAAATGGTAAAAAGCAAAGTCTACGTTAAAATTAATTGAAATAAAATAAAAAAAAATATTTAAGTAAAACCACACATTTCGATCTTTGTCGTACTTGAGAGTAAGGAAAAAAAAAAAATCCAATAGAACAAGTTAATTGTTCTGAAAAATCTCAAATGAAACGACAAAATAAAAAAAAAATAATTACTTAAATTTTTTTTCTCAAAAAAATCACTTAAAATTGCTGTAGTTTTCATTATTTCCTCTTTATGAGTTGAAATTATCCCTTTTCAGCAAATAATAGTAGATTTCCGACTAGGCAGCTAGCTATGACCACTGGCCTGAGGAGTACCGCAAGTCAGTCAGTTAAAAAAATATTATTAACCAACTGCCAAATACATAAATCTGTACAAAAAGACAAATTCTATGAATTATGAAACATTACGATAATATTAACCCTTTCATATGTATAATTAGTTGAATTCCTATCTGTTTCAATACACTAATTTTTTATTACAGAATTCTAAACACCCTTCGTCTCTTAAAATAGTATTGTATGCAAATGTGGATTCCGTGCAATCATGAATCATAGCCAGAGGAGTGGTCTCCCTGAAACTTTCTCCCCCATGCATAAAATTATGGGTAATGTCTCATATACTCATATCTTACTTGGCATTAGCGAACATGAGTTACGAAATATAGGGCGTCAATCTACCATTTTTAATGAATCTATCGTTAAAATATGTATTTGAATGCCTCTTTGACGACCGAATTATGGATACATTCATTCTAATCGACCGAAACCAAAATTTGACACGGAACTACAGTTGCAATCACATATAACACACCAAATTTCATTGATTTAAACTATTCCCTTTATGAGTTATTGCGTTTACATGTATATGAAAGTACAGACAGACAGAGGGTCAACCATTTGATAGATTTGGTTGAAAATTTGATAACTATCTACATTTTAGATTCTAAACCTGTGAACCAAATTTTATCTATCTAGCTGCTGGGCTTTGGAGTTATCGTATTCACTTGTAATCGAACAGCCAGCCAGACAGACTTCCTTTGAATGGATTTCCTTTAAAATTTAATAGAAATCTAAAAATTTGGTCGTGATTCCATACATCAAATTTCAGCCATTTAGCTCAAAGCCGTTTTGAGTACTAGTGTTAACAGACAGACAGGCACAAAGTCAAAAGTGTCTTTCCTATTCAGGAAAGCCTGAAACAAGAGGATTCATCAAAATCTTCTCGAGTTTAAATTTTTTGACTATTGTAATACTTCGCACACGAGTAAGTGAAAAGATGTAACAATAAATGCATTTTAACACAACATCAAAAATTTTAAAAAATAACCTGAAATAAATCAGTAACCTGTTTATTAAGTCAAATATGTGTTGAAATGTGAAATTAAATTCACTAGTTTGTTAAAAGACGGACCTTATAATATCCATTGCTTAGAATCAAAATTACAAAATCCACCCCTGGTAACAAAATATTATACACTGAACCTCCACAATGCTTAAGCTTTTGGCTTAGTATCCTCCTTAATACTAAGTCAAATTACAAGCTTTCAGCTTTAAATTAAGCTTTTGATTCATTCATTTAATGAATGAGCTTCCATTTTTGGTTCACTTTATTTACAAAATTGAAGTAATTAAACGAATTATAAGTTATTAGTTGTTGAAGCTTTTTTTCTCGCCAATTAATCAAACTAAATTCAAGGTGAGTTTTGAAAACTATAAATTTAATATATTATTTTTTTTTAAATTAATAGAATTCGGGCGCTGCCACTTCGCTTTTGCGCATGCATTAATCAAGTTTTAAATTAGATAACTGGGATGTATATTGGATAATAATTACTTAATTTTAATATTATAGTTCTGGATTTTTTCGTTTCTATTTCATAATCATTACAAAAATCCATAAAATAATAATTCAATAATCAATAAAATAATATTCTTTAAAATATTCGAAAGAGATTACAATTTATAACTTATGTTTTGTATCAAAATAATATTATATATATATATATATTCGATGGAATGAATTCTAAAATTATCTACCCATGCAAAGTTGAAAAAATTCGAATTTCCGCTTCTTTTGAGGGGCAAGGGATAACCCTTTTCAATCTATTTGATTGATTAAAATAATGTGGAGGGATTAATGCTAATTGCGCGCCATCTGTTCTCGATCTCTTTCCTAGTAGTAACCGACAAGTTGCTAGCTTTGGAAGACCTTATGAATATCCTTGAGATGAAGAAAGTGCCTGTTATCATAAAAGCGATAAGAAGACAACGTACTCTGCTACTACTTGTGGACTTGAGATATTAACACTTCAGTTGCATCACTGATAAATAGGGAGTGCTTCGAAACAGGTAGAAATTCATTTGGAGAACTTCAGAATTGTAAACGAAGAAAAAAAAATAGTTATGCAGCGATATACTAAATAGATCTCTTCAGAAATTTAGAAACTCAATGAAATCGATTCATTTTTTTCACTGATTTATCATAAAAGCAAGTAGCTGTTTTTTAAATTGAAGGTTTAATCTACGGATTATTGATTAAGATGTCACGTATTGAAAATTTTCACTGCCCTGTAATGGGGCGCGAATGTAAGAAGTTTCGTGAATCCTGCTATAAGAAACTTCATTCAGAAATGTATAATATAAGTAAAGGTAATTCCTTATGAATGTCATTCCTGCTATAAGAAACTTCATTCAGAAATGTATAAAATAAGTAAAGGTAATTCCTTATGAATGCATTTTTTATAAAGAAGTATGTATACGCAATAAAGAAAAGTGATTTTGATTTTAATTATTTAATACCTCACAAATTAGCCGCTAATAATTATTTATTAAAAACTTCTCTTTCTAGTTCTAGATTTACTTAATTTTTTTTTCAGATTACATTATCTGGCGCAAAAATATACATCACATGTTAGATTAACATTTCCGTTTCAAGCTATACGAAAGCAATTTAGGGATGGACTTCATGGTTTTGAATCCTTGTTTAGCGACAACAGTGATACTTGAATTGGCAACCTGTTTTTTACTTTCTCATATGTGAAGTATAAGCCAAAAAAAGCCAAAAGATATACATAAAAATGTGTCTCCCATCATTTCGTAAATTTTAATCAAGTACCCTCTAAATACATTTCTCCTATTCTGTTTTGAAAACTGCAATATCATCAACAGGTGGAATTGTGTGTTGTCAAACAGGGTTTCTTTAAATATAAGTTCTCATTCTCCATAGTTGAGTTTCAAGGCTGTTTGGGCTTATTCTTCCATCTTCAATGCCATTTAGGAAAAAAAAAAGTAATGCGTTTATATATTTAATGAAATATTTTATTCATGAAATAATTGTTATAAATTCATTCTTTTTTTTCTTTTATAATTATCATTTCTGCAGCTTGTTTTGGTGTGTAATACAAATGCACTGTTTGAGATCATGAAAAAGTTTTTCAGGTGTAACTGCCATTTTATTGGCGGGGGGGGGGGGAAGCTTTAGAAATATTTGAGAAATGTGGGTTTTAAAAATCTATTTGAAGCTTTTTTTTTCCACAAATTTCCAGAAAAAGAATGGAAAGTAATTTGTAATTGAGTGCAGATAAGGCTTTCAAGTAAGTCATCTGCTAATCATATTGTCATGGTTACGGATAAGAGAGCTTTATGAATGAGTTCAATAACACTGGAAGCTATCAACTGCTTGAAATGTGTGAATGCAATCGAGAAGAAAATTTTTCATCTCGTAACTGGAAACTAAAGGCCAGTTATTGTGGGTGATTAACAAAAGAATCTTAACAATAATTTTTGTTCTTTTTAATACCGTTATTTAAAAAAAACATACAACGACGTTGTTGTTTTAAATGATGTAGATTATAGTTTGTAAAATTTAAGGAAACCTGATGGAAAAATCTGTTATCTTTACAAAGATTTCGTTTGTTATTTTTAAGTATTGAGCATTTGATTGAATATAAATTAGTGTCTTTTATTATTACTGACTCTTTTAATAGGTATCTCCATTCATGCACAAGGGTCGAAAAATTTATTAAAATTTTACTGCATATTTATATTGTTCCATATAAAGCAATTAAAAAAATTATCTCATATTTCTCTCTGAAATAATCACCTACTCGTTTCTTAACTGATATGATTTGTCCTGTCCCATAAACCGCTTAAAGACATAACACGAATTAAATCGTTTTACTTAATAAATGTACACACTACAGTTAAAACTAATTTGATCCTTAAGAAGTTAATTGGAAATAATCCTTGGCATCCACATTACAAAAAGAAAGGCAATCGGTGAAAGCTGACAACAGCTTCTATGTAAAATGTTGCTTCCTACCACTGCAATTTCCATTTCATTTTATTAATTAATTTGTTGTTATGAATTTATTCTTAATTCAAATACATAGCTTGATTTACTTTCCCTAATCTCAAAAACTGACATCTTTCTAAGATTATAAGAAAAAAAACCGGAGAATATAATTTTAATGATTTTTGCAGGCACACTTTAGTGTTTGACAACCAAGTGAGACATCCGCTGGGTCTTAAAACTATGAGAATCAAGTAATTCCTGAATAAGTATGCAGGTTTCTCAGATGGCATAATACTGGTGTTGTATTTGGTCAACGATTCCATCCTCAATGATGACACATACAAGGCTTTTAATCCTTGTAAATGGGTCTATTTTATATAGTTTATAGAGCCGACCCAGGTTATTTGAGCTTACTGGATATCTTAGGCTGGGATGATTTTTACTATAGTCGAATGAGACGTTTTCAACGGCAATACAATGAAGCTCATACTAAGAGCTTAGTTACAGGCCGATCAGTTACAGAAAATATTCATTTACTAGATTCAAATCGGAACTGGACATCTAAAAAGCTAGACTAGAATTTGGGATGATTACATGTTAGAGAAGAATTTGGGAAAAACTTGAATTGGATATTAATAGATGTGACTTGGTTTCCTTTTACCAGATGCAAAAATTATATTTTAAATATTTTTCCCAATAGCCAATTTGGCCTTCATCTTTAGAAACATTATGTACACTGCAAGCTAAGTTGGATTTTCCCATCTTTGTTAAATAGTTTAAAATTTAAATTGAGACCTTAGATGAGATGGAGAAAGGCTCTTGCATAAATTCGTTTAGTCAGATTCTTTTAAAGGATGAATAAAATAATATCAGCAATAGTTTTTTTTAAAAAAACTTTTTTTTGAAAATTTAGAATTGAATTTGAAATTTTTATACTCATTCGAAATTCTCTTTATTTATTCTTCATAACTCCACCATATTTTTATTTTACTTTTCTGTTTGAGCGTAACAAAATATTTTCTTCTGAAGAGGATCGAAGAATCTTGTCTTGGAAACTTCTTTAATTCCTTAAATGTTTTGTTTTATTGCCTTATATTATAAAATGACACTTTCTCTTTAGAAATTTGCTGTCCTACTGATTCAATTAAGGATCCATAGAATACTTGGGATTTTGCTGTTTAATTCGTAATATTTGTATTAATTATAGCTTATAAGAGAAAATTCGATTCTCGTATGGTGTTCGGGAATAGGATATAAGAAAGAGATTTTTATTTTTGAGGGAGAAACTTTGCTGTGATGTCACAGTTATAAACCAAATAAAAAAGAATTAAGAAATAATATTCATATATAAAAAGGAATTTAAATTGTTAAACATTTTATGAAATTATTTAAGCCAAGCAGATTTCCTTTATTACAATTTCTAAGAAATTTTAACATATGCTGCCAATTATGATCAATTGCGCTTGCCATTTCAGCGCCGCATTGTTTGGCTGCTCAAAAAACGATGTAGGTATGTAATGTAGTTGAATTATTAGAAGTTATTAGAAAAAGACTAATAATTAAGCGTATGACTTCTTGAACACAGACCTATTTTTTTTTTTTTTTCATAAGTGAAAACACAGTCTTCGTCAGTTCTTCTTTGCTGACTATTACTGAAAAACTGTTTCAAATTTGTTAGCAAAATAAATTGAAGGTTGAATTTACTGCCAAATTGTTTTTTTAACTAATCTAACTTGCAGCTTACTCTATCGTTAATTAATGAGTTGAACTGCTCGTCTATATAATCGTTGGGTCACCAGAGAGTGTTGCTTGCCAATGCCAATCATTATTTTTTACTACAATCTATACAGAATCTGGTAAACCTAGTGAGATTCTCATGAACCTCAATTTTTTTTATCGTCTATCTCGCAATTTAAAAAGTCCTGTTTTCAATTCAGAGTTGGCAGTTTCATTACAAAATTAATTTGGAAAAAAATAAAAACAAGTCGGCAGATAAATATGAGCGCCATGCTTTTATTCTTTGAGTTTTTGCTTATTTTCCATTTAGGAATACTTTGAAAAAAAAATGTTTAAAGTTCTCTTAAAGCTAATTATAGGAAATTCGAAGTTTAGCATACTTATTTTCGATAGCACTATTACGATGTCATGGAATTTTAATTTTTGAAAAATTAGTGTCATTTGAAATTAGTTGGCACACGGAGAGTAACACCTTTTTCTAATGATGATTTTGGTCCAAAATTTTTCCTTCACATTTCTCCAGCCTTATCTCATTATTCTAACAGTTCAATCCCTAGAGTTTTTTCTTCTCGAAAATCGGAGCTACAGCTCAACACTATTCCCGAACTAGATTGTGGGGACTGTTTCAGGGTTCTAAAGCACTACTTCACTATTAACAACTCAAGAGTTACTCAATTCTTATCGACTCCCCCCCCCCCTTTTAAAGTGTGCACACACGAGCGCACCCTGGCGTCGACCCGGGAGACAGCTGTTTGTGTCACGTGACCGGAGGCAGCACAAAGGCGAGGGGGAGGGGCAGCACAACACCTGGATAAACAGACCGGAGACTGCAACCCCCACCTCAAACTCAAAGAAAGGGGCAGTGATTAACTGAATCAGGAAGTGGGGGTCCTCTTCGGACCTGAATGACATTTTAAACGGAGTAAACAATGAAACCTTCTCCCCCCTTGTCTTCCGTTTTGGATTTCAAAGGCGTGTCTTTCCGTCGGTCCACCTTCAAGGACCTCTATCATCTAAAGCTAAAAGGTGACTCCAGAGCCCATCTTACTATCCACTTTCCATTCCCAGAGCTGTTAAGTAAATTACGTTGCGTAATGCTTGATGGAATTGGAACATGGAAAGGCCTAGTGCATCTGAACGCTTTGAAATCTCTTTGATTACCACCATATATATATGTTTCATTTATCATTTAACAAATGGAAAGGAAGAAAGACTCTTTTCAAAGAAATGCGATTAACAGGTCTTTCAGAACTCTGACACATGATGGAGATAGGATCTGATTTTCCATAAAATTGTAATGGATCGGTATACATTGACCTCATCAGTTCTTTCATCGTCCATGTATTTTGCTTATCTTACAAAACGGAATCGACGGAAAACTGGTTACACTATTTTATTTTCAAAGAGTTAAACTCGCGCTATTAAATTGTCAGTTGGAAGTTTCGATTGAAAAATGCATAA
>JAPMOR010044128.1:0-21301 GCA_026543865.1 Argiope aurantia
GTAAACAAGATTTAAATCAATGGATAAAACTTTATGGACTTTAAAAAAGCAAATATTTGGACATGAGGTGTCTTATCAAGCAGGGAAGATAATGAAGGGCAAGACTTTTGAAAAAACTGTAAACGCTGAACATTGAAATTTGGACATTCTGATAAAATATGTAGAACAGACATTTGACAATGGCATCGCGAACACAGTGGTGGTTGTTCACCTAACAACAAATGAATATGGGTGAATCGAGTGTGTCCAATTCGTAATCGTGTTAAAACAGTTTGGTTGGTTTGGTTTGGTTTGTGTGGTTTATTGGCGCAAAAGCCACATTTGGCCATACTGCGCCAATCAGATGGTAAAATTATAAAATGATATTTAAAACACTCATTTGTTAAATTAGTATAAGTGTGAAAAGATAAAATTGAATAGTGCAAAAGGTGATCTTAGCATCTGAACATTTAAAAACATGGTTCATGAAAATCTGAAACTATGAAGAACGAACAAGAACACACACACACAAAAAATGTTCAACACAAAATAGAATTATAGAAAATTATATGTAAGTAAAAAAGCCAATAGCTCTTAAGAATTTAAAAATATTAGGGTGGTATTTTTCACCCACCAAGTCTTGTAATGTTGAAGACGAGTTAAAAAAACAAGCGCGATAAGAATTAAAAACAGGACATTCAATTAAGATATGGTGAACAGTAAAATCAACTTGGCAGCTGATGCACATAGGCGCATTTTCCCCGAATATGAGATGTTTATGGGTGAAGCGCGTATGCCCTATACGGAGACGAGTTAATTTAACATCCATCTGCCGTATAGGATGAACAGGCCATAAAGAAATGTCCGTTTTAATAAAATGTAATTTATTTTGGATCTGCAGATCCCATGACATTTGCCAGTTAGAACATATGTGGTGATAGATGGATCTTTTAATGTCGCTAAAGGGAATTCCCATGCTTAAAAAAGTCGTTGCAGATTTTGCGGCCAAGTCCGCCTTCTCATTCCCCAAGATGCCGACATGACTCGGTACCCAACAGAAAATAATATTTAACCCATCATTTTTTAAAAGTCGCAAGGTAAATAAAATTTTAATAGCAATCGGATGCATCCGATTGTGGTAATGCGATAGTGTATCCAGAGCACTCATGCTATCGGTGTAAATAATAAATTTACGCTGAGTAGAAGTTGAAATTTTCTGAAGAGCACAGAAAATTGCCAATAACTCAGCAGTAAAAACTGAGCAGCAACTGTGAAGACGGTGGATCAGTGTTGCAGATGTAACAACAATTCCACAACCAACATATCCATCGGATTTCGAACCATCCGTAAAGATAGGCACAATAGAAGAATACCGATAGCGATGATATAAAAAGAGCTGTTGGAAAACAAAAGGTGCAGTTAATGATTTGTCAAAACCCATGAAAGGATTCAAGAACGAAAACTGTGGGATATCCCAAGGGGGGAAAGTAAAAAAGTCAACAGCCTTAACACGAACAGTATTAAGATCCGAGTCATGCAAGAGCAATCTGGCTCTCTCACAAAATGGAAGAACGTGAGAGGGGCGGGCATTATAAAGTCGACGAAGACCGACTGGCAAGGAAATATCGCTTAATGGATGTTTGGGAACAGATTTTGTACGGAAATAAAATAAGGCAGACATTTTCTTTCGTCTTAAGCAAAGTGGTAGTTGGTGACATATAACATATAGGCTTTGAACTGGAGATGTACGAAACGCACCAGAGCAAATGCGTAATGCAGAATGATGGACAGTATCCAGTCGCCGTAAAACAGATGAGCGGGCGGAACCATACAACATACACCCATAATCTATCCGGGAGAGAATTATTGCCTGGTAAATACGGAGAAGGGAGGTTCGATCGGCACCCCAAGATGTTTTTGAGAGAACTTTTAGAATATTTAATGATTTCTCACACTTCTTCCGCAAATATAATATATGCGGAAGGAAGGTGAGTTTCCGATCGAGAATCACTCCCAAAAACCGTACTTCATTCACAACAGGAATTGGAATATTTTTAATTCTAATACAAGGATCCTGGTGAATGTTTCTTTTCCGACAGAAGTGAATGCAATTACTCTTCTCTGGGGAAATAGTGTGACCATTATTATCACACCAAGCTACCAATTTATTTACTGCGTTTTGCAGTTGTCGCTCTATTAGTGTCATGTTACTGCCTTGGCATGAGATCTGAAGATCATCAACATAAAGTGTTCCTTGAACAGATGAAGGCAACTTATTTAAAATTTGGCTTAGATGCACAATAAAAAGAGTAACACTGAGGACACTTCCTTGAGGAACTCCCTCAGCTTGAATAAAATTATTCGAATAACAGTTACCAACTCGAACACGAAAAGTACGTTGTGTTAAAAAGTTTTCTAAAAATATTGGCAAGTTACCCCTAAAACCAAAATTAAATAGTGTGGAAAGTATACCATAGCGCCAAGCACGATCATACGCTTTCTCTATGTCGAAAAATATAGAAACAAGGTGGTTCCTCCTAACAAATGCGTTGCGAATTTGAGTTTCAAGTAATACGAGGTTGTCAAAAGTAGACCGACCTCTACGGAAACCACTCTGCAACGGGGAGATGCAACCTTGTTTTTCCAATTCGAATATTAGACGAGCGTTGACCATGCGCTCGAAGGTCTTACAAAGGCAATTTGTAAGAGCAATTGGTCTGTAGTTCAGAGGGACAGATGGTTCTTTGCCGGGTTTTAAGATAGGAATCACAATAGCTTCTCGCCATTGTGAAGGGTATTTCTGCTCAGTCCATATTCTGTTAAAAAGCAGTAACAGATTGGAAAGGGAAATGGTATTCAAATGGCGAAGCATGTTATATGTGATTCCATCTGGCCCAGGACTGGTATCATGGACTTCAGACAGAGCCATCTCCAGCTCATGCATCCTGAATTCACAGTTATATGGAATGGTTCTTCTAGTTTTGAAGCGCAGAAGCAACTGTTCCGCTCGATTCTTAATTGCCAGAAACTGAGGGCTGTAAGAAGCGGTTGCGGAAACTTGTGCAAACGCTTGACCGAGAAGGTTAGCAACGTCTAATGGGTTCGAATGCATCATATTGCCGGTTTTTAAAACCGGAATAGAAGTTTCGTGATAGATCCCATTGGCGGCTTTTACTTTTCTCCATAAAAGTTTACTGGACGTGGATGATGTGATGGATGAAACAAAGTTAATCCATGATTCTCTCTGGCTACGACGTCGAATGCGGCGGGCTAGCGCCTTGGCTCTTTTAAAGGCGATCAAATTCTCAGTCGTAGGGTACCTTCTGAAACGATTCCAGAGTTTTCTCTGTTTCTTATAACTATCGCGGCAGGCTTCATTCCACCACGGTCTACGAAATTTTCTTAGCCGTGGTGTGGTTTTCGGAATGGTGGCGTTAGCGGCGTTCATTATCGTATCAATGACATTTTGTACTGCTTGTGAAACGTCTTCATTACTGACCATAGCCTCATTGATACCTGCTACTTGGGAAAATGTATTCCAGTCTGCTCGCTGGAATAGGAAACGCGGAGGACAAATAGTCGCATCACCGCTATCAGCGTGGGAGATTATTAGAGGGAAGTGATCGCTATTGTGCAGATCATTCCCAACTGTGAAATTTAGCACCGGTAGTAGTTCAGGAGAGCACATGGCCAGGTCAAGACAGTGGAAGCTACGCGTGGGCGCATGGAAGTATGTTTTCTCGTCAGTATTGAGCAGGCAGAGACAGTTGTTAGCAATAAACTGTTCGATCTGCTGCCCACGAGAGTTGGCACTATCCGAGCCCCACAAAGTACTATGTCCATTGAAGTCGCCAAACAAAATGAAGGGTGACGGAAGTTGGTCTACTAGATTGTCCAGGTCTTGATGACGGATAACACCGTGAGGTGGAAGATAAATACAGCAGACTGTGACTAAAGATCGTATATGAACCTGCACAGCCACAGCCTGAAGAGATGTATGTAAAATAAGAGGTGTGCTCGCATAGAAATTTGAAGTGAAAATACAGACACCTCCAGAACCATGAGATCCAGTATATGTATCTTTCCGAACACAGCTATATCCGCGTAACTTGATGGAAATGTTGGGTGTCAAGAAGGTTTCTTGAACACCGAAACAGATAGGATGAAATTTGTTAATAATTGATTTCACGTCATGAAGTTTGGAACGAATGCCGCGACAATTCCAAGAGAGAAAGGTACCCATTAAGAGACTGGTTTAGAGGATAAATGAGAAGATACAATTGTTGGAGTTGCCAGGTCTTCGCAACTCATTTCAAGCTCAGACTCATCCTCAGATGGATGTAATTTTATATCTGGGTTATTCAGCTTTTCACCAAAGATGGACGTTAGGTCCTTGTGGACTTTACCTTGTGTAGCTAGTCCCAAGGCTACGGAATTTTTTGATGTCGATTTCTTTAACTTTATTGGGAGGTCGTTTTGCTTAAGCCCGCGTTTTGAAAGCTTTAGTTTCATTGATTTGCTAGATTTGACTTTATGTTTATTTGTTTCCGGTTTGCAAGTTTCAGGAGCACTTACTGTTGATTTTTCAGTGTCAGAGTCGGATGTTTTCTCAGGTGGATTGGTTTGAGGCTTACTTTTGATACAGTTTGGACATGAGCAATTCGCACAAAATGTTTTTTGGACGGCAGATGCATAGCTTAAGCCTGGCGTTGGAGTTTCCGCTAAGACCTTTCGTCTAGCTTCAGGATAAGATATGCTTTCCTTTATTTTAAGTGTTATGATTTGCTTCTCGAGAGTCCATCGTTTGCATGCCCGTGAAAAAGATGAGTGTGCGCCATGAGTGTTCACACACTTTTCTTGTGCGGTACACTGCTGGCTGTCATGGCCTTTCTCAGCGCAGCGGCCGCATGTGATAGTCCCGCGGCAATTTACCTTCGAGTGGCCGAAACGCTGACACTGGAAACATCTCAAGGGGTTTGGAATGTACTGCCTCACTGGAAGTTTCATATACCCGGCATAGATATATTCTGGTAGTTTAGGAGAATGGAACGTCAGTATTAGATGCTTAGTATCAAGGAGTTGTCCATCCCGCCGAATAGTTATACGGCGTACATGTGTCACTCCTTGTCCCTGTAATTCCTTCAATATTTCTTCAAGCGGCACATTAAATAATTCGCCGCAAGTGATCACGCCCTTTGAATAATTCAATGCTACATGTGGTTGGACAGAAACAGGTATTGTGGCCAGCGCTTTTAACTTTAAAATTTGGTGCGATTGCCTCTTAGTACTAACCTGCACCAGCAAATCCCCTGAACGCATTTTTCGAATTGAGGAGACCTCGCCAACTGTTGCAGAGATAGCCTTCTGAACAAGGAAAGGCGAAACTGAGTTGAAAGATTCATTATTGTCCGATATTCGTTTAATAACAAAAAAGGAGTCAAAGATTGGAAGATTTTGGGAAAGTTTCATTGTTCTTTGTTGCCCACTGAAGGGAGCCTTTTTAGGAGGAGCCATACGATATTAAAGAAGATTCGGGCCCGACGGCACCGCCCACCACGGAGCCCAACAAGGGAAGGCAGCCACCGGTTCTGGACAGTTCCAACCTCGGCACTTACCCTAGTGCTAATCGGTACCTATACGCTCGGAGTTACCCCCGGGGACAGTGACCACCCTTAACGCCAAGCCCAAGGAGTAACCCCTTCGCTTGATCCCTAGCAAACTAGCCACTCAGGTGACAAGGTACGAGCCGATTGATACACCGGGGACCACAGTGCACCACCCGTCTGTCAAATGGGTTGCCACGCACGGCAAACACGTGGGGTTTTGGCTGTCCATGAGAAGCAAGAAGCAAACAGAGCGGCGACAGCTTCTCATGGAGAGCTCCCTCGCTTGCCGTCGAGGGAAGGAAAAAACAGCAGAAAGCAGAAGGCGCAGTGGAGAGTAAACATGAAGGGAGTAAAGATCCCTGGGAACCTCGGGATTGGGACACCCGTACTCACCTTTAGTAGGTGAGCCCCTGAGGGGGTGTTAAAACAGTATCCGCTTTTCTGTTCGCTAATGAGGGCCAAGCTTGCACATGGGGTTTGATAACATGAAGTTTGTTGCTTGTCTCCATGTCCCACTGTCTTTGCCAATTAGAATATAGAAGCTTTTTAATGTGTTTCTTTATGCCGTTCACAGGAATAGTCATTGAAGTTGTCGCCAATTTGGCAGCCTTATCTGCCTCTTCATTGCCCATAATTCCAACATGGGATGGCTCCCAACAGAATAAAATAGTGTAACTACGAGATGTTAGTTTATCTAAAATATCTAAAATTTTTAAAACCAAAGGATGACGATTACATGATTGTAGAGAATTTAAAACACTGAGAGAGTCCGTATAGATGATAAAATTTTTATCCTGGCTATTAGAAATTTCTTCTAAAGCATATAAAAGAGCACTTATTTCTGCAGTAAAAACTGAACAGGAGGGGTGAAGTTTGAACGAAGAAACTATATGAGGAAAAACAACAGCAAAAGAGGCATGAGCAGCCGATTTTGAGCCGTCTGTAAAAACTGAAATAAAATTTTGATATTTTTCTCTGTGTTCTAGGAAAATTTCTTGAAAAATAATATTTGCTGTATCAGACTTGATAAAAGTTTGAAAAGGATTTAAATATTGTACTGGAGGGATTTTCCAAGGTGGAAAAGAATTTTCAGGCTGAGGAGCTGCATGCAGATACAGTAGATTAAGGTCTGAAAGAATATTATGAACTCTCGTAAAAAAGACAGGGATGAATGATTTTCGGGCGTCTTGCAAGCGAGCTAAAAAAGGGCGAAGTTTAAAATCATGAAATGGATGATTAATGTTCGATTGAATTTTAAAATAATAATTTAGAGATGAAAATTGTCTTCTTAATTCAAGGGATGGTTCATAGGTCTCAACATACAAGCTTTTAACAGGGGATGTCCTAAAAGCACCTGAACAAAGACGGAGAGCTATGTGATGAATAGGATCCAGTTGTTGTAAAATGCTTTTTCTAGCGGAACCGTATATTGAGGAACCATAATCCAGCTTGGAAAGTACAACGGCCTTGTATATTTTAATCATAGAATTTCTGTCGGCTCCCTATGCTGTAGTTGATAAGACTTTTAAAATATTTAAAGACTTTTCACACTTTTTACGTAAAAGTTTTATATGAGACTGAAAGGTGAGTTTTTTTTATCAAAGATAATGCCCAGAAATCGAATTTCATTTAAAAACGGTACTGGCTGATCATACAGTTCCAGATCAGGATCAAAATGTTGGTTACGTTTCCGACAGAAGTGCACACCAGCCGTTTTCAATGTTGAGATGGTAAAACCATTAGTGTTCGTCCATTGGGAAATATTATTTATTGCGATCTGCAATTGTCTTTGTATAAAATTCATATGCATCCCTGTACAAGAGATATACAAGTCGTCAACATATAAAAAACCCTGCACAGAAATTGGAGGTAGTTTTAATAAAGAATAGGTAGCCGTTTCTAGCTTAATTGCATCTCTTGAGAAAATGTGTGGAAATCAATAAGATCTTCTGAACTGCTAATTATTATAACTATTAAAATTTGTTCAATATGTAATTTAAAACACATTTTATTCATTTTAATTAAACTTATGTAAATAAACCAGAGTCCTCGCCTCTAGATATTCTTTAATATTTATACAATCTAGTAGATTATTTCCTGTTCTTTTCCCATGCATTTTGCATCCTCCGAAATCATTGTCGTCCGCAACCAGGAGTTTCATCTATTTAAATCCCCGCGTGCAGTGACGTAGTATGAGGCTTTTTGCATTTCATTGTACAATCAAGTAAATTGTGTATGCATTTTGGATTTCTTTCCATCGATTGGATCCGTGATTTGATGCAAATCTGCAATTTTGAAGGCAAGACAGTATACCAAATTTTATTTATTCAAGTCATTGTTTTCTTTAACTATGGCATTCTAATGTATGTGAATATATGGATAAAAATCGATTCCCTCTTTGACAGACACGTTTGGTTCCGAAGTTAGAATGTGCTTACAATTCTAATGATGAATATTTATAGTATAGCTCAGTTTAATTATGTTAAAATTGCCTTGAAATAACACGAGAATATTTTGAGACAGGCTTCGTAAGTTTGGACCCAGAACAGATGACAAGAACCTAGAATAAATGACTGATCCATGACCTCTCTGAAAGTTTCTGCACGTCACCAATAGGAGGGCACTTCTCTCTGATTTATAGTGCACCAAATCTGCATACACCACAGGGTTCGGAACCTGGAAATCGGGTTCTGAACCTGGAGCTATCAGGTTTCGAGAATATTTCTTTTAACTAGGTCTCACGGACAAATACAAAAATAAATTTAGTCTTGTAATGATGATTAATAATCTTCCAAGTGGTTAATTATTTCACTATAATGTCTGCAAACTGACAATTAAGATCCTAAAATTGATAATTTATAACAACTTAAAACCAAATAAATGCAATTTGAAGAACTTTGTTCTTAGAAAGTATATTATTTAATATGAAGTATATACCAAGGAATTGGATAATAATAACTGTAAGCTCTTTCGTAAGCATTTAAAGAGCATGGAAACATTTGTCAATGAATGTCACAAGCTATAAGTTTATGTAAAATTGAAAAAAGAATTCCCCATACAAAAAATAGATCACTCCATATATTGGATATTTAATTTACATTGTATACTAGATCTTGAAGGACAAGAAAACATCACAACCCGCACGCAATTCAGTGAAAGAGCTCAAGACAATGTAATGAAGGTATTTAGTTTCCCGGACGCTTAACAGCAGGACAAATATTTAACTACCGACTCTCTTGTACAAAGAAAAAGGGCAGCTCATTCTCTTTCACTAGACTGTCCATGGAGGAAAAGTTCTGGTCGTTTCTTCCTCCCTTCGCTTTATTCATGCCTTATTGACTCGAAGACATGCAGAAGGATTTGGATTGCATACAGAGGAGAAAATGTAACAATCTGTGAAAAATATTTTATATTCTTTTAGGTATGGGTCCTTTGATTTTTAGGTACAAGTAAGAGTTTCTTGATCTTTGAAAAAAAAATCATCTTGTTAAATTTTTTACCTTAAATAATGTTTATAAAATAATGCAAATATTTATTGCAAAAAATCGAGGTAGTATCAAAATTAGTCTCATTAATGCAGAAAATATCGTCGAATATCATATGATAATTTCCTATCTATAAAGAAAAGAAATCTCATTTTCAATTATTTATGTTTTATAAAGCATTCATGACAATATTACAAAATTTTAGCTTTAAAACATTCAATTTAAAAAAAAATCTCATAGATGGCTAACAAAATTAATTTTAATATTTTTCTATTTTTGTCACGAGTAATTTAGAACTTATAAATATGACTGATGAAAGAGTTTATGAAGAAAAATCTTTTTAGTTTATGTTAAAGGCATGTCCCTGGTAAATGAGTTTTACCGTAGAAAATAAGTTTTATAATCAACAAATATACTATCTAAGAAAGAATGAAATTTTTCAAAAAGTTTTCAAAAACCAACAATGATTTCGGATTAGTGCATAGTTTTACGGTGTTCATTTCGCAGCATGTTTTTCCTTTAGTAAGATAGATGTCACGCTAAATGTTTATAAGAATGACGTCAACTGACTAACAACAATTTGGGCATAAATTATGCCAAGACAATCTAACGGTAAACAATATGTGATAGTTATCGATGATATCAACGTAAGTAATAAAAGTGCAGTACTGCGGGATTCAGTATACTAGGAATTTTAAACCAAATTTATAATCATATTCAACAGTAACTTTAATAGCATGACAAGTTTAGCTCGACATTGTGCTATATGGTATGAAAAACCAGTTACGAGCTATACTCGTCGTTTTACCGGAAGGAGTTAGTCAATAAAAGATTATCCATTTAATGGTAGGTTACACGGAAATTCCGATGACGAGATTAATATGGAATTTTATCACCTTAGAAAACATCAGGCACATGTTAATATTCACATCAACAAATAATTTAAACCCTTGTATTGTAATCTGCTGTTAAAAAACGCTGCTCAGGCAGACAATTCGATCTTTTTAGTTTTAAGGAGAGAAACTAATGCAGAAATACTGTTTTTTCCAAAAATAAAACCTTTCATGGTTGGTTGGTTGTTGTTGATTTCTGGCGCAAGGGCCATGCTTGGTCATGCTGCGCCAATCTAATGGGTAAAATTATAACAAGGTTTGTAAAACATTCTTTTATTAAAAAACAATATCATGGGTATAAAGATGAAAAATGATGTAAAAAGTATGATTAGAATCTTAAAATTTAAGACTATAAATCATAAGAATTCAATTCAATAAAACCTTTCATAAAAGTCACCAAATCTCAATAATTTCATGGGAGTGCAGCTCATCAATGTCAATTTGCTCAAGAAAGTTCAAGACGAGCTGGAGTTAAATTTACAGTTTAACTAATCGTTTCACGATGCTCATGTTGTTTATCCATATCTAATATACTACTGAAGTAACTAATTTATTAGTTTATAGATAAAATGTATAAGGCACAAAGTAACCAAATAATACAAATTCGAGATAAATTACAATACAAAATTGCATTTTGTGTTGTAATTTATCATTATGGAATATTGTTCAGGCAGTCAGTTTAATTCTCATAGTTTTAAAAAGACAAACCTATACAGAAATACTATTTTTTCATTAAAAAACCTTTTCAGAAATAAATCCTATCATAAAAAGTATTAATTCTTAATAATTTCCTGCGAGTATAGTTCTTCATTGTCAGTTTGTCCTGGAAAGTCCATGACGAGCCGAACGCTTCATTTCAGTTCAAGATGTTAAATTTAGAGTTTAATTAATCATTTTCAGGTGCTAATTGTATTCATCCATATGTAAAATACTGTTGGAGTAACTAATATTATTGGTTTATAGCCAAAATATTTAATGAAATGAAGTATCCAAATAATACTAATTCTTAATTATTAAGCATATTCTGCGCTACATTCTTTTTGAAATAGTTTATGCTTTGTTCCAATATCAGCATTTTTTTAGAAATGGTTTTTTTCCTTCAATCTGAATCGAAATAGTTTTCTTATATTCACAATAAAAATTTCTAGCAAATGCTGTTTCATTAATAAAGGCATTTCCATTTTCAAAAATGTGAAACTTGTAAGCTTCAAGGAAACAACATATGAAACTTTACTTCAACATGCTCCCAGGAGCTTTTTAAATTAACTTTTCTATTATCTGGCGTAGTCTGCTGAACAAAGCAGAGTTTCGTAAAAAAATAAACACCCAAAAAATTGAAGTATCTTGTTTCGACATTCTTAAAAAGAATCTGTTCCATAGTGATGCTGCTTTCGGCCGAAAGTTAATTGCGATATTTTCTCGCTTTAGATTATTGGTTCTTGTTGGTTAAAAAAATATATGCTCGTCTTTCGAAATTTTTACAGCTATTTTGTTGTTATTCCGAACTTTATAAAAGCAAAGAAGGATGACTCTAGAGTTTTATAAATGTAATTGTTTTTTTTTAAATGTTAACAAAATATAAAAAGTTGAGATTGGATTTCTTAAGAGAAAATTGTTTCTCTTGGCAAGATTGCAACGAAAATTTCTCTACTGACAGCGACCAAACTGTGAAAAACTAAAAAATTCTAAAATGCTACACCCTCTCCCCCATGAAAAAGTAGTTGTTTGTTACATCTTTATTTGGATTTGGATTTCTTTGGATTTTATTGGCACAAGAGCCATGGTGTTGACTATGCTGCACCAAACTATATTTATTTTAGGAATAAAATATATAATTTCAGCTATAAAAAGCAATGTAAAAAAACTGAAAACGATGCAGATTACTTAAATATGGGGATAAAAACCTACTGATTTCCAAAAAGCAAAAAGTTTAGCATGTGGTTTGTTTGTTTGTGGTTTAATGGCACAAAACCCATTTTTTGTTATACTGCACCGAGCAAACGGTAAAATCAGAACAGATTATAAAATATAAAATCTATGATATCAACATAAAACTGGTTAAGATATAACACTGTAAAGTTAGTTAGTTTGTGATTTTTTGGCGCAAGGGCTAGATTTGGCCATGCTGCTGTTGTTGTTGTTGTTGTTGGGTTTATTGGCGCAAGAGCCATTCTTGGCCATACTGCGCCAAGCGTATGGTTCAATTTCATCCCTTATAATATGCGATTAAAATTAATAAAACAGTCGATTCTAGAAAAAAACCGACATTTTTTAAAAAGTAGCTATGAAAGAATGAAATTCAAATGAAACAATGATTACTAATGTACAATAATATTATAATAAAAAATGGAGAGAAAATGAAATGTTTTAAAAGCTCAGTAGTATACAGAGGAATATGGCAATAAATGTCAGATGCCAGTAAAAAACCTGATAGATTTTAAAAATTTAAAAATATTTGGATGGTATGTTTCACCCACCAAGTCTTGCATGTTAAGATTTGACGAGTGGAAGAAGTAACGACGATGAACTTCAAAATTAGGACATTCAATCAAAACATGTTGAACACTAATTTCAATATGACATTTGGAGCATATGGGTGCTCTTTCACCAAAAAGGAGATGGCGGTGAGTATATCGAGTATGCCCTATACGGAGGCGAGTCATTTTGACATCATCCTCACGTTGTCGTAGAGTAGGCCATAAACCAACTGTGGGCTTGATGAAATGCAACTTATTGTGGATCTGCAGATCCCATGCCACCTGCCATTTAGAAAAGATGTGTCGTAAGAGGAACCGCTTAGCATCACAAAATGGAAGTGATTGCGTTAGAAATAATGTTGCAGATTTAGCTGCAAAATCGGCCCTTTCATTACCAGAAATACCTACATGCCCTGGGATCCAACAAAAAAGTATTTTGAAACCCTTGTTTTCTAAAAGTCTTAGTGTGCACAGAATTTGTAAGGCTACTGGATGCATCTGATAGTGATAATGGGAGAGTGTCTCCAAAGCACTCAGACTGTCAGTATAAATTATAAAATTACGCTCAGAAAGTGGCAAGATTTCCCGAAGAGCACAGAAAATTGCCACCAACTCAGCCGTGAAAACGGAGCAATGGTTGTGTAGGCGATAGCTCAGAGTATCAGATGGAATTATGATGCCGCAACCGACATGCCCATCTGATCGGGAACCATCTGTAAAGATTGGTATGAAAGAAGAATACTGACAGCGATGATAAAGAAAAAGCTGCTGATAAACAAAAGAAGCAGTGGAGGACTTATCAAAACCTGCAAATGGATTCAGAAATGAAAAGTATGGGACATCCCAAGGCGGAAAGCAAAAATTATCAACTGTCGTGACGGTGACATTTGCAAGGTCCGAATCACGCATGAGCAATTTTGCTCTCTCATTGATTGGAAGAACATGTGAGGGGCGGGCATCATATAGTCTACGAAGACCAACGGGAAGATTCATATGACAAATAGGGTGATTAGGGACAGATCTTGTACGGTAATAGTATAAAATAGATAGCTTTAAACGCCTTAAAGAGAGAGAGGGTTGATGGCAAATAACATACAGGCTCTCTACTGGAGAAGTACGAAATGCTCCAGAACAGATTCTTAGAGCAGTGTGGTGTACGGTATCCAATTGCCGTAGAGCCGTAGAGCGTGCAGACCCATACACCATGCAAGCATAATCAATGCGAGAAAGTACGACTGCTTGATAAATTCGTAGTAGGGAGATTCGATCGGCACCCCAAGATGTTTTAGACAGAACTTTTAGAATATTCAATGATTTCTCACACTTCTGTCGTAGATGTAAGATGTGAGGAAGGAAAGTGAGTTTTCGATCAAGAATCACTCCCAAAAACCGAATTTCGTTCACGACTGGAATTGAAATATTCCGAATATGAATATTCGGATCAAGGTGAACATTTCTTTTCCTGCAAAAATGGACGCATCGGCTCTTCTCCGGAGAGATAGTATGCCCGTTGTTGTCGCACCACTCTACTATTTTATTAACGGCATTTTGCAATTGCCGCTCTATTAAATTCATATTGCTGCCTTGGCATGAGATCTGCAAATCGTCAACATAAAGTGATCCCTGAACAGATGAAGGTAAAAGAGTTAAAATTTGATTAAGATGAACAATAAAAAGAGTGACACTGAGGACACTTCCTTGAGGAACTCCCTCAGCTTGGATAAAATTAGATGAATAAGTGTTGCCAATGCGAACTCTAAAAGTCCGATGTGATAAAAAGTTTTGTAAAAATATGGGGAGGTTTCCCCTAAAACCCAAGTTAAAAATTGTAGAAAGTATGCCAAAGCGCCAAGCACGGTCGTATGCCTTCTCAATATCAAAGAATATGGAGATAAGGTGGTTCCTCCTAACAAATGCATTGCGTATCTGGGTTTCCAGTAGTATTAGGTTGTCAAAAGTAGACCGACCTCTACGGAAACCACTCTGCAACGAGGATATGCATCCATTTTTCTCCAATTCGAATATTAGACGGGCATTGACCATGCGCTCAAAGGTCTTACAAAGGCAACTCGTCAGAGCAATTGGTCTGTAGTTCAGAGGATTTGATGGTTCCTTACCAGGTTTTAAGATTGGGATCACAATAGCCTCACGCCATTGTGAAGGGTACTTCTGTTCAATCCATATTCTGTTAAATAATATTAACAGATTTGAAAGGGAAGTTGCATTCAAATGGCGGAGCATATTATATGTGATCCCATCTGGGCCAGGACTTGTATCATGGGCTTTAGATAAGGCCGTTTCCAGTTCAAACATCCTGAATTCGCAGTTATATGGAAAAGGGTGTCGGTCATTAAAGCGTAGACGCAACCGTTCCGCGCGATTCTTAATAGCCATAAACGTAGGACTGTAAGAATCAGTTGCGGACACTTGTGAGAAAGCTTGACCAAGAATATTGGCAACATCTAATGGGGTGGAGTGCACCATATTTCCTGTATTTAAAACAGGAAAGGAGGTTTCACTATATATTCCATTAGCGGCCTTTACTTTTTTCCACATATGTTTACTGGAAGTGTAGGATGTGATGGAGGATACGAATTTTATCCAAGATTCTCTCTGACTTCGACGACGAATGCGACGAGCAAGTGCTTTGGCATGCTTAAATGCAATCAGATTTTCTGTTGTCGGATACCTTCGAAAAATATTCCAAAGTTTTTTTTGGTTTTTATGACTGTCGCGACAAGCTTCGTTCCACCACGGTCTACGAAATTTTCTTAGACGTGGGGAAGTCTTCGGAATAGTGGCATTCGCGGAGCTTATTATGCAGTTAATGACATGTTGTACTGCTTCCGTGATGTCGTAAGTACTGACCATGTTCTCGGTGATATCTGCCAACTGCTTGAAATTATCCCAGTCTGCCCGCTGGAATAGAAACCGCGGAGGACAGGGAGTCGCACCGCCGCTATCAGCATGGGAGACAATAATAGGAAAATGATCACTATTATGTAGATCTTTGCTGACTGTAAAGGTCAACGATGGCAAGAGTTCAGGAGAGCACATGGCTAGATCAAGGCAATGGAAGCTACGTGTGGGTTCATGAAAGTACGTCTTCTCATCATTATTAAGCAGACAGATACAGTTATTTGTTATAAATTGTTCGATCTGCCGCCCTCGAGAGTTTGTACTGTCTGAACCCCACAAAATACTATGTCCATTGAAATCGCCACATAGAATAAAAGGCTTAGGAAGCTGGTCCACTAACTGGTCAAGATCTTGCTGACGAATGACATCATGAGGCGGTAAATATATAGAACAGACTGTGACCAAAATTCGTGTCTGAACTTGCACAGCCACAGCCTGTAGAGAAGTTTGTAAAGTGAGAGGTGTGCTCGGATATATATTAGATGTGAAGATACAGACCCCTCCCGAACTATGAGATTCAGTGTCTGCATCGTTCCGAGCACAATTATAACCGCGTAATTTAATTGGAATATTGGACTTCAAGAAAGTCTCTTGAAGACCAAAACAAACAGGATGAAAGGTGTTCATAATGGTCTTGATGTCAAAAAGTTTGGACCGAAGGCCGCGACAATTCCAAGAAATGAAGGTACCCATTAAGAATTCGAGATTGCAGGTAAGTTAATAGGTGCATGTGGTAGAGTTGCGGAAACTTCACAACTCATGTGCAAATCCTCATCCTCATCCTCATCTGATGGATGGAGAGAAAGGCGATCTGGACTTTTGGGCATGCCACCAAATATGGACGACAAGTCCTTGTGAACTATACCCTGCGTCGCAAGTCCCAAAGCGACGGAATTTTTAGCTGTGGACTTTTTCAATTTCAAAGGCAGCTCCGGTTTTGAAATACCGCGTTTTGCTAACTTCAACGTCAGCGAGTTTTGCAATTTTTTCTTCAATTTCTTTTGTGGTTTCTTGGGTTTGTCAAGTGTACTATTGTTGGAATGTTCAGAATCAGAATTCCTAATGTTTTCAGGTGGCTTTGAATTAGTGTGAAATTTTACACAATTATTACACGAACAGTTTGCGCAAAAGGTTTTCTGGACAACAGAAGCGTAACTTTTACCAGGAATAGGAGTTTGTACTTGAACTCTACGCCTGGCTTCGGGATATGAAAGGTCATCTTTGATTTTTATTGTCATTACTTGTTTTTCAAGCTGCCAGCTCGGGCATGATCGAGAAAAGGAAGGGTGATCGCCTTTACAGTTCACACACTTTTCCTGTGCGGAACATTCCTGGCTATCATGCCCTTTTTCTGCACAGCGAGCACATGTTAAAGACCCGCGGCAATTTACTTTAGAATGGCCAAATCGCTGGCACTGAAAGCATCTGAGTGGATTCGGAATGTACGGCCTTACTGGGCGTCGTATGTAACCTGCGTAAACAAATTCTGGCAGTTTGGGTGTCTGAAACGTTAAGATGTGATGTTTTGTTTCAAGGAGTTGTCCATTACGCCGTATAGTGATGCGGCGGACATCTATAACTCCTTGAGGTTTCATTTCCGATTTTATTACATCTACAGGGACATAAGAGTTCCCCGCAGGTAATGACACCTTTAGAGGTATTCAACGACTGGTGAGGGCTTATAGTAATTACTATATTTCCCAAAGCTTTTAATTTTTGAATCTGCTGGGCTTGCTTACGAGAATTCACCTCAACAAGCAAGTCACCAGAGCGCATTTTACGAATGGATTTAACATCGCCTACTGTTGCCGTTATAGCCTTTTGCACAAGAAATGGAGATACCGTTTGAAATGTTTCGTTATTTGCAGAAACTCGCTTTACAATATAAAATGGATCGAAATGATTTGATAAGTTAAAAGATACTGGTATATTTTTATGCCCACTGAAGGGACCACGTTTGGAGGAGCCCATACGATATGACAAATGATTCGGGTCCGACGGCACCACCCACCACGGAGCCCAACAAGGGAAGGCAATTACCGGCTCTGGTCATTCCCAGCCTCGGCATCCACCCTAGTGCTAATCGGTACCTATACGCTGGGAGCTACCCCCGGGGACAGTGACCACCCTTAACGCCAAGCCCAAGGAGTAGCCCCTTCGCTTGATCCCTAGCAAACTAACCACTCGGGTGGTTAGCGACCAGCCGATTGATACACCGGGGACCACAGTGCACCACCCGTCTAATGGGTCGCCACGCACGGCCAACACGTGGGGTTTTGGCTGTCCATGAGAAGCAAGAAGCAAACAGAGTGGCGACAGCTTCTCATGGAGAGCTCCCTCGCCTGCCGTCGAGGGAAGGAAAAAAAGCAAAAAGCAGAGGGCGCAGTGGAGAGTAAACATAAAGGGAGTAAAGATCCCTGGGAACCTCGGGATTGGGACACCCGTACTCACCTATAGTAGGTGAGCCCCTGAGGGGTTGGCCATGCTGCGCCAATAGTATGGTAGAAGTTACTGTTCTAATGGTACGGTGAATTATATCAGTAAAAATCAAATGCAAATTTTAAAATATGAAGTGTTCACTACAGTAAACAAGGTTAAAAGTTTAAAAAAGTTTTGCTATTTAAATATGATGATAAAATCCAATTGTTTTCAGAAATGTAAAAATGTTACAATGGGGATTTTCTCCCACTAAGTCACTGATACTCGGACGTGATGTATTAAAATAGCGTATTCGTTGATGATTGAAGACAGGGCATTCTGATAGTATGTGAATGACCGTAAAATCTACATGGCATGCTTTACATTTGGGACACCCTTCACCAAACAAAAGGTGTTTGTGTGTGAAACGGGTGTGACCGACGCGCAGTCGCGTTATTTTAATATCATGCTCTCGCACCGGGGGATTCGGCCACAAATTGATAGAAGGATGAATAACCCGTAATTTGTTAGAGACCTGCAAATCCCAAGATTCTTGCCATAATCTGTGGATTAATTTGCCAAGGTGTCTTTTAACGTCTGAGTAGGGAATTAAACATTGTAATGAAATGGTAGCTGACTTTGCGGCAGCATCGGCTAATTCATTGCCGTAAATACCAACGTGACTAGGCAGCCAAAAAAATAAAATTTCGAGTTCCCTAGCTTGTAGAGTCCGCAAGAGAGATAGAATTCTTAAGGTTATGGGGTGTTTTCCATTCCGAGGATGGCTGAGAGCTTCAAGAGAACTCTTACTATCTGTATAAATACATAATTTACGCACAGGGATATTAGAGATTTTCTCTATAGCAATCAAAATAGCCATCAGTTCAGCTGTCAATACAGAGCACAAATTATTCAGTTTATAGCTGAATGTATCTTCTGCAGTGAAGACACTACAACCGACTTAGTTACTTGTTCTGGATCCATCAGTAAAGACGGGAGTGTAACTGGCATATTCAGTTCGGTGATAATGATAAAGTTGTTGAAAGATAATCGATGCATTAGTAGATTTATCATATGTGGAAAAAGGATTTAGATATGAAATTTGGGGAACATCCCATGGATGGAGATCAAAATCTGTAGTGTGCTGTATTTCAACGTGTAGAAGATCTGAATCTACTAGAAATTGTTTTACCCTTTCGAAGAAAGGAAGGATATTAAAAGGACGCGCATTATACAGTCTTGAGAGGCCAATAGGAATTTTCATGCGACCAACTGGATGATTATGACGAGACTGCAAACGGAAAAAATATCGGGTACTTAACTTTCTACGACGCAAATATAGGGGCAATTGTTGACATATCACATATAAACTCTGCACTGGCGAAGTACGAAAAGCCCCCGAACATATTCTTAAGGCAGAGTGGTGGACAGTGTCCAAACTACGCAAAACACTAGTTCGAGCGGAACCGTACACCTCGCATCCGTAATCGATAAGTGAAAGAACCACAGCCTGATAAACACGAAGTAGAGATGCACGATCTGCTCCCTAGGATGTAGTTGTGAGGACTTTCAAAATATTGAGGGACCTCTCACACTTCTTCCGCAATTGACGGACATGTGAAAGTTAGCTTCCGATCAAACACTACTCCTAAAAAGCGTACCTCATCAACAACTGTTATGTTAATACCACGAATATGAATTACAGGGTCTGCATGAATGCTTTGTTTCCTACAGAAATGGACACAACGGCTCTTTTCAGGAGAGAGCGTGTGCCCATTTTCATCACACCAGTTTATATGCTTGTTAACAGCTTTCTGAAGTTGTCGCTCAATCAAGGCCATGTTAGATCCCTGGCAAGAGATCTTCAGATCAAAGTACAGACTGCTAGTGACAGATGTTGGTAAAACATGAAGCATTTGATTTAGATGAAGTATAAAAAGAGTGACACTTAAAACACTTCATTGAGGGACACCCTCGCTTTGAATAAAAGGATGAGAAAGCGTTTGTCCTATCCGAACCTTAAAAGTACGAGTTTAAAAAAAAATTTGAATAAAAACTGGCAGATTGCCTTTAAAACCCAAGTCAAACAAAGAGCGGAGAATAACAAAACGCCACGTGCGATCATACGCCTTTTCGACATCAAAGAATATAGAAACGAGATGGTTTCTCTGGACAAAGGCGTTGCGAATTTCCGATTCCAGAATGACAAGGTTATCAATCGCAGACCTGAATCGACGGAAACCGCTTTGAGAGGGTAAAAGGTACTCATTCCTCTCTAATTCGTATACAAGGCGTGCATTAATCATACGCTCTAATGTTTTGCAAATGCAACTAGACAGAGCTATTGGTCTATAATTCAAAGGATCGTTAGAAACTTTTCCGGGTTTAAGAATGGGAACTACAATTGGTTCATACCATTGCGAGGGAAAACTTTGTTCACACCAAATTCTGTTTCGTAAGATTTGCAAAAGAGAAGTCTCGTTTAAGTGGCGAAGCATGCTGTATGTGATCCCGTCAGGACCTGGACTGGTGTCGCGAGCCTGAGAAAGAGATCTCTTTAATTCAAATAACTGAAATTCACAATTGTACGTAAGAGGCCTTCGGCTCTTGAAATTCAACCGCATATGCTCAGCTCGTCTCTTAGTCGCAAGGAAGGTAGGATTGTACGAGTTGGGACTTGAAATTTCAGCAAAATTTTCACAAATAATATTTGCAATATCAAAAGGCGAAGAATATGAATTAACTCCCCTTTTCAATACAGGGAAAGCAAACTCTTTATAAATGCCATTTGCCGCTTTTACTTTCCTCCATAATTGTGCACTACTTGTTGCTGACGTGATTGAACTGATAAATTTCCGCCACGACTGTTTTTGACTAAGACGTCGGATTCGACGAGCATTTGCTCTTGCCCGCTTGAATGCAATAAGATTTTCCAAGGTAGGATACCTGCGGAAAAGGCCCCATAATTTTCTTTGTTCCTTATAGGCAGTCTTACAAGCGTCGTTCCACCATGGTTTACGAAATTTTCGTGGATGTGATGAACGTTTTGGAATTGTCACATCAGCCGCACTGAGTATAAAATCTATGACATTTTGCATAGCATCCGTTATATCAAAAGAAGAAACCATTGTCTCGGTAATCGAGGCATGTCTGGAGAATGTTGCCCAGTCTGCCTTTTGGATGGTTGGTTGGTTGAGTGAGTTTTACTGGCGCAAGAGCCAAATTTGGCCATACTGCGCCAAACGTATGGTGGATCAACAGGATCGTGGTTTAAAACATATGGTATTGTAATATAAAAAGTTAAAATTCTAAAAACATTTTGAAATTACAGCGAAATTGAAATAGTGAAATTAAAAAAAACTTTTTTCATATCCGATTCTAATAGAGAAATTATCAAGGTAAATTTAAAAAAAACTATATAAAATATGCTTAAGAAACAATGTTGGAAAAAATTAAAATATCATTAAAGATGCAAAAATATAGATAAAATGCAATATATATATACATATATATTACACACATAT
>JAPMOR010044128.1:21401-45145 GCA_026543865.1 Argiope aurantia
CATATACAAAAGCAAATATAGAATTTCGAGATGTATATCTTCTAAGCTTAAAAGCAAAAAACAGCATCGAAAAAACAAAAAAGTAAGATGCAAGTTCACTACGAGTTCTTATGTTTCGTAGAAATAAGGTATTTTTTCTTTTCTTTTTTATATTTAATTGAGGGAGGAGGACTTATAGTTTCTGGCGGGTCTTCTAAGTCCTCAGACATACAATATTCCAACATGTCCCCATCTGATGCAGTGGAAGAGCTCATTTCGGCTTGTTTGTTTGTTTGTTTGTTTGTTTATTGTTTAATGGCGCAAGAACCATGTTTGGTTATACTGCGCCAAGCAAACGGTAAAATTAGAGTAGATTATAAAATACAAAATCTATGATATCAACATAAAACTGGTTAAAATATAGCACTGTAAAAATCAAACTTCTGGTAGTATAATATGAACATGGGTATTAACATATGATAATGAAATCTTAATGAGAACCAATGAGACCATGCAAAACACTAACAAAGTGTAAAAGGCTCTAAATGCAAGTATAAAAACGAATGCCTCGTAAAAAGTTAAAAATATTTGGGTGGAATTTTTCTCCCACCAAGTCCTCTAAAGTGGTTGAAGGTGTTGAAAAATGGTGAACGCGTTCCGAGTTAAAAACCGGGCACTCAATTAAAATATGTTTAATACTAAAATCAACATGACATGTAGGACACATTGGTGCCCTCTCACCAAAAATGAGATGCCTATGGGTATATCGTGTGTGTCCTATACGGAGACGAGTCAATTTGACATCCATCTCACGTATAGATAGAATGGGCCAAAAACCAATTGTAGGCTTTATAGAGTGTAGCTTATTATGCGTATGCCGATCCCATGCCTCCTGACAGGAAGAAATTACATGGCGGGAGAATGCCATTTTAATGTCACAATACGGTATTCCAGTCCTTAAATCAGATGATGCAGATTTTGCAGCCGAGTCGGCCATTTCATTACCCGAGATTCCTACATGACTCGGAACCCAACAAAAAATGATATTAAAACCATTGTTTTCCATTAAACGCAAAGTGAATAAAATGCGGGTGGCGATAGGGTGCATCCGATTATCGTAATTAGATAACAATTCCAAAGCACTCATACTATCGGAGTAAATAATGAAATTACGCTGAGGAGCAGGCGGAATTCTCTGGAGAGCTGAGAAAATTGCCATCAACTCAGCAGTAAAGATAGAGCAGCAATTATGAAGTCGGTAGCTCAGTATATCATATGGCAGTATGATACCACAACCAACATGTCCAGCTGACTTCGAGCCATCAGTGAAAATTGGCACAAATAAAGAATATTGATAACGATGAAGTAAAAAGAGCTGTTGGAAGACTACAGAAGCTGTTGACGACTTATCAAAACCATCGAATGGATTCAGAAATGAAAATTGTGGGATATCCCAAGGTGGAAAGATAAAAGGGTTATGAACTTTAACTGTGACATCGTTGAGGTCCGAGTCGTGAAGTATCATTTTGGCTCTCTCGGAGAATGGCAGAATGCAAGCAGGACGGGCATCGTAAAGTCTACGTAGACCAACTGGAAGTGTGTTGTGATAAATGGGGTGATGAGGCACGGACTGTGTGCGGAAATAAAACAAAACTGATAATTTTGTACGCCTTAAATGAAGAGGTAACTGGTGACATATTACGTATAAGCTCTCTATTGGAGAAGTGCGAAATGCTCCGGAACATATCCTCAAAGCCGTGTGATGGATGGTGTCCAATCGCCGCAACACTGTAGGACGTGCTGAGCCATACACCATGCAACCATAATCAATTCGGGAAAGGATGAGTGCTTGGTAAATACGGAGTAAGGAGGTTCGATCAGCACCCCATGATGTTTTGGAGAGCACCTTCAATATATTTAATGTTTTTTCACACCTCTTCCGCAGATGTAAAATATGCGGAAGGAAAGTCAACTTGCGATCGAAGATCACTCCCAAGAACCGTATTTCATTCACCACAGGAATTGTAACATTTCCAATATTAATAATAGGATCTAAGTGAATGTTTCTCTTTCGGCAGAAGTGTACACATCGGCTCTTCTCCGGCGAGATACTGTGGCCGTTGTTATTACACCAAGTTACCAACTTATTCACGGCATTTTGCAATTGCCGCTCGATAAGATTCATATTGCTTCCTTGATATGAAATCTGCAAGTCATCAACGTAGAGACTCGCATGTACAGATGAAGGCAAATTAGTTAAAATCTGGCTAAGTTGAATAATAAAAAGGGTGACACTGAGGACACTTCCTTGTGGAACCCCCTCAGCTTGAATAAAATGATTTGAGTAAAAATTCCCAACACGAACTCTAAAGGTCCGATATGATAAAAAGTTCTGTAAAAATATGGGCAGATTTCCTCTAAAACCAAAGTTAAAAATGGTGGAAAGTATGCCAAAACGCCAAGCACGGTCATATGCTTTTTCTATATCGAAGAAAATGGAGACAAGGTGGTTCCTTCTGACAAATGCGTGGCGTATCTGGGTTTCCAGCAATGTGAGGTTATCGAAAGTAGATCTGCCTCTACGGAAACCACTCTGCAACGAAGAAATGCATCCTTGTTTCTCCAATTCATATACGAGTCGAGCATTCACCATTCGCTCAAAAGTCTTGCACAGACAACTTGTTAGTGCAATTGGTCGGTAGTTCAGAGGGTTAGAAGCTTCCTTGTTAGGTTTTAGTATAGGGATCACTATAGCGTCCCGCCATTGTGAAGGGTACTTCTGTTCGATCCATATTCTGTTAAATAATAACAATAGGTTCGAAAGGGAAGTTCTATTTAAATGGCGGAGAATATTGTAGGTAATCCCATCAGGCCCTGGACTGGTATCATGGGAATAAGATAATGCTGTTTTTAGCTCAAACATCCTAAACTCACAATTGTATGGAGAAGTATTTCGGTCACTAAAATTTAAATGCAACCGTTCCGCGCGATTCTTAATTGCCAGAAAAGTAGGGCTATAAGAATCAATTGCGGAGACTTGTGCAAAAGATTCGCCCAGAATGTTAGCTACGTCTAATGGATCATAATACTTCACATTCCCTCTATTTAAAACAGGAATGGAAGAGTTATGATATATACCATTAGCAGCCTTTACTTTTCTCCACAAGACTTTGCTGGATGTAGAGGATGTTATAGAGGATATAAATTGAATCCAGGATTCCCTCTGACTACGACGACGTATGCGGCGAGCTATTGCTTTGGCTTTTTTAAAGGCAACGAGGTTATCTGTAGTAGGATATCTACGAAAGATGTTCCATAACTTTTTCTGATGTTTGTGACTGTCGCGACAGGCTTCATTCCACCACGGTCTTCGAAATTTCCTTAGACGTGATGGACTCTTTGGAATAGTGGAAGTTGCGGCACAGATTATAATGTCAAGGACATTTTGTACAGCTTCAGAAATATCTGTGATGTTGATCATAGACTCAGTGATATCTGCTAGTTGCGAAAAGGCCTTCCAGTCTGCCCGCTGGAATAGAAAACGGGGAGGACAGTGAGTCGCACCGCCGCTATCAGCATGGGAGACAATAATAGGAAAATGATCGCTATTATATAGATCGTTGCTAACAGTAAAGTTTAGCAACGGCAGAAGTTCGGGAGAGCATATGGCCAAATCAAGAGTATGGAAATTTCGTGTGGGCTCGTGAAAGTATGTTTTCTCTCCATTGTTAAGTAAACAGAGACAGTTATTGGCAACAAACTGCTCAATCTGTCTCCCACGAGAATTTGTACTCTCTGAACCCCACAAGGTACTATGTCCGTTGAAGTCGCCGAGTAAAATAAAAGGCGAAGGAAGCTGGTCCACTAGGTTATCAAGGTCTTGTTGACGGATAACATCATGAGGCGGTAAGTAAATGCAGCAGACTGTGACTAATGTTCGTACGTGAACTTGCACAGCCACAGCCTGCAGAGTGGTATGTAAATTTAGTTGTGAGCTCGCATATAGATTTGAAGTGAAGATACAGACACCTCCAGAACTGTGAGATCCTGTGTCTGCATCCTTCCGAGTACAATTATAACCGCGCAATTTAATGGGAATGTTTGGTGTCAGACAGGTTTCTTGAACACCAATGCAAACAGGATGAAATTTGTTTAGAATGCACTTGATGTCGGGAAGTTTAGACCGAATGCCGCGACAATTCCAAGAGAGGAAGGTACCCATTAAGTGACTGGTTTAGAGGATAAATGAGAAGATACAATTGTTGGAGTTGCCAGGTCTTCGCAACTCATTTCAAGCTCAGATTCATCCTCAGATGGATGCAATTTTATATCTGGGTTATTCAGCTTTCCACCAAAAATGAAAGTTAGGTCCTTGTGGTCCGTTTTGCAAGCTTTAGTTTCATTGCTTTGCTCGATTTGACTTTATGTTTATTTGTTTCCGGTTTGCAAGTTTCAGGAGCACTTACTGTTGATTTTTCAGTGTCAGAGTCGGAAGTTTTCTCAGGTGGATTGGTTTGAGGCTTACTTTTGATACAGTTTGGACATGAGCAATTCGCACAAAATGTTTTTTGGACGGCAGATGCATAGCTTAAGCCTGGCGTTGGAGTTTCAGCTAAGACCTTTCGTCTAGCTTCAGGATAAGATATGCTTTCCTTTATTTTAAGTGTTATGATTTGCTTCTCGAGAGTCCATCGTTTGCATGCCCGTGAAAAAGATGAATGTGCGCCATCGCAGTTCACACACTTTTCTTGTGCGGTACACTGCTGGCTGTCATGACCTTTCTCAGCGCAGCGGGCGCATGTGATAGTCCCGCGGCAATTTACCTTTGAGTGGCCGAAACGCTGACACTGGAAACAACTTAAGGGGTTTGGAATGTATTGCCTCACTGGAAGTTTCATATACCCTGCATAGATATATTCTGGTAGTTTAGGAGAATGAAACGTTAGTATAAGATGCTTAGTATCAAGGAGTTGTCCATCCCGCCGAATAGTTATGCGGCGTACATGTGTCACTCCTTGTCCCTGTAATTCCTTCAATATTTCTTCAAGCGGCACATTAAATAATTCGCCGCAAGTGATCACGCCCTTTGAATAATTCAATGCTACATGTGGTTGGACAGAAACAGGAATTGTGGCCAGCGCTTTTAACTTTAAAATTTGGTGCGATTGCTTCTTAGTATTAACCTGCACCAGCAAATCCCCTGAACGCATTTTGCGAATTGAGGAGACCTCGCCAACTGTTGCAGAGATAGCCTTCTGAACAAGGAAAGGGGAAACTGAGTTGAAAGATTCGTTATTATCTGATATTCTTTTAATTACAAAAAAGGAGTCAAATATTATAAGATTTTGGGAAAGTTTCGTTGTTCTTTGTTGCCCACTGAAGGGAGCCTTTTTAGGAGGAGCCATACGATATTAAAGAAAATTCGGGCCCGACGGCACCGCCCACCACGGAGCCCAACAAGGGAAGGCAGCCACCGGCTCTGGCCATTTCCAGCCTCGGCACTTACCCTAGTGCTAGCCGGAACCTATACGCTCGGAGTTACCCCCGGGGACAGTGACCACCCTTAACGCCAAGCCCAAGGAGTAACCCCTTCGCTTGATCCCAAGCAGACTAGCCACTAAGGTGACCAGCTACCAGCCGATTGATGCACAGGGGACCACAGTGCACCTCCCGTCTTTCTAATGGGTCGCCACGCACGGCCAACACGTGGGGTTTTGGCTGTCCATGAGAAGCAAGAAGCAAACAGAGCGGCGACAGCTTCTCATGGAGAGCTCCCTCGCTTGCCGTCGAGGGAAGGAAAAAACAGCAGAAAGCAGAAGGCATAGGGGAGTTTGAACATGAAGGGAGTAAAGATCCCTGGGAACCTCGGGATTGGGACACCCGAACTCACCTATAGTAGGTGAGCCCCTGAGGGGAGCTCATTTCGGCATCAGCATCAGATTCACTAGACTGTTGTAGATTGGTTCCTTTTAAAGGAAGATTGTCTATGGATTGTAGTGCCGAATCCGAAGAAGGTAATTTTATTTCAGCAATTATTGGCTTATTACACAATTTGGGTTTCACAGTTGGCGCAATTTGCGATGCAACAGTGGTGGGAATTTGGTGAGGTGAGGTAGAGTAAAATTTTGAAATTTTTTCAGCATTGGTTAAAGATTTTGTTTCCACAGGTGAGGCTTTTTTAAACTTTTTAGTGTGTGTCACTAGTTGAAAACCAGTTAAATCCAGGGAAGCTGAAGCATTATCACTGATTGGTGCAACCGACACAGGCGAAGGATTTGGCAAGTTAACTGGAATAGCAGCTCTTAGAGTAGATTCTAATGGTTTTAAAACCATACCAGAAGATAGATCATTCAGATCCCACTGAGTGGATATGGTTGCCGACATTTTTTTAACTGCAAAAGCGTAATTTATTCCAGCTGAAGGCGTTTTCGATTTTATGAGTTTGCGAGCTTCCTGATAAGAAATTTTATTTTTGATCTTAGTTGAAATTATTTCTTTCTCCTGCTTCCAAGCAAGACAGTTTCGGGAAAAAGAAGTGTGCTGGTCTTTGCAATTCACACACTTCTCTTCGGCAGTACAGTTAGTACTATCATGGCCTGACTCTGCACAACGGGCGCATGTTAGAGTCCCGCGGCAAGAAGTTTTTGAATGCCCGAAGCGTTGGCACTTGAAACAACGCAATGGGTTTGGAATATATTCTCGGACAGAAAGGCGCATATATCCGGCTTTTATGTGCTCAGGTAATTTAGGAGAATCAAATGTCAATACTAAATGTTTTGTGTCAAGGAGCTGGCCATTCCTTCGTATAGAAATACGCCGTGCATGGGTCACTCCCTGATTTTTTAAATCTTTAGTTATATCTTCAACAGAAATATTTAATAGCTCTCCGCAGGATACAACTCCCTTGGAGGAGTTTAATGTCGGGTGGGGACTAACTTGAATAGGAATTGTAGACAGATGTTTCAGGTTAGCAATTTGTTTGGATTGTTTGGAGGATCCAACTTCAACTAGCAAATCGCCAGATCGAAGCTTCTTCGTGGATTTAACTTCACCAACACTACCAGAAATGGCTTTTTCGACAAGAAATGGGGACACATTATGAAAAGACTCTTTTGAATCGGATACTCTGTGAATTAGAAAGAAAGATGGAAAATGGTTAATTTGTGGAATCGAAATGGTGTTGCTGTTTTTTTTGCCCATACGACATTGATGGGGGTTCAGGCCCGACGGCACCGCCCACCACGGAGCTCAACAAGGGAAGGCAGCCACCGGCTCTAGATATTCCCAGCCTCGGCACTTACCTTAGTGCTGGCCGGAACCTATACGCTGGGAGTTACCCCCGGGGACAGTGACCACCCTTAACGCCAAGCCCAAGGAGTAACCCCTTCGCTTGATCCCTAGCAGACTAGCCACTCAGGTGACCAGGTACCAGCCGATTGATACACCGGGGACCACAGTGCACCACCCGTCTAATGGGTCGCCACGCACGGCAAACACGTGGGGGTATTTGCTGTCCATGAGAAGCAGGAAGCAAACAGAGCGGCGACAGCTTCTCATGGAGAGCTCCCTCACCTACCCTCGAGGGAAAGAAAAAAAAGCAGACAGCAGAAGGCGTAGTGGAGAGTAAATCATAAAGGGAGTAAAGATCCCTGGGTACCTCGGGATTGGGACACCCGTACTCCCCTAAAGAAGGAGAGCCCCTGAGGGGTCTGCCTTTTGGAGTATATATGTTATATATGTTGATGGACTTTGAATCACTTTGCCACCATCAGCGAAAGAGACGATCAGAGGAAAGTGATCGCTATTATGAAGATCATCTTCAACTGCGAGATTCAATGAAGGAAATAGTGCTGGAGAACACATAGCCAGATCAATAGAATGAAACGTACCAGTGGATTCGTGAAAGTATGTTTTTTCCTCATTATTGAGCAGACAGAGACAGTTATCAGAAAGAAATTGTTCAATCTGTCGCCCACGGAGGTTGATACGGTCGGAACCCCATAGGGTACTGTGGCCATTGAAATCACCCAGTAACATGAAAGGTGTTGGAAGCTGGTCGACTAAAATATTTATTTCATCTTGAGAGATGATGTCATTTGGCGATAGATATATGCAGCAGACCGTGACTAAAGTTCTAATATGAACCTGGATAGCCACAGCTTGCAAAGGAGTATGTAAGTTTAGAGTATTGCTGGGATAATTGTTGGAGGTGAAAATACATACGCCTCCAGAGTTTGAGATATCAGTATCAATATCCCTACGCACGCAACTGTAACCCCGCAACTTCAGAGAAGTATCTGGTTTCAAGTGCGTTTCTTGCAAGGCAACGCAAACGGGATGTGAAGAATTAATAAGAGATTTGACGTCCTCTAATTTCGACCGAAGACCACCACAATTCCATGAGACGAAACTAACCATTAAGAAATAAGAGGAGAGCTGTTATTAGCACCAATAGGCAGAGTTACTGGCGGTTCGCAACTCATTTGTAAATCATCATCATCATCCTCTTCAGAAGGATGGATTTTTAAACGCTCAGTTCCTATAGAAGAATTATTAAACAAGGTGGGCAAATCTTTACCAGCGAGATCGGTTTTACCCAATTCCAGGGCAACCGATTTAATGGACTTAAGATCTTTAATTGAAGATCCTTCGTCTTGCAAATTTCAAAGCAAGAGATTTCTGTGGTGCAGACGTTAGTTTTTTCTTTTCACTTTTCGATGATATTTGTTCTTTAATTGGGCTGGAAGAAATGGGGTCCGATTCAGTATCGGTAGTCAAAATAACGACTGGTTTCGATTGTGTCCCAGTTAGTGAGAATTTTGCTACGGTAGCATAGCGTTTCCCTTCTTTAGGAGTCTGTGCTTTCACTAGACGCCGAGCCTCAGGAAAGGAAATATTTTGCGCAAATTTCACAGAAATAATTTCTCTCTCAAGCTTCCATTTTGGGCAGACACGTGAAAAAGAGGTGTGATCACCTTTGCAATTATTACATTTTTCCTTTTGTGAACATTCATTGCTTTCATGACCAGCGGCTGCACAACGGGCGCATGTAAGGGTCCCGCGGCAGTTTGCCTTTGAATGGCCAAAACGCTGGCATTTAAAGCATCGCAATGGATTTGGCACATAGGGCCTCACAACCAATTTCATATATCCAGCTTTAATTGAGTCTGTAAGCTTGGGAGAATTAAACGTCAGAACATGATGTTTGGTTTCCAGGAGTTGACCATAGCGCCTAATCGTGATACGGCGCACGTGTGCGACTCCTTGACTTTTCAGTTCCTTTTCAATGATGGCCAAAGGTTCATTCGACAGCTCTCCACATATAATTACTCCTTTTGAAGAGTTTAATGAATTATGGGGAGAGACAGAAACAGGTATGGTACCAAAGGTTTTTAATTTCAAAATTTTTTGTGACTGTTAACGAGATGCCACTTCAACGAGCAAGTCTCCTGTCCGTAACTTACGTACATTAGCAACTTCGCCGACACTAGAGGTGAGGGCTTTCTCCACAAGAAATGGGGAAACATTTTCAAAGGTTGCATTGTCAGAAGAAACACGTTTTACGATAAAATAAATTGCAAATGGTTTTTCAATTTGTTTAGGATAAATATGGTGCCCACTAAAGAGACCCTTTTTGCGAGGAGCCATACGATATACTATGAAGGTTCATGTTCGACGACACCGCCCACCATGGAGCCCAACAAGGGAAGGCAGCCACCGGCTCTGGACATCCCCAGCCTCGGCGCTTACCCTAGTGTTAGCCGAAACCTATACGCTTGGAGCCACCCCCGGGGACAATAACCACACTTAATGCCAAGCCCAAGAGGTGACCCCTACGCTTGATCCCCAGCAGACTGACCACTCTGGTGGTCAGCTATCGACCGAATTGATACACTGGGGACCACAAGTGCACCACCCGTCTAATGGGTTGTGCCGCACGGTCAACACGTGGGGGTATTTGCTGTCCATGAGAAGCAGGAAGTAAATAGAGCTGCGACAGCTTCTCATGGAGAGCTCCCTCGCCTACCCTCGAGGGAAAGAAAAAAAAGGAGACAGCAGAAGGCGTAGTGGAGAGTAAAACATAAAGGGAGTATAGATCCCTGGGTACCTCGGGATTGGGACACCCGTAATCACCTATAGTAGGTGAGGCCCTGAGGGTAGTTGAGTGCCTGTAGCAGTTGAATTAGTTTGAGGATTTGTTTGCGCTGAACGTATAATATTTGTTGTTAGGGCTTCCGAGAAGGACACATCTGGTTTGGCCATTACAATTTTTCTAGCTTCGGGAAAAGATAAGTTTTTGTAATTTTTAATGTTTGCGTTTCTTTTTCTTTTTCTATTTTAAATTTTGGACATGATCTGAAATAATATGGATGTTCGCCGTTACAGTTTGAGCATTTCGACGTCGGAGCAGAGCAGTCATCACTTTTATGATCTGGGAGAGAGCATCGGGCATACATTTCTGTGGTCCCTTTGCAAGCAATTATTGTGTGTCCGAATTTCTGGCATTTGAAGCAACGGAGTGGATTTGGAATATATGGCTTAACTGGGAACATTATGTAGGCTATTTGCACAGATTTTGGTAAGACTGGTATATTAAAAGTTAAAATCAGATGTTTGGTAGTAATCTTTTGTTATTTTTCTTGATAGTTATCCTTTGAACGAGAATTACTTTCTGTTCCTTTACGTTTTCCAAAATATCTGCATAAAGGTCTTTATGGAACTCTTTCTTCGAGATTACCCCCTATGTTTGATTAAGTGAACGGTGTGCAGTAACAGTGACGGAAAACAGTGACAGAAGGAAGAGAGGGGAAAAAGAAGGGGAGAGGAAAAGATTAAAAGACCCCTGGGTACCTCGGGATTGGGACACCCGTACCCACCTAAAGAAGGTAAGGCTCTGAGGGTATTACATCTTTATTAATTTATTCGTATATTTTGCTAATAAGAGTTGTGGGATATATCTGAAGTAACATTAGCAATATACAGACACATGCACACGCAAAAACTCAGTTTTTTGTATTGCAGATATTTACTTTAAAGTTATTCATACTGTCTTGCGATATAAAATATACTATGATATTCAATCAATTTAATCTCTTTTTTTTCTCTTCCATATTCTTTTTTCTTTAAAAATACAAAATAGCGATTTTTTTTATTTCTTTAGAAGAGAAACAATTAAAATATCTGCTTTAAATAAATTTTTAGATTTCATAAAAAATTATAATTCACAATAAATTATCATAAAGTCTTTGAATTATTAATCTTAATAATTTTTCTTATGCATTAAATATATTCTGTACTGAATTATTTTATCATTAAAAAATGATAAAATAGAAACAAAACTCAATTAAAATTCTTTTTTTCATTTTTTTTATTTTCAAATAATTTCCTAAAAATTATAATAAATTGAATGAATATTGATGAAAATCAGATGAATATTGATAAAATTCATAAATAATGATATCGTATTAATATCAACATTCATGAATTTTATATTGGTAAATTTCATGATGATGAACAGAATGATATTTTCTCATTATGATTCGAAAGATATTTTTTTCGATTGATTAAAAAAAAATTAGATTTGCAATGTATTTTAATTTTTAATGGATGTATAAGAATTTTTTCACATGATGCTCAGTGACTTAATTTCTTTAATAACATTTTTTCAACATCTAATTTTTGTGTAGTATTGTTCTTGAGAAATCTATTTTCTTGATAAAACACATCTTCTAGGTTTCAGTACAAAGATGGAAAGATGTTCTCAAAAATTTGTTTTTTTTCATTTCCTATTTTTTAGCGTTGCTTACTTTAGTTATGCATTTTTGATATGTTATTATGAAAATTTAATTTTTTCTTAAATTAACTCCCAGATCAAGCTAAATGAGTGACATTAAAATTTTATTTTAATATATAAATAAAGTCTAGTAATCAAAGAGAAAAATAAGAATCAACTCTGATGTGCCACAGTAACATTTAAACATTTAAGTTAAACTTCTATGTACAAAGCTGATTCAACAAACTTAAATATGTAAGGAAATAGAATTGATTTCTAAAAATAAACTATTTTGTTTTCAGATATTTTAAATTATAACTCGTAATTTCTACTGTTCTAAGCTGTGCTATTTTTTCTTTAAATTTGGGAAAATTGAATGTAGATAATTTGCTTCTAAACATTTGTTGTTGTTCTGTTTATTGGTTCAAAAACCATGTTTGGCCATGCTGCTTCAAACAAAGTCTAAAATCAAATTATATAATAAAGTAAGAAGTAAATAAAACATAAAAGCATCCGACTCCAGTAAAAAAAGCCGAAGTTTGATGAAGCCACAATGAATCGATAAAGTCCAAGAATTTAAAATGAGCAAAGGGTGTCCCAAAAACGGAAATAATAATGTTTCTTCAAAAAGCTATCACACATACACAAAAGAAGAAAGATATATTAAATGTATGGGAAAACGCAAATAGCTTTTTAAAGGTTGAGAATATTTGTGTGGTATATATCAATATATTGTGTAGCCTAACAAAGCTGATAATTTGATTTGATTTGTTTGGGGTTTTCTGAAGCAAGAACCATGATGATGACTAAGCTTTTCAAACAATATCATTTTCAAACAGACATCAAAGGAAATATGAGAAGAATCTCTAAAATGTAATCAATATTTAAATAAATTGATAAACTTTATGGATTTTAAACATGCAAAGAGTTGGATATGAGGTGCCTTATCAAGCAAGAAAGATAATGGGGCGCAAGACTTGAAAAAAATTGTAAACGCGGTACATTGAAATTTGAACAATCTGACAATATATGTTGGACATATATTTGGCAATGACATCACGAACACAGTAGTGGTTGTTCACCTAGCAACAACTAAATATGGGTAAATCTAGTGTGTCTAATGTGCAAACGTGTTAAAATAGTATCTTTATTTCTGTTCGCTAATGAAGGTCAATGTTGCACTTTTGGGATTTGATAACATGAAGCTTGTTGTTTGTCTCCAGGTGCCACTGTCTCTGCCATTTAGAATAAAGAAGTATGTTAAAACAAGGCTGATAAAAAATATGATGAACTGAAAAACTGATCTAGGTGAGGATTTAAAGAGACATATTTAATTAAATTGTGTTTAATACTAAAAATGACAAGGCATGTAGGACACATAGGTTACCTCTCTCCAAAAACTGAGATATTAATGTATGAAATGTGCGTAGTTATAAAGATAAATTTTCTAAGAAAATTACTTAAGATTTCCCTTTATATCTCTTATTTCCCATTTCTGAATATATCAGGGCTGCCAATGAAAACCTATCAGAAATATTTTCTTTTTATACAATCAATCGAGTGTGTTTTTTTCCTGAAACATGACAGGAAGGGAGAGAAAGAGAGAAGAATCGACCCCTCTGCCCTCATTCCTTTTGCCTGCGAAAGTCTAAGAGCAAAGTAATCGGACTTTAAATTTGACTCTCTGCTATAATCTATGAAAATTCAATAACTTTGTGCCAAAAGTCAGTGGAAGGAAATTGTGGGTTTTATAAAATAGCGAAAGATAAAAAAAAGAAAAACACTTTCCAAATTCTTCAATGAGGCGACGACTAACTCCAATTTCTTTACCCACTTACACTTCTTTTATGCTAAAGGATCGCCTTTCGAAAATTCGATCCTTCTAAAAATAGAGACATAAATTTCATCTTTCTTCTTCGTACAAATAAAAAAAAATTCAATCTCTTTAGTCTTGAACGACTTTTTATTTTATGAGATAGAATGACCGAGATATAAAAGACACAGAACTAGGTCTCGACGTTTATTGAATTTTCAATTTTGTTTTTTCTCGCCACAAAAGAGGCTTATTTTCTCGGTTTGCTGGAAAGAAGTGCTCCAATTTTCTTCAGCAGTGTACCAAATGGATAATCTATGGAGAAAGGGTGAAAAATGGCTTTCGAAAAAGTTGTCGAAGATAAGCTGCCAGCTGAAGAGAAAGTCACTTATGATGAAAGTGTAGAGGGTTTGAGAAAGTCCTTTGAATTATTACCCCCCCCCACACACACAGAGAGAGAGAGTACCTTTTTCTGACAAATAATTCTGATTTAAAAAAAAATACAGTAAAAAACGATATATGTTAGTCAAAGGCATGCTCATAGAAATTTGATTTAAAATGAACTTCCAAGATTGTTTCTTAGAGTTTATAAAAAGGAATTTAAAACTTACATATTTTTGTTTCTTGAAGTTTATAAAAATAAATTTAAAAAAAATCACATATTTATGAAAATTTAATTTCCACTGTTCATGAAATTTTGCACAGTTTTGTATAAATTCCATTTGGAATGCTTTGAAGATAGTCATAAAGCAAAGGTTGACTATTATTTCATATCCAATTCCTTGTGATGCACTTAAATCAGTTTGTTTGTTTGTTTGAGGTTTAATTGCGCAAGAGTCATGTTTGGCTAAACTGCACTTAAATCAGAGTTCCAAAGGTTAAAGTTCACATTTTAGTCTGAAGCACTAAAACAAGCACAATTTATTGTAGAAAAATATGTCCAGAAACACAATCTTACTGAGCATCAAATATATTGACAATAATTGAATGTATTCGTTTAATTACCGTGATTGTGTTAGATAAATATGTATGTTTGCACTTTAAGTTGGAATGATACAAATGCTACATAATCTATTGTGTTGACATTTGCATAAATTCCATATAATTTCAGGCAGATAATTTCATGAAAATGGTAAATATGTGCTCAATATGTCTCAGATCGACGTGGTTGATTAATTTGAAGGGTACTATTTCACACTTTCTATAGTGCGAAAGCTCACACAAATTAAAATTTTGCTGTCGCTTGATTTTTGTAGGCCCTGAATGCACATCGTATTATTCACTTAATTACCATATCCTTATTATAATTATTCGGGATTCTCATAATGCATAACCTCATTAAAAGTCTGAATTGCCTTCTCCTGTAATATTTTTGATAGAAATAATCTTACCAGAAAGTCCCCAAAATACCAATGGTCTTCTATTTCACAGATACCAATGGTCTTCTATTTTCTGCCTAAAAGCATGCCACAAGACTGAGCAAAGCAATACAATAAATACGAGTTCAAATTCCTTAAACAAAGGAAATTTCGCTCAATTTCAATTTAAAAGTGAAATGCATTTTTATTTTATTTTAATTATTTAAAAACGAATTAAGGACCGAATTACACAAAGTGACTGTGTATCGGTACAGTGCTTTCACTATTAAGAATATTATGTGCACTTTTAAATCAAAAAGTGTTTTTTATTACTATGTTTTTTACTAATTATGAAATGTTGCTTATATAAAAGATAGCAATTTTAACAAGCATGAGCGATTCATTTTTAAATGAGATTTTTTGCATTTCCAAAACTAGAAACTATTAATATGTTTTTTTTAATAAATCTCAATTATATTTGCAAATAACGTATTTTTGAAACAAAATTTTTAAAACGTATTCATTAAACTTTCAATTATATTTCAACAAAAATGGTTTTGACTGAGATATTTGTACGACATATTACGAGCATACTGATGAAAACAACCATCTCAAAAAAACATGTTGTAACATTTCCAGTTTAATTTAATGGAAAAATAGTGCAATGGGAAATAAATATTTATAGACATTATTTTTTTAGTAGAATTCTTAATTTTTAGCACATGTCATCCATATTTATTTTGTAGAGCAGATAAATGCCAGTAAATATCATTATTTAAGATAAATACTAAGAATTTAGGTTCGTATTGATTAAACAGATCATGTGTAGGAGTTTGATTTTCGGAATATTCTCCAAAAAGTAAAACGGCGAATATTGTTGATATATGGCAAATATAGAAATTGGCTCCGTTTTGTCCTCTTGACCAATTAATATCAGAATTATTTCACATAAGCACTGGTTTTTGAGTATTTCTTCGTAATCATCAGAAAAGTTACAATTGCCATTAGCACTACTACAGCAATTGTTTTTTTATAACATTTCGAAACATCAAAATCATCAATACATTATTACAGTAAATATAAGCGCAACTGGGTATTTCACCAAAAAAAATCCCTAATGCTCATAGATTCTTTTATTAATGAATAGGAAAGAAAATTCACACAGAATTCGGTGGAAACAGAGTAATTAGATTGGATTGGATGTGATAATTCTCTGACGCAGAGTAATTAGAATATTTTATTCTTCACGGAATCCAGTCTGACTTTTAGATTGGAATAAATGAAATTCTTAGTACCCTAATCAGATGAACATTTGCGTTTCCTAATTAAAAGGATTAAACGAAACTTCAACTTTTCGATTTCGTACATTAAAGACTGCTAGCCACAGTAGCAATAAAAATAAGTTTCTGCAGAGGGACTGCAAATGAAATCGTCCTCGTGGCTCCGATAAACATTATAGAAAGTCTTTCGTTTTGCCATTAATCATTAATTCTCTTCAATAGACACTTCTAATAAAATCTATATAAATGAACTGTAATTTTTCGGAGATTGAATATTGAAGAGAAAAACGCATTCTTGAATTTGGCACAATGAACATTCTATAATAAACAATGAGAACAATACAAACCAGAATGCAATTTCATATGGTTATAATAAAATGCAGTTATTAAATTAAGTGTTTAACCGTTAGTACTTAATCCGTTCCTTAATTCTAATATTAACACAAATGTCTGATTTAAAATCCTTTTGTTAAATTGTATAGCTACATATGAGCAATGATCTTATACCTAATGAGCATTCTATATGTGTATTTAAAGATTTACATTTAATTTTTATGTTCGTAGATAATAATTATTCATTGATTCTCTCACTTATAGCATCATTTATTATGCAACAGATACTCAGTATAAGTATATACGAGATATCTCTTCTAAAAAAAGTTTTATAAATTTCAATATGATTGAATTTTATTTGTAAGCAAAATACATTTTATTAAAAATAAGTTTATAATTTTATTAAATTTTCAATCTCTGTTACGTAAAACCCTATAACATTTAAAATGAAAAAATAAATTCTTGAATAGAAATGAGTTTTTCTTCTCCATTATTCATAAATTAACTATCAATTTTCTTAATATTTTTAGAACTGTCTATTGAAACGAATTAATAGCAACCGCTAATCTCATAACATGGAAATACAACAGCAATGGATTTTACTTCTTAGAAGATTAATATCGCATAAACAGTTAAAATGGAATATAACAAAATGTTAGAGGCTTTTAAAATTCAATCATGTACATATATCCTATACGAAAAATGAGCTCTTGTCTTTGGTATGAATTTTGAGATGAGCTTTACATAAGAAGTAAAATTTTCGATGGAAAAATTCAAAGCAGTATGTAATAGTCGAGATTTCAATCAACTTGTTTTAAATATGTCTGTCTAAAAGATTTAATGAATTAAACTGAAATTTCCTGCTTAGTGACGTTTATTATAACGTTCAGAATATAATTCCTTAACATAGTGATAAATTTAATTATTTAAAACATAATGAAGAAAAAACAACCAAATGCAATAGCGACGAATCGATATGTTTCCCATGACATAGAATCTGATTCAGAATTCTATCCGAGGATTGGATTGGATTGTAGATTTTATTGGCCAGACACGGCCATACTGCGCCATGCATATGGTCATAAAGAAACAAAAGTATGAAAATTCAAACAGCGTTCAGTAAAAATCGGTTCAAAAATTCAATGATAAAATTCTGGAACAATTCAATGGTGCGTCAGGCAAATATAGAGATTTGGATAAAATGGTAAAAGCTAATTGTTTTCAAAAATTTAAAAAGGTTTTCGTGAGGATTTTCTCCCAAAAGCGTTCGCATGTTCAGTGACAAGGTGTTAAAAAAATGCAAACAGTGAAAATTAAAATCAGGACATTCTATTAAAATATGAATAACTGTTAAAATTACTTGAAATTTGGAGCAAAAAGGAGCCCGATCGCCTAAAAAAAGATAATTATGCGTTAACACTAAAGCTACCACGAGCCGGTCAAATGACCGCTTCCAATGGCAATTCCAATGTATCGGTGAAATGCCGGTAGGTTTAGTGTTAAGCGAGTGTGTCCAATGCTGAGTCTAGTCAGTTTGACATCGAGCTCACGCATTGGGAGACAAGGCCATGATTTAAGAGAGGGTTTTATACAGTACAATTTATTATTTGTCTGTTGGCTCCACGATTTTTCCCATAGTGAATAAACATGTTTTGTGAAAACATTCTTCGCATCGGAGAAAGGTATTTCACGTTTCATGAACAAGGTGGCTGTTTTTGCAGCATTGTCCGCCAGTTCATTTCCCGTTATACCAACATGACCCGGAATCCAGCAGAATAAAATTTCATAACCTCTATTTTGAAGTGTTTTTAAAAGGCATAAGATTTCCAAGGCAATGGGATGAATTCGAATGCGAAAATGAGAAAGTGTTTCTAAGGAACTCATGCTGTCGGTATAAATACAAAAATTACGTTCGGCTAAGAGAGAAACTTTCTGGAAAGCATAAAAAATTGCCATCAACTCAGCAGATAAAACAGAAAAGGATGCATACAGAGTGTAACCCAGTGTTTCCGTGTGGAAAACAATACCACAACCAACATGGTCGTCCGTCTTGGAACCATCCGTAAAAATAGGCAAATACGTTGAATACTGACAGCGATGAGAACTAAAAAGTTTTTGGAAAATAACAGGGGCCGTTGTTGACTTTTCAAAACCATGAAAAGGGTTTATAAAGGAAAACTGAGGAACCCAAGGAGGAAATGCAAATAAATCAAGTGTCTGAATATTCATATCACGGAGTTCCGAATCATTCAAGATTAATTTAACTCTTTCACAAAATGGAAGGATGTTAGAAGGTCGAGCCGTGTATAATCTGCGAAGGCGACTAGGAAGTATCAAGGAATGCATAGGGTGTTTCGGGACAGAAATAGCTCGGATGTAATAGTGTACAGATATTTTTTGGCGCCGTAAATTTAATGGTAATTGGTGAGAGACAACGTAAAGACTTTCCACTGGTGAGGTCCGAAATGCACCTGAACAAATTCTTAAAGCAGAATGGTGTATGGTATCCAGTCTACGTAAAACAGAAGACCTTGCAGAACCATATACCATACAATCATAATCCATGCGTGCAAGAATAACTGATTCATAGATTCGAAGCAAAGATGTTCTGTCTGCTCCCCAAGAGGTTCTTGAAAGTACTTTGAGAATGTTCAATGATCTTTCACACTTCTTCCGCAGATGTAAGACATGCGGAAGGAAAGTGAGCTTGCGATCAAATATTACTCCCAAATATTTTATTTCATTAACCATAGATATTAAAGTATTTTGGATATGAATTATAGTATCCAAATGGATTACACGCTTCCTGCAAAAATGCACACATCGACTTTTCTCAGGTGAAATCACATGCCGGTTTTCCTCGCACCAATCTACCAGTTTGTTAACTGCATCTTGCACTTTGCGCTCTATTAATCTCATATTGCTCCCCTGGCAAGATATCTGAAGGTCATCCCCATATAATGTACCTTGGATAGATGGTGGTAAAACGTTAAGAATCTGACTAAAATGGACAATAAAAAGTGTAACACTGAGGATGCTTCCCTGTGGAACACCCTCAGCTTGAATAAAAGGATTAGAATATAAATTACCAACCCGGACACGAAATGTGCGCAATGATAAAAAGATTTTTAAAAACATGGGCAAGTTTCCTTTAAAGTCAAAATTTGCAAGTGTAGAGAGAATTCCAAACCTCCAGGCACGATCATACGCCTTTTCTAAATCGAAGAAGACAGAAACCAGATGGTTTCGGCAAACAAATGCATTGCGAATTTCAGTTTCGAGTAGGACAATATTATCAAAAGTCGCTCGTCCTCTGCGAAAACCACTCTGCAGCAGTAGTATGGATGCTTTTTTCTCTAATTCGTATATCAGACGGGCATTAACCATGCTTTCAAGCGTCTTACATAGACAACTTGTGAGCGCAATAGGCCTATAGTGCAGAGGGTTAGAGGAGTCCTTGCCGGGTTTCAAAATTGGAATCACAACAGCTTCATGCCATTGTGATGGGAACTTCTGTTCAATCCAAATGCGATTAAATAGAAACAACAGATTGGAAAGAGAAGTGGTACACAAATGGCGAAGCATCTATAAGTGATTCCATCAGGACCAGGACTGGTATCATGAGCCTTCGTTAAAGCTGTCAGCAGTTCGTGCAACCTAAATTCTGTATTGTAAGGAAGCGATTTTCGAGTGAAGAAACACAAAGACTTGCGTTCTGCACGTTTCTTAATCGCTATAAATGAAGGCTTATACGAATTAATCGCTGAAACTTGTGCAAATGAATGTCCAAGAGTATTCGCGATATCTAAAGGAGAAGATACCAATCCGTTTTCAGTCTTCAGTTAGTTAGTTAGTTGGTTGAATTTTATTGGCGCAAGAGCCATTTTTGGCCAAGCTGCGCCAAGCATATGGTATGAAATGCTACGAGATTAAAAAGAACCAAACATCATAAAGTCTAATATAAAGTAAAAAGCAAAAATTGGGATGATATAAAATGCTTTCAAAAAGTTAAAATTTCAAATGAAAGTTTGAGAAAATTCTTGAAATTTTTTAAAAAGTATCGTCTTTTAAACAGAAAAAGACAGTATTAAATGTAAATATAAAATCCAATGGTTCTTAAAAATTTAAAAAGGTTTGGGTGATGTTTTTCACCAACCAATTCCTGTAGAGTTAATGATAATGACTTAAAAAAGTGTAATCGATACGAGTTAAAACATGGGCATTCAATCAAAATGTGCTTGATAGTAAAATCAGCTTGACATGTTTGGCACACTGGCACTCTTTCACCAAAAATGAGGTGCTTGTGCGTGAAGCGAGTATGTCCTATACGGAGGCGCGTCAATTTGACATCTTCCTCTCGTATAGGTAGAAGGGGCCATAATCCAATGTTGGGTTTCACGTCATGCAATTTATTATGAATCTGCAAATCCCACTGGTTTTGCCAAATTTTAAAAATATGACTATTGAAGGGCTTCTTCACATCAGTGTACGGACAAATAACATGCAAACTCTCTACAGGAGACGTGCGAAATGCACCAGAACAGATCCGCAAAGCAGAATGGTGAACGGTGTCCAACCGCCGCAAAACAGAAGACCGGCCCGACCCATACACCATACACCCATAGTCGATACGGGAAAGGATGACTGCTTCATAAATTCGCAGTAGGGAAGCACGATCGGCACCCCAAGATGTTCTGGAAAGTACCTTTAAGATATTTAATATTTTCTCACACCGCGTCCGCAGGTATAGGATGTGAGGCAAGAAGGTCAATTTCCGATCAAAAATAACTCCCAAAAATCGGGTCTCATTCACAATTGGAATAATTGTACTTCCAATGTATATAGCGGGATCTAAATGTACGTTTCTCTTTCTGCAGAAATGGATGCACTGACTCTTCTCAGGAGAGATTCTGTGGCCGTTGTTATCGCACCAAGACACCACATTGTTTACTGCATTTTGTAGTTGTCGTTCAATTAGATTCATATTGCTCCCTTGGCAGGAGATCTGCAGATCGTCTACATAAAGTGTTTCATGAACAGATGACGGTAAAATCGATAAAACTTGACTCATATGAATTATAAAGAGTGTCACACTGAGGACACTTCCTTGAGGAACTCCCTCAGATTGGATAAAAGAATCAGAGTAAAAATTAGCAACCCTAACTCGAAACGTTCTATGGGTCAAAAAGTTTTGCAAAAATATGGGCAAATTTCCTCTAAACCCAAATTTAAAAAGGGTGGAAAGTATACCATAGCGCCATGCACGGTCATACGCTTTTTCGATATCAAAGAATATTGAGACAAGGTGATTCCTCCTGACAAATGCGTTGAGTATTCCGGTTTCCAGCAAAACGAGGTTGTCAAAAGTAGACCGACCTCTGCAGAAACCACTCTGCAACGGGGAGACGCATCCTTGTTTTTCCAATTCGAACATTAAACGAGCATTGACCATGCGCTCGAAGGTCTTGCAAAGGCAATTTGTCAACGCAATCGGCCTGTAATTCAGAGGGTTCGATGTCTCTTTACCAGGTTTTAAGATTGGAATCACAATAGCTTCTCGCCATTGTGAAGGGTACTTCTGTTCAGTCCAAATTCTGTTGAAAAGCATTAACAGATTGGACAGGGAAGTAGTGTTCAAATGGCGAAGCATATCATATGTGATTCCATCTGGTCCAGGGCTCGAATCATGGACGTGAGACAAGGCCAATTCCATTTCATACATTCTGAATTCAGAGTTATAAGGAAAGGCGCTTTGAGTATTAAAATGCAGTCGCAACCGTTCTGCGCGATTCTTAATTGCCAGAAACGCAGGAATATAAGAATATGTTGCAGAAACACGTGCGAACGCTTGTCCGAGAATATTAGCTACATCTATGGGGGTGGAATGCATCAAATTTCCCGATTTTAATACAGGAATCGACGTTTCACGATAAATCCCATTAACAGCCTTTACCTTTTTCCACAGTAGTTTACTGGACGTCTTGCATGTAATGGATGACACAAAATTAACCCACGATTCTCTTTGGCTACGGCGCCAAGTGCGACGAGCTAGCGTTTTGGCTCTTTTAAAAGCGATGAAGTTCTCTGTTGTTAGGTACCTTCGAAATATATTCCAGAGTCTTTTTTATTCTTGTAACTATCGTGACAGGCTTTGTTTCACCATGGTCTTCGAAATTTTCTTAGACGTGGTAAACTCTTTGGAATAGTCGAATTTGCGGCACATATTATACTATCAACGACATTTTGAACTGCTTCCGAGATGTCTAATGTTTTCACCATTGTCTCTGTGATTGCTGCCATTTGAGAGAAAGCAATCCAGTCTGCCCGTTGGAATAAGAAACGCGGAGGACAAAGAATCGCACCACCGCTATCAGCATGGCAGACAACAATAGGAAAATGGTCACTATTGTACAAATCGGTACTTACTTCAAAGGTCAAAAATGGCAGGAGTTCTGGAGAACATATGGCCAGATCAAGACTGTGGAATGTACGTGTGGGTTCATGAAAATATGTTTTCTCATCATTATTGAGCAAGCAGAGAGTTGTTGGAAATAAATTGTTCTATCTGTTGCCGATGAGTGTTTGTATTATCTGAACCCCACAAAGTACTATGGCCATTGAAATCGCCAAGTAAGATGAAAGGTGAAGGAAGCTGGTCCACTAAGTTGTTGAGATCCTGCTGACAGATGACATCATGTGGAGGTATATAAACAGAACAGACTGTGACCAATGTTCTTGTGTGAACCTGCACAGCCACAGCCTGTAGAGATTTTTGTAAAGTAAGAGATGTACTGGGATATAAATTGGATGTAAAGATACAGACGCCACCAGAATTGCGAACTCCTCTGTCTGCATCTTTCCTAGTACAGTTATAACCACGCAATTTTATTGGAACATCGGGTGTCAAGAAAGTTTCTTGAACACCGAAACAGACAGGGTGAAAATTGTTAAAAATGGTCTTGATGTCATTTAATTTTAAACGAATGCCGCGACAATTCCAAGAGAGGAAGGTACCCATTAAGAGATTCTTGTAATAGGAGGAAGTTTAAGACCAGTCGTTTGAGTTGACGGAGTATCGCAACTCATTTCTAATTCCTCTTCATCCCCTTCAGAAGGATGGAGGGCGATGGTATCGGGACATTTGAGTGTATCACCAAAAACGGAAGTTAAATCCTTTTGGACGATACCCTTCGTCGCCAGTCCCAGTG
>JAPMOR010044131.1:4976-16716 GCA_026543865.1 Argiope aurantia
CTCATTAAAAAGAAACATTCTGATCTTATATTACATTTCGAAAAGATTCTCATGAAAAAGAACCATTCTGATCTTATATTATTTTGAGTTGAAAAGATCCTCATTAAAAAGAACCATTCTGATCTTATATTATATTAAGTTGAAAAGATCCTTATTAAAAAGAACCGTTCTAATCTTATATTATATTAAGTTGAAAAGATCCTTATTAAAAAGAACCATTCTGATCTTATATTATATTAAGTTGAAAAGACCCTCATTAAAAAGGACCATTTTGATTTTATATTAAGTTGAAAAGATCCGGAGATGTATAAAATTCTTAAAAATATTTCGCAAATTGTGTTCGAGTGTCACTGCGAATTTTCGCTTCTTAAAATATTTTTTAAATAATACTCTTAAATTTGCAAAAAGAATGATACCGAAAGAAATATACTCTGAAACTGAAAGTTACCATGAAGAATTTAATGTTGACTCTTTAAGCACTGACTTTAAAACAAAGGCAATAACATTGTTTTGAAAATATTAATTCTAGTCATTCCGATAGTGACGTAGTTCCAGTGAAGTCATGTATATTGCGATAAAAAATGTCCAGCTATAGTAAAGCAGATGAAAATGATAATAGTTCAAGCTTATAAATCAGACGAGCATGGCATTTATGTAAAAACTTATTATGACTGTAAATAATTTCAGCAACAATGTAAAGGAAATTATGGAAATGAAACACACTTGAATTAAATTCATTGGCCTTTGAAATAGATTGTAAAGTTTCATCAACTCTGATTTTACGAATATATTATTAAGGTGTATATAATAATAAATTCAACAATTGAATAAATTATTAAAATTAAATTCGGGAAAAAAATCATTTTCCGACAGTTGTTATGGCGTTTCCCCCATAGAACTGAGTTTGAGTCTGTTGAGCCTGTAACTGTGAAATTATAGTGCCTTAATATCGATAGCATTAAGTTTAAAAGAACTACCTTTAAATAGTTCACAGAATTTTAAAAGATATGGCGTTAAAAAATGTCTCCTATTATTGTTAATATTTTATGAGATATGTTAAATATTCTTCATGTTTTCTTATTTCAAATAAGTAATGCGTTAAAAATCGATTTTTGGAGAAAATATCACGTAATTTTTTATCTAATATTTTTAATCTTTAAACGATTTTCTGCATAAAACCATGTGAATTTTGATTCTTAATTCAATCTTTTGGGAGTTAAATTGAATTTTATATTTGCATAACACACACATTAATAATATTTTATACCTTTAAATGTTATTTTTTCAAATTTAATAGTTTAATAATAGTTTAATAACAGTCAAAGTTTAATAATAGTTGAACATTACACTACAGTTCTTGAAATACGGAATAAGCAATCTATTCATTTAAAAAGATTTTGTCACTGTTTTAGCACTTTGTAATTGTTAAGAAAATTTCACATTGTTTAACAGTTGAATCTTTGTATTTAAGGATTGCATAAAAATACAAGGGGTGTTCAAAGGAAAAGGTACGAAACGTCATAACAACGTTAACATAATTGCCTTTACCGCTATGGGAGAACGTCGCGAGGCATCTAGGGATGCAATTAGAGTCTCTGGCGTAGATCGGAGCATGCGTGGGCGCCCGCATGTGCAGGAGAGAGCAGAGGCACTTATAAAGAGAGCCGTTCAATTGACGTGCAGTATATGTAAAAACGGGATGGTGTTCACACTGCAAAATTCGACGATTGAGGAGACATTCCGAAGACTACGCAGGTCCATCAAGAACAAAAGACCGGGGCTACTCATGAAGGGTGTGGTTCTGCTCCATGATAACACGCATCCACACGTCTCCAAGATCACACACGCGGAACTGACCAAGTTCAAGTGAGAGTAGCTTGATCAACCACCCTACAGCCCGGACATGTCACCTTGCGATTTTCATGTGTTTGATCCCCTGAAAAAAACATCTGAAAGGGAAGCGCTTCAACTCGAAGGGCGAACTCAAGGACGCTGTGAAGGACTGGGTCTCGTCAAGGCCACAGAAATTCTGGGAACAAGGAATCCTTCAGCTCGTTAATCAATGGGATCGTTGAGCTCAGGTCTATGGAGTATACTTTGAATAAAGTCTTAATTTATACCCATAGTGTCATTTTGTACCTTTTCCTTTGAGCACCCCTTGTGCATTTTATTTATTGGTTCTGAAGCCAGGTTATATTATCTTATCTAAAAAACTTTGTCAAATCATTTGAAAATTCTTAAACTAAAATATGTTTTTTTAGTTCCTCTTTTTAACCCCAAATAACATCACTTATCTTCCAGTTTTAAATCAGTTTCAGCTTTTAAATGATTATCCATGTTTTATAAGCATTTTTGCATTACATCTTATGTAAAAATTCAAAAATATAGAATTTAATAACATTTAAAAAATATCCTCAAAAGAAGTCTCTTTAAAAGGAAAAAAAAAAAAAAAACCAACAACCATCGAACAAAGTACGAACAAACATTACAAATTTTTCATCACTATCATAACGATTTTATCACTATAAAGAGCTTTTAAAGCAGTCGTAAAATATATGCAAGTGTGAAAGATCACGATTCACAATCATGAGCAGTGGAACATGACATAAATTCACCTCATTAGTTGTTACTAGTAAAGTCAAATCAAAGTGTACAACTATTTACGAAAGTCGTAATGTGGTGAATTAATATTTGCGTTGATAAAATTACCACAAATCACACATAAAAGTATTATAAATTCAGCTGTAGACACTGAATAGGTGCATTGAAATCATTTTTCGAAGAATACAGGCAGCCAAAACAAGGCATATATTTCTTTGACTAAGAGATGATTCAGCGAAGTAATAATTATATAGTTGTTGGAAATGACCTTGATGTAGTTTTAGTTACTTTTGAAGTCATTAGTCTGAGATATTGTTGAAATGATGCTGTCGTCCAAGATTTAATGATTCATAAGATGGGAGTTTTTACTTTCTCATATACGAAGTATTTAAAAAAAGTTTGTAATCGTTAAAAAAAAATTGAATTCGAGACTTGATGAATTTCTACATTACAGACTTCCTTGAATCTTAAAAATAGATTTTTGGAATTATGCCTGTCTGGGTGTGAACACGTTAATTAAAAAACGCTTACTATAAACCGGCGGAGTGGTCTCTTGGTAAATTTCTTGCATAGTGCTCCTTAATAAAGGTGAATCTGTATTTTAAATGCATTTTTCCTCAATCTGTTGAAATTGAGCCACAAAATTACATACGAGATTTGATATATTTAAGTCATTGCGTTTTTGAGTTATTGTCCTTATATATGTTTCTGAATGTATAGAACGACAGACGTTCAACTCTTTTTTCGGATTCGGATCAAAATTTGAAAGGCGTCTACAATACTGATGTTAAATATGTATACCACATTTTATCTATCTAGCTCTTTTCGTTTTGTGGTTATAGTATTAATTTATATTTGAACAACAAGATCAAAGACTTACTCTGAATAAATTTTGCTCAATATTTGATAGATATCTTCAAACTGGTTTAAAGACTATATGCCGAATTTCATCTGTCTAGTTGTGTCGCTACAAGCAGACATACATTTATCAAAAATATATATATATGAAATACAGCAGGTCTAAAAAGTTTTCAACTTTCTTTCAGCTTTATTGTATTGATTTTTTTTTCGTTCACTAGTATTTAATTTTCTTTTAGAATATAAGTATTTAATTTTAATTTCATTTATTAGTGTTTAACCTTCTTTTTGCTCACTAATATTTAACTTTCTTTCCTTTTTCTTGTATTTAATTTTTTTTCGTTCATTAGTATTTAAATTTTACTTTACTCAATAGTATTTCGCTTTTATTTTATTTACTAATATTTAACTTTCTTTCCCTTACTTCTAGTGATCTAAGTTGCATTTATAGTTAAATATGAAATAACGTACTGCAAGTATCTTTATGATTCAGTTATAATTATGAGCAATATTTATGTATATATTCTAAGCATCATATTTCTTCAAAGTTGCTAAAGAAATTAATTTTTTTATTGTTTATAAGTTTTACTCTATGTATATTTTCCACAACTAAACAAAGAGAAAACGGACCACAATTTTAGCATCAGTGAAAAATATTTATTTATTTATTTATGGCTGCTAGTAAAAGTAAACTTTAGATACTGACTGAATTCTCAGATTTTTTACTCTCACATATCCAGAATTCCCAGATTCGTGAAAATGAGACTTATCACTTTTTCAAATTTTTATAATCGATACATTGCAGTGTTTGAAATTTTGAGTTACTGCATTATAGAAAACATCAGAGTTATATAAAAAGAACAATTATTGCATTTCACAAAAACAAATAAACATACACTTTCTTCTCTTTTACATTCTTCGAGAACTTTATGCACAGCAAAAAAAAAAAAAAAAAAAGCAAACTTTGTTTTTTCCTCTTTAACCGTGACATATATCAGACTGAATCGATGTGCCGACGTCTGGGTTTCTAAAGACAAATAAAATTGTCTGCAACTGTCTTCTTTACGACAACAAAAGCTGATCAAGAATCTAGAATGAGGAAGAAACAGTATAAAAGTATTTTTATTGTTTGTTTCTTTGTAGTTGCAAATGCGCTCACTGCTATATCTTTTGCGAAGCGGAAATTCAACTTTTCTTCCTAACCTGCGAAAACAATAGAGTTTCAGCATATTTCGATACCTTTCCACCATTTCGCGTCAAATTAAAATAATTTTGAGAGCTTTTAACCACAATTTTTAAATCTTATATTTGAGTTACGCTTCACAAAATAACGATTATTATTTTTTAAATTTATTTTATTGTTCTTGCCCTTTTATTAAATGCGTATAAATTTTAACTTTAACTTATGAAGAGACCCTCATCTAAGATTTTATTACTATATATATAGAGAGATAAAATTTAGAAGTTATTTTGTTAAATCATAGTTACAATTAATTACATAATGAAAAAACTCACAAATATTAATTAATTCATCTGTTTAATCTTTAATTTCGTATTTCATACTATAACTGTAATTTTTTCAGTCTAATTCACTTAATAGATAATGCAAAAGTTTGCTGCTTAAATACACGAAATATGTGTCCTGCATTAAAAGTATTTTTTATGAAAATTCTAAAAATAACTACTTTGGAAGATTCATATTTAATCTTTATTTAATTGATTGAGTATAAAAACTTATTATTTCGATATACATGTAACAAGATTTTGCTTAAAGATTATGATATGTAAGAATAATTATGTTAATAATAATTCCTATGGAAAATATGTCTCCAAATAGATGTATATGGAAATAATATATCTTTGAAAACATTTTTTTTTCGTTAAAGTTTTGTAATTGTAAATAAGATATTGAAAAATTGTATTAAAATTGTTTTTTGTAAATTGTTTTGATGTGAAATTGTTTTAATTTGTGGATTAAAATTACTCATTTCAGTGAAAATAGGTCAGTATTCAGTAGCCATTAATCTTGTCTTACATTTGTATCTTTAATATTTCAGAATCTATATTTAGAATTTTATTTGCAAACACAGGATTTTTTTATTAATCAATAAAATCTTTACTTGACTTTTACTTTGTATGAAATATATGAATTGTCTACTTTTATATTTTTGGAATGATAAGGTGTTAAAAATTATTTTTTCATATCTTTATTTTCATGCTTATAACAAAACTCAGCGAAGCAAAAGTTCAATTTTTAAATTTTATGTTAAAAAATTAAAACTGAATTAAAAAAAATCTTCATTTCTCACTATATATTAGAAAAAGAAATTAACTTTAAAGTTTGACGTGTTCTGAAACCAAAGCACAGAAAAAGCATTTTTTGTAAATCTATAAAAAAAAAAAATAAAGGTATTAGGGTGTCTCATAAGTTTCTTTTCTATTTCTTATATGAAATGAATACACAATATTTACTGTTTACGATATTATTTATTTTGTTGTATGTTTAGTTGTATGTAAAGTTTTAACCTTTTTGCTCTATTATCTTCTTCCATCTCCCAGGAAACCTCAGTATGCCGTCTTTCCAAAATTGTTGTGTTTTCGTCAAGAATAATCCTTTTTTAATCCTAACGTTTTTTTATTTCGCTAATGGATTTAAAGTTCATATCGCGAAGATAATTTTTAAGGACACAAAGAAGTAATAATCAGATGGAGAGAGATCTGGAGAGTATGTAGGATGCAGTAAATCATCCCAATCAATTTAAAAGCTTCTCTCTTACGACTAATGCAATATGTGGTATCGCGTCGTCATGGTGAAAAACAACACCTCGTCAATCCATTAATTCTGGCCTTTTTTTTTCTATGGTAGCTTTTAATTGATGCTGTTGATGACAATATTTCGTAGAATTTCTTGTTTCACCCTGAGGAAGGAACTCGCAGAAAATTACGCCTTTCCAATCCTCCCAAATAGACAAAAGAACTTTTTTGTTATGTAGTCCCGGCTTTGCAACAGTTAAATTGTCCTATTGTCCTTATACCCAGTGCGTTTTCTATGCACATTTTCATATAAAATCCAAGTTTCATCTCCAGTGACAAACCTATTTAAAAATCGCAATGAGAAAGAAACTTTTGGGACACCCTAGTATAAATATTAAAAAAGTAGAATAATAATAATAATAAAAAAAAAATAAAGATTTATTGAAAAAAAAGGAAGCTTAAGCTTATTTATTTATTTTTTTGAAGGTGACAATTTGAATTTCAGGAACAAATGTTCTGAAACTTAAAAAAAAAAATGTTGAGAATGTGTTATACACCATGGATTTTTCACCATTTGAAGTAATTCGCGATCTAGAGAGAGAGAGAGCATTGTTATATTAATTTATAAAAAATAGTATTAGCAAAATAATACTGAAGCAATGAATTGATGAAATAATGAAGTTAATTTATGTGAAGTCACATTCATGAGAAAGACAACTGCGTTCATCATAAAATATTTGAAGACAGGTTGTATTAAAACGTGCAGTTGATTTATGTATTTGTAATATAACGATTAATTCTTTTTCTTTGTGCAAAAGGCACAACGGCTTGCAATACTTTGTCTTTTAAAATTTTATTTTGTAACTTTGTCTTATTTAATTTTACTTTATGTTACTTTGTCTTTTTTAAAATTTGAACCTTTAGTCTGAAACACTGTAGCACTGTAACTGCAGATAGCGCTTTATGCTTGTTTCGTCTATCTTGTCTTTTTCTGACTTGATTGCATCAGTCACTGCATTTTATAGTTAACGATTATTGTATCATTTAATTTAAAGAAAGAATGGCATCCTAAAAATGTTATCATATTAATCAAAGCGTATTAATATATTTTTTAAATGCAACTTTAACAATGTAGATTATATTTAATAGAAATTATATTGAAACAATAAAAATAGTTTGAATTTCATTAAAATAATAAAAAGCATTTTATAGTACATGTAGGAAATTAAATTTGAAAAATTTATTGTAATTGGAGAAAAAAATTATTCTGAAATAAAATTGGTATAATTCAGCAGCTATTTTTTAACATTCAAAAAGGTTTAAAAATAACTTTGTACGACAATATGCCCAGGTATCACTGAATAAAAAGCTAAAATTATGATCAATTTTTAATTAATTAAAAATTTTAAAATCCAATGCATTGGTCAGAATCTACTACAGAAATAATAAATAGATATCAAATTTGCAACTCTAGGTTCAACGGAAAGTTTTACCAAAATTGTTAAGCAAAAATGTAAAAATAAAGATAAAATTTTAATTAATTAAAAAAAACGATTTTTTTGTGATCGTTTATTATAAAAAATTAATTATGCATTAAATTTGATAGCTCTAACCCAATGGAAGGTTGTGCCGAAATTTCAAAGAAAAGACGTTAACATTTCAATCAATTTTTAATTAACTAAAATTTTTGAAAAAGTTTAGTTTTTGATGAGAATTTGCTATTAAAAAATAAATATTTATCAAATTTGACGACTCCAGAACCAATGGATAGTTGCATTCAGTGAGAAATGCTTTTTGAAAATCAAAAGATAATTGGCCAGTCTCAAAATTTTCTAATAATAATTTAAATGAATTATTTAATTTATCTATTAATAATTTAATTATTATTTAATTTTTAGATTAAATAATTAAATAATATGCTATTTAATTAATTCGTCCATTAATAATTTTAAATATTATTTAATTATTTATATTTATTTAATTATTTAATTTATAAATTAAATAATTATGTAATATATTATTTAATTAATTAATCTATTAATAATTTAAATGAATTTTAACAGCAATTGAAGTAGTTGCATATTTTAAATCTTGATTTCATCATTTCTAATCTTAATCTTCATAGTAAGATAAGGCAAAAAGAAAAGGAAAAAAAAATCACATAGACAGGATGTGACGTAAGCTATGATTCGAATCAATTGGATGGAAACTAGACAAAGATAGAAGATCCGATGCTACATTTATGTCATTCAAGATATATAGTATAGACATGCGCGCCATATGTTGTACATGCCCTGAAAAGAAAGAAAGTTTGTAAAAAGATTATTGAATTCGTGAGCAGAGACACAGAGAAAATTAAAAGGGGAAGATGAGAAAAAGGAACACAAGAAAACAGAGCGGAAGATATTATAGAGCTTTTTTATCACGGATGCCATCTGTGCTTATTTGACATATACAGTTATCACAGGTTCGTCCTCTATCTTAATAAAAATCTTTCAAGTCAACAGATGGCGCTAATGCAACCTTTGCGAATGATACATTGACAAGGCGAAAATGAATGAATATAAATCTTGTGCGCATAATTATTTTAGTTCGGTGTCATTTATATTTTAATAACAAAGTTTCTTTTCACAGGTGATGGTAACTTATTTTTCATAAAAATGTTTAGTTTAAGAGAAACAAAAAATTTCTTCTGGGTAATATTTTACATATAAATAGTCTTGCTTCTTTTCAATTTTGATTCTTAAATTTTTAAACAAGTCGATTTTTTTCATGGTATCCATTAAGATATTTCATTTTCTTCAGTAATTTTTTTGTGTGATAAATTCATTAAAAAAATTGGAAAAATGTTTGTAAGAAAATTAATTGCAGTACAGAGAAAAGTTACGGTATTTGGACTTAACTTCATCTTTGGACTTATCTTAACTTCAATTTTATCATATATTTAAGCCATAAATTAAACACATTGTATTGCAATGATGTAAATGCGGTTTGTGTAATCGTTTTTTTAGGGAGATTGCCGTGTCATTTCAGTTAAAGAACAATTGTTTTCATTTAGACATCATCTGTTAAATACTTAACAAAAGACTGTTAATTTTAATGCTGCTTTAAAGTAAGTTACAACGTATGTTATTATACATTCAAAGAGGAAACGCATTCAGCTATAATTTACTAGAACTATATAGTAATAAAATTGGAGGATTTTTTTTTCTTTGTTATTGTCTAAAAGTTGCTCAGACAGAACTGCAAGCATTTGCCAAAATTCTTCTGTTTAAATCACTGGAACAATTGTCACAAACTAGACAGTGGAACAAATCAGAGCAAAATACATCTATACTTATAATAAAGCTCAATGTGTGTGTGTGTGTGTTGGCGCTATACAGGCCAGACCATTCAACCTACAGCTACCAAATTTGGCACGTGTATACCTTGGAGGCCGGGAATGTGCACCTGGGGGTTATTTTTTCGAATTTTTAACTAGAATTTTATTTATTTAAAAATTAAGCGAAATTTTGACGTGTTTCTGCTATAACTTCCGAAAATATTACCGCACAAAAAAGATTTTTACATGAATTTAAAGATCAAAAATTTATCTTTTAAATAATACTAATGTTTTAATCTTAAAATTAAATTTCTATTTTTAATGAATTTTTAAATAAATATTTTAATTATGTTTTTCACTAATTTTTTTCGTAAAAAATAAAAATTAAGATTAAGCACGCTTCGCATTCATGGGAAAAAATTAGCTTTTTTCAAAGTGTTGCCATCACATTGATTAAAGCCCCAATTAAAAATAAATTAAATCTTTTTGGAAATGAAATCTGCAAAAATATAATTTTCGGCACGTGTCTGTAGGAAATGAAACAAATATGAAATATTATTTTTTCTAAAAAATAAATTCAAGAAAAATTATTTTATGATCTTTTACACTCTCTATACAGGGTGTTTATTTAGTCCCGGACCCATTTTGATGTTTAATGACTCATAAAATAATGAAGAAATAAACAAACTTATGGTATTTATTGATGGAATAACTCATGTATTTTCCTTTACAGGTTTGAATATTTTTACTTTTGTAAATATCCTCTGCGCGTGTTTTTAATTTCAGATAATTTCATTTTCCAGTCTAAATATCTGTACTTCTCTAAATATCGTCTGCTTATTAATTGCATTTTTCTCTCTTTTGTTTTTGGCAACTATTGAAATGTTATGTTTACTTTTGATGTGTTTGTTCTATGTAGTACTTTTGTATGTGATGTTTTATTCGAGCGGATATTAAGGAGAATGCATACACCACAAGAGAAAACACAGATTTTATGGTGGTCATAGAGTTAATTTCCCATTAACTAAATCACTGACTTTTAAGAGCTAATTTCCAATAACTTAAACTGACTGATTTATGAAAATTTGAATATCACTATTCAATAAAAAAAGGATAATTTTAGATTTTCCATCGATCGCTTCAAAGAAAATACGCCAATCAGCGCGCAGGTTTCTCAAGATTAATTGGCCTAAGATTATGAAAATGGTGAGTTTTTCTAAATTTTTAACATTTAAAACTTCATAAATAACTCTTAGTTGATCGTGGAAAATAGAAACATTTATTCCTTTATTTAAAATTTGTTGTGTACAGAATATTTCTCAGAATATGATACCTTACTGCAAATTTAGACTTCGTAATTTTTGAAATATATTTATAGGCGGGAACAAAATATTATTATTAATTTCATTTCAATCCTTTTGAAAGCAAAACTAAAAACTGAATTTTATGCTGAATCTCAGAAATTTTTGTTGAATTATTGTTTGAGATATTACATAAACGATGAAAAATATTTTGTAGTTAACATAAGACTTAAATACCGAGCGATTCTGTTTGCAATACTCACATTCAATAATAATAATAATTAATAAATAACAATAAATATGATAAATAAAATAAAACAATTGGTTTTATTAAAAAATATCTTAATATTAATTGCAATTTCATCATTTACATTTTAAATTAAAGTTGAAGTTTTGCCGGAAATGACAACAAATTAGCAAAATATATATAGTAAATTGAAAGAAACGATCTAAACAGTATAAGTTTGGTATGGCTATCAAAATTTCAAGATTAAAAATGTTTTGTTTGAGAATCCTTTAAGAGACCAGTTACTTAAAATATTTAATTGAAAATTGTAGCGAGTGGTAATACTGGCGAACCGGCTGGTCTCCAAAGCCGGCTAGTAAATAAATAAAAGCAATGAAATTTTATGAAACGCATAAAAAGTTGGTTCAGAAAAAGCGAGTACAAGGACAAAGTTACAATGTTGTTTTGTATATGAAGAAACAACAACAACAAAAAAAGATGACGATATTGCATAAGATGTCATATTTCTTACAATTATAAAATGAAAAAAATACTTTTACTTTCATTTTGCTAAAAAAGATGTATTTTTGTTGTTCAATTTAAGACATCAATTTCTTTTATAATACCTATCACACAATTCCTTCATATATATATATATATATATATATATATATATAT